>JANCOA010000057.1:10883378-10904096 GCA_024363135.1 Leptodoras oyakawai | reverse complement strand
TGTGTGTGTGTGTGTGTGTGTATGAGCCCTACGATGGATTAGCGCCCTGGGATAATAACTGGGAATAAGCGGTACAGATAATGACTGACTGACTGACCTCATTTCCAGAAAGGTTGGGACACTTTTAATAAATGCAATAAAACCTAAAAACTGTAATTTGTTCAATTGTTTGAACTGATCAACGTTTTCAGTGTTTTCACTGACAGACCTAATTGTACTTTGTAAATATAAAGACCAATGTGATTGTTGTGTGTGATGTGAAAAATTGGGGACATAGGCAAAATAAGACTGAAAATGTTATACAATTAACACTGTTCTGGAAGGTGCCATAATTAGCAGTTTAACTGGTAGCAGGTGAGGTCATCAAGATTAAAGATAAAAGGCTTAGTCCCACTTTGTGAGATAATTTTCAATCAGTTCAATCAAATATAATGTTTCTCAGCACTTCTTTCTCAGAATTCATAATATCATGAAAAAATTCAAGGAGTCAGGGGAAATCTTGGTATGTACAGACCAAGGGTAGAAACTGTTGCCGATTGTCTGTGACTATAGAGCCCTCAGGTGGTAATGTTAGAGAAACCATCATGCTGCCATGATAGACAAAGCCACAGGGGCTCAGGAGAACTTTGGAAACTTATTGTCTCTTAACGCAGTCAGCCTCTGCAGCAAGAAGTAACCTGAAACTGTAATATGCAAATAGGAAGCCATATATTAATTTTGTGCAGAAACATTAGCGAGTGGCACGGTGGTGCAGTGGATAGCACCGTCGCCTCACAGCAGAGTTTGCATGTTCTCCCCGTGTCCGCGTGGGGTTCCTCCGGGAACTCCGGTTTCCTCCCACAGTCCAAAGACATGCAGGTAGGTGAATTGGTGATGGGAAATTGGCCCTTAGTGTGTGAATGCGCCCTATGATGGATTGGTGCCCTGTCTAGGGTTGGTTCCTGCCCTTGCGCTCAGAGTTGCTGTAACTGGGAATAAGAGGTACAGAAAATGACTGACTGACTGACTGACATTAGCGAGCTATCTGGGCCATCTGAGAATGAAAGAAAATGAAAACATGTTCTGTGGTAGTCAAGTCCATGTTTCAGTTTGTTTTTGGGAAAATGTACTTCAAACTTCATGTGCCAAAGATGAAAAAGACCATATAGACCAGCGGTTCTCAAACTTTTTAAATGTGGGGCCCCCTTTGTGGATGGTAAGTGCCACTGTTCTCATTTGTAACTCATTCTGCATGAGTTACAACAGCATGGCTTTGTAGGCATAGAGTGAGTGCTTGACTGGCCTGCCTGCAGTCTAGATTGGTCTCCTATTGAAAATATATGGCTCATCATGAAAAAGAGAATCAGACAACAGTGACCACAGACAAATGAGCAGCTCAATTCATGTATACAACAATGGCCAAAAATTCCTCTTGCATAACTGCAACAATGCATATTTTCAGTTCCCAAATAATTAAAAACTATAATTAAAAGAAAATGTGATGTGACCCAGTGGTAAACATATATCTGTCCCAGCTTTTTTGAGCGTGTTACAGGCATCAGTTTCTAAAGTTGCTTAGATTTATCAAACAGAATTAAGTTCATCACTGAAAACACTGAAAACCATTTCTTTGTCTTTTTATCTGTTAAATAAAGGTTTGAGTGAATTAAAAGATTTACTGAAATTACAGATTTATTGAAAGTGTCAAGTTTTCTGGAAATGCGATTTGTATTATTATTATTATTATTATTATTATTATTATTAGTAGTAGTAGTAGTAATAGTAATATGTATATTTTTGCTGTAGCTAAGAAAACTTTATCTAGCATAGGCTATTTGAAACTGATGTGCATTTGTATATCTGTCCAGTTGGGTTCTTTAACAGAGCTTTGGAAGCATAAACTACCCTGTTCTGTGAGACAGAGGCAAGTTCCTCCAGGAGACAAGTCATGCATGCAGTATTTGCACTCCCACCTCATGCAGCACTGCACACCGCTGACCTTGCGTGACTGGAGGCCTCCACGGTCGGTACTGAGTGAGCCAAACAGTTTCCAACTTATCGACCTGGAAACGACAACCGCATCAGATGTTGAGCAGCAAGCACTTCCAGATCACAGGAGGTGGGCTAGTGCACATCGTGTACCATGGACAAGTAAGCAAATTTAAAATGTTTTAAATGTTTTGCTCATACAGTTAGAACTTGAATTGAAATAAAATGAAAAAATGTTTTGCAGTAACTTTACTTCACCTTTATTTTGCATTTTATTTTGTTCTCTCTGCCAGTTACTAGCCCTCTTGCCAGACAGGGCAATATTAGATCATGCTTTTTGGAGTCAAGGAACCAGACTTCAATAATGACTATGCAGCAGCTGGTGTCAAGGCAACTGTGTTGTGCTCCCATATCCTCTGACCGTAAAGCCTTGCAGAATCTGTTTATCGTCTCTACTTCAGCACCTCTTATCCCACGTCCAGGCCACTCTTGCACTCTTCACAAAGGCTACTGCAAAAATTCTCAACAAGGACACAGCCACTGATGTTACCCTGCTGCTCAGCAGCCATGCCTAGGGTTCACTCTGTGCAGTATTTTCATTCCTAATCAGTATATGTATATGAAATCAAAATATATTTCAGTGTACACGAGGGTCTAGGATTTTCTTTGATCAGGTTTAAATGCAAAGTCTTTTGTGTTTGATTTTGGAGTATAAGATGGACTGGTTGTAATTTATTTCTTTTTTTATTTTATTGTTTTGCTTAAAATATTATATTTATTTTAATAAAATATAAATCAATTATAGGCAAGCCATCATATATTCTGAGCCTGAAAGCAAATGAAAATATTTAAATAAGTCATTTACATGCAATAATTTCTAAGTGGAACTGTGGGGCACAAATTTGCTGTTATGTTTATTTATTTTTAGTCTAAAAGTACACGTGAGCTAACAAAAGTCTTAGTAGTGTGTAAACAAATAACAATGTCATCAATATGTCCTAGGATCTTTGTATTAGAAAGTGATTGTTTACTGTGATAGCAAATAAATAAATAAATAGATCAAAAATAAAATAATATATAAATAAATAAAAAATAATAAAATCTCTTCCAGTGAAGTAAAGATTATTTTGGTCACATACCATAATACCTTATTTGAGAAATATAAATAAATATTGATGTCATTAATCATATAATCAACTTAAACTTTAATTCTTAGCCAAATTAGATGGCCAAATAAACGGTTACTGTACTGTTGATTCTTTCTTAATATTAAGGTCTCCACGTCCTGTCTTGTAGTTTTAAAAGCCAAAATTAGAATTATAGGGCCAGTGACAATAGAAGACGGTGATTAAATAAAAAACTTATGGGATGTATAAATAAATGTGGGAAAAAAATAAATATGGGATGTATAAATATGGAAGCAGATATGGGATTTTAAACCTAGTGAATTAATTTATCGGAATTGCAGATGCAGCGGAAAATAACTGATGATGACTCAACTTCTCTTTTACAAAGCGATAATCTGTATTGGATGAAAGTTTTGGATTAATAACAGAAAATATTTGAGAAGTCGAAAAAAAATCCCTCAGGTTTCCTGAGTTAATGGTATATTTCGCCTTTTGTTTGTAAACTGTGATCTGTAGACCCGTGTTAGTTCCCTGCATGCTTATACCAGCACTTGCATCGAGATTGCGTTTTAGGGTATGCTGCAGTACAACTGTTTTCTTTGGTCCATATCAGAAATTAGATTAAATGAGACAGAAAGTGTAGTTTATGAACACACCTCTCGTTAATTGAAATTCTTTGAAGCACTACGTACGGGTCTTTTTTAATTTGTTGAAAATTAAAATTATATTATTGTGCACTCATAGTGCCTGGAAGTGTACACCCGCAACATTTTCCCAAAAGCCCATCAGAGTGTCTGCCTACAAATTTTAGATTTTAGATTTCCCTGTGGTGCCATACACAGATCCATCATACCCACACTACATGTCTCTCTGCAGAGCTGGTAGCCCGCTACTGTCTTTTCATCATCTTGTTTTAATTGTGGTTGTCTGACAAATTTTGACAGTATGATTAAGATTAACGAAGTATTGCGTTTTTATTATTATTATCGTTATTATTGTTAACGAAATTATAGCATAGGTTACACACATTTTGGAAACCTCTGTTTCGTCTCTATTTTTAAACAGTAATATCTAATAATAACAAATCCAAAGGATAGATCTACATAAATAAAAAAAGCCAAGGAAGCTAATCTCTTTTGATAATTATCAAGATTTAAGTCAGCTATGCTTGGTAGAAAACTCTAAATAATCTTTCTCAAAGTGAAGACGAAGAGCAACTCTCAAAATCAAGTTGCTCACTTGTAGTAAATCGATGTAAGACAAATCAATAAGTAATAAGTCACATATAACACTAAAACGTATAGTGTTTAGTTATAAAACATTTGGAGAATCTAGCAGATTTTATGGTCATTTGGTGCTGAAAACCGTGTACGAATTTGAAGCTGTTAAACGTTTTCCTGCTTTTCACAGAAAATTGGTGTTTTTAAGGATCAGTTACTATTTAACCTTTTTGAAGTTCAAACTGAAATTAGCAGTTCATTAAACATTTGTGAATAATAATAATAATAATAATAATAATAATAATAATTCTATTATTATAAAAACATTTAACTAGACAAAAAAATTCTGTTCACTGTCCGTAATCTATTGGCAACAAGAGATGTAACAACAGAACAATAACGCAGAAGTTGAATGTAGGCTTATTAACTTATTAACTCTTGGTGCCCGGGACAGATAGCGGTACAGTAAAGTCTTTTGCAGGAATGCCTGCTGAATTTCCTGAGTACGACGTCGCGAGGTGTATTTCACGTGTATTTCATACAGACTATTGCAGACGAAAACAGGAACAAAGACAATAACGAGAAGTTTGCTTCTTTTACTGAATGTCATCCAGTAGATAAAATCATGGTTATTTATGTATGAACATAAGGGTGCATTCAAACTCCATACAAATATACTGCGTGAGAAATTGATCTCAAGATGGCGTCTACCCTTCGAGCAGCCATAAAACCACATTCAAAGCCTTATTCTCACTGGCTGACCGCCTCAGAAAGAGACAGAGACTAATTCACCCAACACTGTCAGAATAAACAGGGCTCGGAAAAGATTGTAGACTAGTGACTGAGAACGAGCACACACTATAAAACTTATTTACTATTAAGTCAAAACTGAATAAGGTGGAAATATGGTCGGGAGCTTAATCCCCACATCCAGGGCAGCTACCTTTGAAAGACTTAAAATTTCCAGTCTCGATAATAAACTGGAACCTCTACAAATGATACAAGAACAAACTGGATCCAAAAAGTCATACTTGCCATTAGAAAGACATTTGTGGCAACCTCTCTCCCAAGTGCTAGCTATAGCAAAAAATTTTTATAAAGATTTTAATTATTTTTTTCCTGTCTTCTGAAACAGGGAAAAATCAAACCCGAAAAACGAATACAAGAATAATGTACACAATCTGTAGAAAAGCTTTTAATCCGTAGTGGTGATGTGCGTTTCCATTTCACCTACTGAATGCACTACCAGTTCTCATCACATAGCGGCAGCATTGATCTAAATTCATGTCCAGAGATAAAGCATTTTCCTGCTAAAAAATGTAGGCAGGTTAATGGCGATTATTTAAAGACAACAAATGAACATCAAATGAAATGAAATTTCTTCCTCGAATAACAGTAAAACACACCAATAACTCACTTTAAGATCATGAAAAGCGCTGAATTCTAACTGGAACTGGTATTTACGATATTGGGATAAGATTTTGTTCAGGCTGAGATTTTGTTTACCAAATAAAATGCCTAATAAATAATAATTGGGGTAAATTGCCATTTTAATGAATGATCAGTTTAATATAACACATATGGATATCGTTATTTATTAGGCTAGTAAGTGTACAGAATATATAATGACGTATTTCTAAGTTTATAACTGTTATCATTGATTTATGTGACGGTAAACCTAACCACGCTTGGTTTTAAATCATTCTGGCTTTAAGGGTTTCCTGATTAAACCAGTCTTGGTTGAAACTGGAATATTCAGTGTTTAAAATACTTTGCAGTGTAGGCTTCAAGCGTCTGAAATCCTACATTACATTTGAGAGTCTGCATCATACGTGTGTAGGCCCATATGTCGCGATTTTATGTTACTTGATACTTGATATGATATTACTTGAATAAATTTACAACTCAGTGACTATTCTTAAGATTTGTATGTCTTTAAGCCAAACGTGTAGTCTAAATACGAGCACAGCTATAGGCTAACCACGGTGTAATAAAAAAATAGCTTTTTGGTTTTGTGGTTACAGACTATGAATTTTGTGTGTCCTATGAGCCCTCGCCACTGAAATTGTTTTCCAACAGTGTCATCCCTCCCTCTACCTCCCCTCTACCCACACATCACATCTCCTTCGCTCCTATTCCATTATCTCCCTGTTCACTCCGCTCTCACCAGCGCGCTGTTGTCTGTTTAGAAATGACGGGACCAATGAAAAAGGAATCAGTGAGACTGAAAATACAAAACAATTTTGCAGAGCTCTGCAGGAGGGAAGAACACCACTATTTTATGAAAGTGCATCACTGAAAATTCTACTTGATTACACTCGCAGGGAAATTTCTTCAGAAGTGGCTGTGAATATTTGCCATTTATAGTAGTCTAGTCTACATTTGCGTGTAAATGTAAGCTAGACTGTATGGCTTAAGATATTCCGAAGCCAGGGTTGGTTTGACCTAATATTTCAGAGAGCTATTTAAGAAAGTTGATGCAAAGAAGAAAATGAGTTCATATTTCGTTAATTCTCTCTTTAACAAATTCAAAGGAAGCGACTCCCTGCGTCCAAATTACTACGAGTGTTCTGGGTACACACAGGAGCTTGCAGGCAGAGCGTCTGTGCTGTACGGACCCAGCACAGGCTCTACATTTCAACACACCGCCCAGCTTCCGGAGTTTTATCACCACGGAGCCTCCACGTTCTCCCACGCACCGTATCAGCACAGTCAGTACCACGGAGAGCCAGCCGCAAGCCTTTTTGCACAGGACGCATTACAGAGACAGACTTTTTTCGGCACACAAGATACGGATTTAGCCCAATTTGGAGACTACAGTGTAAAAGCAAGTTACATCAGTGATGATTTGGAGAGCGCAGAAACGTGCCCAACGCAGCTTTTCCCCTGGATGCGACCCCAAGGTGAGATGATACTTCTGGAAACACCCCCCCATTATCTATTGACAACACTTAAGAACAGTTGTAGGCCTGCTTATTACCCCCAATTAGACCTTTTATGACAGGCGAATTAGGCAATAACACCCATCTGGATGTAGCATCGGCTTTCCCACGTTTTGGCACGAAAGCAAAGAAATAAGAGATTGCAGAGAACATGTTTCTGATATTAGCATACATCAGTGTGTGTTCTTTTCTTCTGTAGCTACTGGCCGAAGGCGGGGCAGACAGACGTACAGCCGCTACCAGACGCTCGAGCTGGAGAAGGAGTTCCTGTTTAATCCGTACCTGAATCGCAAGCGGCGCGTGGAGGTGTCGCGAGCGCTCTGTCTGACCGAGCGCCAGGTGAAGATCTGGTTTCAGAACCGGCGCATGAAGTGGAAGAAAGAGAACAACAAGGACAAGTTCCCCAGCAGCAGGGCTGAGCAGGAGCAGATTGAGAGGCAGAGACGCGAATGCGTCGATGACCCAGGAAAACGTACTCCAGGAGAGGCGGACTTAGAGGACGCGTAACTCCGTGAATTACAGATCGCGCTAAGACATGTACGGTGTAAATGTTTGATCTCTACTTAAGCCTTGTCTAATAAAACGAGGTATTTCCTTTATCATCGTCAATGGGATAATAATAATAATAATAATAATAATAATAATAATAATAATAATAAACGGCAAAATTCTTGTTGTTGACAATAAATTAATTTAAATGTAGATATATGCCCATTTCGTTCAGCATTTTCAATGCATTCTTACCTCAGAAGTGCCAAGTGTTAATAGTTGGCAGTTGTAGGGTGTGTGTATGTGTATGTGTATGTGTGTGTGTGTGTGCGTGCGTGTGTGTGTATGTGTGTGTGTGTGTGGGGGGGGTGTTCGTGCATATGTGCCAGCTCTCGCTCACTGTGGTATGGGGAAGTAAGCCCACGTCTTACTCCAACTACCATATCTCAGTTGCGTCTAGTATGTTCACACAATTGCTCAAGGATTGCACTGATACCCCTTTACCCACTGCATGACTTTTAATTCGAATTCACACTTTAGGTTTTATTTAGTCATTGCAGCTATTTTATTGAGTATAATCAGGGAATAAATGGATGCAGTTGCTGCAGTACTATAGGCTACCTAATATGCACTTGTGATTACTGACTGATGAGAATAATAATTAATCAGGCTTATCATATGTCATAAACATTATCTATACCTAACTCAATTCAGTGAATCAGTCCATTACGAGGCAAACACAATGCCAGACCTATAGGTCTACTGTAAATATTCCATACACCGCTGGATATAGTCCTACGTAAACGTATGAGAACACCTGATTGTTGTCTTATTGTTTTTTTTTTAAATTGTTTGTCTTTTCAGCTGTATGTGTAAAACAGTACAATAAAGATTCCTTTGTGTTCATTGTTATTATTTTTCTAATTGTTATTTTATTTCCACTTAGAAAAAGGGTGTTGTTATCAGAATAGATGACACAAATATTTACTCGTTTACTGGTCCACTACAACTTTCAACTTCTGAGTTATTACTTAGGCCCACAGTTTATCTTCTCGGCTGACCCTATAGGTTTGTCTATAAAATACCAAATGTTTGGTGCTAATAAGGTATAAAACCGATGAAAACGCAAACTATTCATTTTAATATTACACCTTAGTTATTATGAATTGTTATGTGGTATTAAAACTGTTAGTGGCTTTTATTTATCAAGTATTACACTTTCAATTATCCCCATAGGCTTTACACTTTTACACTTTTTAAAACATTACATTAATATTTACAACATTTTGAACATTATGCAGAGAAACTTACACAAGTATTTTTAGTTTACCCCAAAATATAGCCTATCGTCTTGCTAGTGAACATAGGTCAGTGTCTAAGAATACCATCATGATAAAACCCTAAAAGATCTCACCTTATAAAACCTTAAACCCCCTAACAGGGTAATTTGACCCTGTTTTCTATAGGATCGTTTTTAAACAGGACATTCTAATAGACGGTATGGAGGATTTAACTTAAATGCAAAGCCCAATCCTGTAAGGATTCTGCTTATCTGAAAGGCTGCGAGAGAACAGTGTACATACTCAAACACAACAACATACACAAAAGCCTGCTTTAAATAGTTTCCAGTTGCAAGGATTTATCTCCAAGAAGCAACATTAGTTTAATATTAATCTACCCACCAAGAAATGCAAGTATCACAAGAAACAAAAACAAAAAACAAACAAACTAATATGCCCCCAAAACTACGAAACATAAGCATTACCTGAAAAAGTTAATAGTTCATTTTCACAATAGGTCTAAATAAATATATTTATAATGCACTCAATGTGTGATTTGTAATTAGACATATGTTCATAAAACAATGAGAGTAACAGCAGCAGCAACAACAACAATAATGTATTATTAATGCTGTTGTTTTAGAGACATTTTAGGTTCTAATATTTGACCGAGAAAGTAAAACTACAATAACTGCATAAAATCTATTAAAAAAGTTAAAACTATAGGTATAACATTCATTCTAAAATACACCGCAAACATAGATTTTCATTAAAACTTTAATACGCGCTATAAAATTTACGAGAACACATCTACAAAAATAAATTACAAAATCTGTTACACGGATACTCGTTTCTGTATAACTAAGCCTTTGTAAATGAAATGGAAGATTGTGCGTTGCTTTCGTCTATCTTTGAAAATAAAGATAGGCCTACATAACGGCTACATACAGCTATTAACGGAATGTCTGTAGATTGTAATTAATATATAGACTATGCATATCCAGGTGCTCATTCCGGTGAGCTTTTAAGTCTCGATACATAAAAATCTTAATACATTTTTTGTTTATGTCGCTCTCGATATTTTGAGCCACAATCCTGTAGTGTATATTAAAAGAAAAACAGTAACGTGTTTAATTGCCATTGCTATTTGGGAGTTAAGTAAATTAAATAAAATGTAATTATTTAGCAATCAAAATTTCACTGAATAACTGTATTGCATTTTATTCTCTATTTTCTGACATATAAATAGTGTACAGTCCGAGTTGGAATGCTCGAGAATATTCAATGCTACTCCTGTGATACTACAGGCGCTCTTAAATATTCATAAAAAAAGAATGTTAATTAATAAGTTGCACAGCTTCCTTACATTTACACCGCTGACAACCCTGTATTGTGCGACAGAAAAGATACTGCCTATTTTTGGGAGTCTCTTCGATAATCCGTAGGTCGCTTTTGGCTTATACTGCTTTATTGCCCCAATAAATGTCGGAAATAGTCTAAGTGTTTATTCTTACAGGAAGTCATTGTTTCCGCCAGGCATGTTTAGAGCTATAAAAGGTTTACACTTTCCGTTTGTCTATTCCCTTTGTATAGAAGCCTGCACATTCTTTAAAAAAACGCAGCATCGAACGAATATCTTATTTGTCCTTTTCTTTTTAGTGCTTTATTCCAAACCCAATCTGATCGTATTTTTAACCAAATGCCTAAACATTATAACAAGGTTTATTTACCTTTGCATTTAGTCATTATTTTATAGGAAATAAATATAGGCTATACATTATAAAATGATATGTGCACAATTGTTTCTGTGGGTTCATTTTGAGAAGACTCATTATGCATTACGATCATCTTCTTATAAATCGGGGAAATCTGTGGCCTAATTGTTTTAATCCAGTCGTTTTTAAGACCAGTAGACTCTTTTCTTTCTTTTTTAACGAAAAAAAGATGGCGGCCACCAAGCTACTGTTGGAGCAAAGCAATAAACTCCCAGTTGTTTATGAAAATTTACAACTTTGTGCTAGAACTTTATGTGTGACCCTGCGATGGGATTGGCCAGGCGTGGTCACGTGATCAGCTCCCTGTGAACATGAACTTTTTATGATTTCCCAAGTGGTTATAATGCAGCATTCTTTTGGTCAGGGCGCAGTCAGTAACACCTCTGTCTTCGTGTTTACGGTTTTTTTTGTTACTTTTAGTCTGTGCAATAGAAACTGTAATTTACTTGATCGATTTGTGTTTTAAGATGGCTGGAGCTTACCAGGACAGTGCTAGTAGACGCTCGATTCCTACAGAGAAGTCAGGGGAGAGTGAATGGAAAGCTCACAAAGCGAATATATGTCTGATCTTTCATTTATTTTGTGTATTTGGTTATCCAGTCGGATCTTCTAGATTACACGCGGATTTGAAGAATCGAAAAAAATACAGATTAATTTGGAAAGTACTGCTGCGACCCTGTGATGAACGACAAAGGTAGGACCTACTTCAGTCTCCCTCACTGTGATGTTAAGCAGTGCATGTGTGTGTTTTATGTAACCCACGAGATGATAGGCCTACTATCTTGTACAGGCAGTGTTTGTTGTAAGACAGTGAGAAATTTGACTGGAGGTTAACCAGAACACGACTGCAGCTGAATTGAAGTGAGGCTTTAAAACTGAGACTGGTCTCTGTGTTGGATTACCCTAAACAGCCTAAACGAAGGGTATTGCAAGCTTATAGTTTGATGCATTACAATTTACAGATTACTCAAATAAACACAGTCACTCGTGGTAAATGAATAATCTTTCTGAACTGTTTGTGGTTATAGACACTGATGAAAAACCCTAGACACGAATATCACATTAAACTGCGCCTTTATGGCTATTCGTCCAAAAATGGATTTCTGTGAAATTTCTGACCTAAGATATATCACTATTTAAAATGCAGACTTTCTAAAAACAAACAACAAACAAGTGGAATGCCAGTAGAATAGCGTTTTAACAGCTGAGTATGACTGATTACATGAAACTGAGTGATGTGGCGTGGTGAGAAATCCGCGTGATTCAAGGTACAGTAGCCTACAGATGGACGCTGATCTCTGCTGATTGCTGGTGCATTTTCTTGGAATCATTATTGCTCACAATGTTACCCTCTTTCTAGGGAAAATTACTTAATTTACGTGCATTTTCCAGTATATGATGGTCAATATTGGTTATCGGTATTTTACTGCTTAGTCACGATGGAACGGTTAGTTGCAGTTGTGGCGGTGTATTTCAGGATGCAGCCATTCTTTAAGTAGCCCATCAGAGGATGTTAATCATTCCTTACCTTATTAGGATTTCGGGTTTAAAATTAGGCACGAAATTATTTAAGATATGCATAATAATCAGTGAATTTATTATTATATTTTTCGTTATGAAGCCTTTACTTAATTGATTTTAATTATCTTGTGTCCCTCGTAATGAAACCCATTAATATTTCATGTCTGCGATTGTTTTGTTTTAAGGCAGAATTCTTAAACAAAAAGATGTTTTACTGTCCTGTGTAATGGCGCAAAATTGCCTATTTTTTTGCTCTGTGATGCCATCTAGTGACGAAAGAAATGTACAAATTTGCCCATGTAGTGATTATTTTATGATTGGAATTCAGGAATCTTGTCCAAGATATTGCATTGACAAGATGATGTCTATTTTCGAATGAAGTCACTTGAATGAAAAGCATTGTTTGTTTGGAAGAGCATAACCCAGTAAATAAATGTAGGCTGCGCACTCTTAGAAGAAATCCCTTAAGGGTTGGTTAAGGGATTATTAAGAGTTCTACTTAGAGCCTTAAAATGATAACGCTTAGTTTTTGGGTCGTGCATATATTTTAGAGGAACATACCGAAGAAGGACAAACTGAAAAAACATTTAGTGTTATAGTGTTAT
This sequence comes from Leptodoras oyakawai, assembly GCA_024363135.1. Classification (NCBI taxonomy): domain Eukaryota; kingdom Metazoa; phylum Chordata; class Actinopteri; order Siluriformes; family Doradidae; genus Leptodoras; species Leptodoras oyakawai. The sequence continues at coordinate 10,891,169 of JANCOA010000057.1, read as the reverse complement.
TATTTCTAAGAGTGTAATTCTGAGCAAGACGATGGGGCCTTTGCCTTTTTGGGTTGGTGCTAACATGTGGCTTAGGTTTTTATCACGGGTTGTGCACTACGAATATTGAAACAATCGTTGTACTTTCGATAGCCAATGAAAAATATTCGTTTGACAAAAATAAAGTTATAATAATTCTGATGTGCTTAAGATGCCACATCCGATGTCAGTTCGACTCTAAAAATCATTTTACTGCTTTTGTTTTTGTAGATTTCTGCAACTTTATAGATAATATTTTCTTCAATTCAAATCACAAAAATTTTAAGTAAGAATAAAATTATATAGCCCTATCGGAAAAGCTAGTTTAACTTGGACCATAAATTATTCGTAATGCTCCTTAAATTGATTAGGCTATCGAATTCCAATGGCCGTTGTGCTGAACCGTTACTGCTGTGTGTTTACTTTTTGCAGCTCCTCCTTTTGTGAAGGTTTTAATTATCTGAATTGACGATAAACTAGATAAAGTACAACCATGAAATTATGTTCATAAATTGTTTATGTGATTTGTGAAGAAACATACTCTTTCTGAGTTCATTCGGGAAATAATAACTCTTTGAAAAGCAAGGCATTGTAAATTAGGCAAGACGTTTACTGACTTACTGTTGACCTTCGTATTGCAAATATTTTTATTTTTCAAGTTTGGATACCTAGAAATTAACTCAAAAGTAGATGAAGTAAGGTGCTTTTATAAGATTGCATATGTAGTTTTTCGTGAAAACAAACACATTTAGTCATGTAAGTTTAGAAAATAATATCGCTTTTGGGAAGACTGTAAAAAGCAGGCCATTTGTTAGCATATAGTATGCATGTTACATTTCAAGCACCCCCCCCCCTTTTTTTTTTATTTTACGCGCACTTGCATCTCTACAATTGGAATTAGGCCTATAGAATTCTATTTAGGCTATATATGGGAATTATGTATTGGGAATTCCGTCCAGTACAACAAGAGTCCCCCTCCCTTAATGCTACTCTATTGGCTAAGATGCTCAGGATTGGTCAGACAATGATCAGCTGGTGCGTTTCCCTACTCGCTCACGTTGGCACCTCGCCACCCCCCTTCGGCTAAAACCAAACCTCACATAAAGTAATGGCAAAACACACTTGGACTATAAAACACAACAAATCATAACACTCGCACAATAACAGTGGCCACCCAATGAGTTCCTACTTCGTCAACTCAACTTTTCCCGTGTCTCTTGGCGGGGGACAGGATTCTTTTCTGAATCAGTTACCGTTATATTCTTCTGGATATACCGACACTTTGAGACACTATCCAAGCGCCACGTTCGGAGCGAGCAATGTCCAGGAGAAGGTGTACTCCAACTCATACTACCAGCAAGCTAGCGGCGTGTTCGGGAGAAGCGGTTCAGGCGCTGCTTGCGAGTACGCTGCGTCCAGCATATACAGAGAGACTGAGCGCTCATCGTGTCCTCTCGGCGGCTTGGAGGAGTCACTGGCTCTCACACAGGGGCATAGCAAGACGGAGAGCTCGGATCACACTTCAGACACTTATTCCTACAGCGAAACCAAGCCCTGTGCCCCTGTTTACCCGTGGATGCAGAGGATGAATTCGTGTAGCGGTAAGTCTAGTCTACATCTTGCATATTTAGTGTGTTGTAGGGTTTAGTGGCAAAATAAACGGAATATATATACATGGAATATATATTCTAGGCTACAGCCTGCAGGAAAGTGTTCCCATGTGTATATATGTGTATCTTGAACTTTGCCCTTTCAAACAAATCTAAAATAATCCATTCATTCTTGTGTTACTGACAGAGGTATGCTTATAAAAAGAAGGATGTCTTTAAATTCTTAAATATGGTTACTTTTAATGAAATAAAAAAGCAACAACAGCAACAACAATAATAATAACAACAATAATAATAATAATACAGTTCTTTCCCCAATTTATTTAATCTGAGTCTGTGTTAACCCATTCCGTGTCTTTCCCCCCTTTTTTGACAGGCATTCCTGGTACCACCGGCCGCAGGGGTCGTCAGACATACACACGATTTCAGACACTTGAGTTGGAAAAAGAGTTCCATTTTAATAGATATTTGACCAGAAGGCGCAGGATTGAAATCTCGCATGCTCTGTGTCTAACAGAGCGACAGATAAAGATCTGGTTCCAGAATCGGAGAATGAAGTGGAAGAAGGAGAATAAAGTAATGAACTCTGAAAAGACCAGTGAAGAGGAGGATGGTGGAAAGACGGGATAGACGATTTCGATATGCACTGTATTGTAAATAATATTCAAGTCCAATATTTTTACCCACAATACATAGGATATAGTATTTTCATGTAGATGTACGAATTTAACCAACCAAAACGGTTATCTATTTAAAGCTTTGGTAATGTGCAAAAGCTAGAACCCTATCAGGGTTGTAAAACATGCATCTTTGTAATTTCTGTAATGTTCGCCCCATTGTTCATTATTTTCCGCCCTAAGACCAATTTTATTACCTGACATAAAATGAAAGGCTGAATTTTCACCCTCTTGCTTCCACAACCTAGAACGGGCTTATCGTGAAGGGTGACAGGTTTTACTGCTTACATATTGGACATTCGTGTTTTAAACGTTCTCGTGTGTAATTTATTTTGTTCGTTGCGTTTGTATATGTGGATGCACTGATAAAAAATAGTGAACTTTGTTAGCAATGCCTTTTTTTGCCAATAAAATATATTTAACCACGACTATTTACTCGCTTGTGTGCTGCAATGTTATTATGTAGGATAAAATCAAGTCTTTCAAATGTGTCAGGTGTATAATACAGAGGAGGCAAATCTCTAACGTAGAATAGACCCACGAGCTTCACTTTAAAACGTGGTTTGGTTGCACTATATTCAGTACAATGTACGTAAGTGAATTAATTTATTTATTTTGTCATTGGACATATGCAGAATATGAGTAATGAAACATTTGAGAGACCACGGCTGCACGTCTGTCAGAAAAATTTATATGTATTGTAAATATCAAATTTATAGTGTGCGCTTCCAGATGCGTACTGATAAAGGAAAATATACAATAATGATTTTTCCAGAATGAATACGCTACAAAGAATGTTTTTTTCATATATAAGTGTGTTCTGCTACTGAGCTCTGCAAAAGACGTGCAGGTGTTTGGGCATTTTGCAGTTCTCCCGGTAGGTGACGCCCTCTGCTAACATGGGATGCGGCGCGCAGCAGGGAGGCACCATTGAGTTGAATCTAACGATCATCATTTCGTCATCATTTGTAACCACAGAGCATGAATTACCTCTTGAAGTCATCAGAGAGAATTTACGACTGGTCAACAAAGGCACGTGATGCCCTAACGCGCTCCCATATTTGGCGGCATACTTGGCAAAAACGAAGTACAGTGCATTGCTATAATTCATTTTTACATCATAAATTGGGCTGCGCAGGATTTTAACGACCGAGATCTGCTCATCGAGACCGTTTTTAAAGAATATCCAAATGAGCTCCTATTTTCTAAACTCCTTCTCAGGGCGCTATCCGAATGGGTCCGACTATCAGTTACTAAATTATGGGACTAACGGCGCAATGAACGGCTCTTACCGGGACTCTACGGGCATGCATACCGGCTCTTTCGGTTACACCTACAATGGGATCGACCTCAGCGTAAATCGTTCTAACAACAATGCCCACTTCGGTACGGTTGGGGATAACAGTCGTGCTTTCCAGAACCCGGGCACGGACACCCGGTATCGTCAAACGAGCTGCTCGCTTGCTTCTCCAGACGCCCTTGCTTGCACCAACAGCGACAGTCTCAACCTGAAAGGCACCTCTGGCTCCTCTGACCAGACCACGACCGGGGGCAACAGTGCACTCACCAACAGCAGCACTCTCAGCAGCAACAACACGCACTTTGCAGAAACGGACGAAGCAAACGTCTCTTCGGAGCCGGAGGAAGGCGCGCAAGCTAACCATGCCACTACTCCACGCACGCAGAAACAAGAACCCGCGGCACCTTCCACTACAACACCTGGGGACGGTCAAACACCACAAATATTTCCATGGATGCGGAAACTTCACATTAGTCACGGTATAAACATTTCCATTGCTTTGAATTATAGATAGTTTAAAGCTACTGAATGAATGTCATCTGCTTTCTAAAACTGACAAAGCCGTAAGATGTAATCAATAAAATAGCCCATACAAAATATTTTATATAACCATTGAATTGGATAAAAGGTCGTATTATAGCTACATATAAACAGTTCTCTATTTCGCCTTTTGATTGTACATTCCGAGGCTATGTAGAGGGGTACATAAAACAAATAGCTTAATTTGTGCAGCTGTGATGTTTAAAACGGAGCGCAAAAAATCACAACATGCATGGAACAGGTTATTGATACAAGACAACATCTGAAGTAAAAACAGGAACTGGAAGACTGGAAAAGGACTTTTAAGATCTTATGTTCCACAGTCTTATGCTAGTGTAGATGCGATAGTGAGTGCTTCTGGAGTCTAGCTCTCTCGATTTTTGTTGCTATTATAACCAAAGGGTATTGTCTTTTTTTGTCCTTGTCCGTGCTATAGATATGACTGGACCTGATGGAAAACGGGCTCGAACTGCCTACACACGCTATCAGACGCTAGAGCTGGAGAAAGAGTTCCATTTCAATAGGTATCTGACCCGGAGGAGGAGGATAGAGATAGCCCACGCTCTCTGCCTCACCGAGAGGCAAATTAAAATATGGTTCCAGAATAGGAGGATGAAATGGAAAAAGGACAACAAGCTGAAAAGCATGAGTCTTGCTACGGGAGGAAGCGCCTTTCAAAACTGATTGAATTTGTTGAGAATATTCAACTACTGTTATAGCACTGCACCTTTCTGCTTGTCATTATCAGGCGTCATTTCTCTGTGTGACTGGTGTACCACAAATTGTCAACCGTTGAGTATTGTTCTATCCCATATGCCATAGGGCTACATTTAACAGCTGCCGTAAATTAAGTGTAAATGCTACGTATCAAGTTTATACTTTCGTGGAAGAAAGCATGTTCCATGTTAGCTCTTTGTGCGCAACTTTAAACTTGTAAAAGGAATATTGTACAGTATCAACGCGAACTACCTATATCATCTAGTAAAAAAAACTTTGTTGTATTCTTATGAACGTGTATAGGGACGTCAGTGTAGACTGTTTTCCAGTTTTGCAGGACATTTATGCTTGTGCCGCGTTTATTACTTTCTTGGATAGGATTGTTACACTGCGAAAAGAAATCCTCTATATTCGCACTTAGGCTACATTTATGTATTTTATGTTGCATCTAAACATTTCTGGACTTGATTTTATGTCCATGACGAGTGAAATATGTTTAATGTACAGTTGTGACCAATATTTTATTTGTACAATGTGACTGGTGAACGTTCCGTGTTAAAAAAAAAAGCTAAGAAAATGTTTTAACGTTGATACCTATGCTGGGAATTTTGCCAGCCGGCATTTTTTTCTATTTGTGTCTCGATTAAAAATGGTTGATGATTCTAATTTGAAAAATAAAATTTCTTTTAGTCTCAAAATGTTTTAGTGTCTCTTTGTAGATCATTACACCTGTGGGACCAGTTACCTTCACAGTGGGTCACCACTCTCTTTCAATTCACACACTCATACAGTTATTATCGTATTAATATAATCTTCGTAATCTATGTAGGCCTACACCAATGGCTGAAGCAGACTAGGCTAAAATCACCAGCCTTTATGTCGGAGTTATAAAGCTGCTATTGAGTCAGAGGGCGCAGTATTTCGTTCTGGTTCTGGTTCTTTTAGTCCATACTTTCCCACATATTGCCATATCGTTGGCATATTTTCAAAAGAGATAAGAGCACCTAGCATGATTTTTTACAGCATGTGTCCAATAATTACTAAACCTGTGAACTTACCTCTTAACTGGTCAAATCAGTGGATGTAAGGGTCGTACGAATAGTTTATATATTGTATTGGTTATTACATCAGAAATACAGACTCGACTTCCCTGAGTGATTTCCTTTCGCGAAGTCCAGTCTATAACATAGACATGTCCTTTTCTGTATTGCTAAACAAGTCACGTGAGGTCCATAAAGTTAGTTTTATGGTTTTGGGGGTTGACAATGTGCGACATAATTCACATTCTTGAATGAAAGTGACGGTTTCACTGCTTCAGCGGGATTCTAAAGGTTGTGGACGGTGTGTCATATGCTCTTAGTCAGTTACCTTCGGCCACTCAAAATGTCATACACTCACTTGGCTACTCACTGTTATGTTTCTTTTGGATTGGGGCAAGACGTCTCAGAGTAAGTTTTCCTTCCTTCATTGTCAGTTTGCAAACAGTCGAATTGCTTTATGTCTTAATAATGGAATGGTTTTTATTACTAGACGCAAAATATTTTGAAGCAAGATCTATCAGAAGATTCGTTTTGATGCCATGTAAGCTGTAGTTTAGTGCTGTAGTTTAGTGCTACGGATATCATTTGTGTCGTTTTAAGTGCTGCAGATTTAAGTGCTGCCTGTCAACACAGTAAGCTATTCATGTCAACATTTGCCTCCCTCATCTTTGTAAAGAAGCTGTCTATATACACTGACGAAATTTGAATGCCCTTTTACCAGGTACTAAATTCTTCTATCCTAACTCAGGTTAGATTTGTCTACAGAAAACCGAATTAACTAGGCCAATCAGGTATAGACAAGATATGTTTGCCCATTGTCATTTCGAGAGTCCGAAAGAGGATAAATAAAATCGCATTGCTGTATTTTTGTAGAAATGTGATGAACCTGAATGGACTGAAAACATGATGTAACTGTGCCAAATTTCTCGCGATAAACAGGGTTGCGCGATTCATAACTATTAAAGTCTCATTGTACTCCTATAATGTGTTTTGCATATTGATAGGGGTAATCTGTGCGCTGTTCTCATCAATTATTCATGGCGAAGGGATCACTGCGAGGTCAGGAGACTAGTGCTGAACACGGAGACACACACAGCGTCAGGCTGCCATTACACCAAATGCAAGGCGAAGGAAATTTAGGCTTCCATCCCATATACTGCGGTACATTAGAAGCGTTTGAATTCTTGTCACATTGTTCATATGCTTATTTACCTTACTGGACTAAAAAAAATAAAATCCTTTAATTAAAACATTCTAAGAATCTAAGAATCATTTCTTATTTCTTTAGTATTTAGTCGATCACTGTCTATGCGCAAAATTGTCTGTTGTCCATAAATAATTTATTATTCTATATTTCATGCAAAATCTATTACATCTTGCAAAACCCCCAAAGTAAATCAGTGCTAGTCTGGTTTCTTTGCTGCCCTTGACTGATGTAACGCTGCTGCGTGACCAGCAGAGCTCGCCTTACTCCGAGGTCACAGTCTCTCTGTCCTTTCACTCAAACACCAAGGATTTTGTTGCAGAATATACTATTTATATAAACACAGGCAATACCAACATGCTCGGCCATTATATAGCATAATATAACTTATATTTATATAACATATATGAACTGTGAGTTTATAACAGTAAAGAGATGATAAGAACAGTAGCAATAATACTGGCTCTTAATAAATAAATACATAGTATTTAAGATGTAAAAGTACAGATAGATGTACAACGCTGGCGAGATTTTTTCTTTAAAATGCTCTTATAATGACATATTAATCTAAGCCACACTACTCTGCGCATGCTGATGGAGCTGAGTTCATCTTGAGGTCACCTAGCGACTGCACGATTTTATGCCACTTCACAACAAATGCACATACTAATATACGTAAGCTATA
>JANCOA010000057.1:10856118-10870542 GCA_024363135.1 Leptodoras oyakawai | reverse complement strand
AGTCTTCCTGCAGAGTTGTTCGTTTCTGTCGTAAGCTTTGTTTGATGTTTGGGTGACATGTACTGATACTGACAAAATTACCTGAGCAAACTGCTTTCTTGTTTTCTGTCTTGTTTACTGTGGTAAGTATTTATCACAAAGCCATTTAAACAACACCTCAAACATCTTCTTAGTGGCACTTATAGATTTATCTTAATGTGTGGGAGAGGTAGTTAACTAGCAGCAAAGCGCAGTCTGAGGTTCAAAAGGTCAAGATAGTAGCAAGAATGAGCCTAAAGTCCCAAATGCATTGAATAGCAATGTGTGTATCTACTCCTTTACTCAGATTAAGGATAGTTTTAAAACAATTTGCAAATAGTAATTATTCTTGGTGCCTTCAAACTGATTCCAGTTCTAGAGATGGAAGCATTGCTGTATTACAGTGTGATTTTTGTGGAGGGGGTGATTTACTCAGATGAGAGAGCCATGCCCCCTCCCCCAAGTGAAACGCAAATGAAAAGGAATGCCAAGATGAAAAAGCATGCGTCTCCAGATAAGCAAAGAGAAGAAAGGAGTCAACGAATGGCAAAAGAGCACTCTTGGGGAGATGAGAGGTGCTGATGGCAGTGTTGGTGGTGGGAGATCATAGCAGGTTCCTCTCATCAGCCCAGGCCTGTGTTTGATACTGAGTCTTTGTCACCCTTTCAGCTGTGTATTGTTGGGCGGTGTAATCCTGGGTGGATTACAATGGCTCCTTCCTTTCATATGGCCATGCCCAGCAGGCAGGAGGCAGGGCTCATGGAGGGCTGGGAGGCCTTGCTCATTCCTCCTTTTACCTTCACCAGGGGCTGTAGCTACAGGGACAGAGAGGATGGGGTCAAACGGTCACGTTCTTCTCTAGGAATGCTACTCTCTTTGCTTTATTCAGATTTGCTTTACCACCCTGTATCCACCATATACAGTACCTGCCTAAAACATCTCTGAGCAATACCGGTCCACAGTGAACTTCATGGTACAAAATTCTTTACAGTGTTACCATGATTGCATTCAAGTATTCAAGTAGTATTCAAGATATAGAAGACAGATATTTATACAAATAATTTTTGTGTTTAAATCTCTGATGTGTGTCAACACATTTAAATAAAAGGAGCTTACAATTAAATTTTTTATAGCTGTATAAATAAGCAACATATAGAAAAAATAACACTGACAAATACTGACAACAGAAAACAGGTAAGTTCAAGAAATCCATTGCAAAATTATATAAAATGTTCTAATATTTATTGACTAATTTATGGCTTGTGTAGCATCTATATTCATTTCAAGAGCTACACATTATTGTACTTTTGTGTTGCATATTCAGAAAAACCCATAAACCTGCTACATCACATGTGGGACCTATTTCCAAATACTAATAAAAAAAAAGAGAAATACAAAATAATATTAAGAGTACCATCCTCACAAAGTGTCAACAGCTTTACATGGAACATTAACCAGTTGTTATGATATAATTGGATTATATGTAGCACAAAAGCAAAGCAACAAACAATCTAGACATATTGGATAATAATTAAACCACAAAGACTGATAAACTAAACCTAGTTTTCAAATCTTGCTAAAATATTTAATATTTATCAAACATTTGCCACACTGTAAAAATACTTTACTAAATGTTACATTTACAGTACTACATTTACAGTTATAACAACTATTATTAGCAGCAGAGTTACTAGGGAGTCACTGTAAAGAACACACTAAAAGTACCATATTTCTTTAAAAATGTATTTTCTTTTCAGATTTCAGAGTGCAGCATTCTGAGACATGGCAGCTAAAACATTCCAAGATTAGTATAACTGTTTAGAGAATTCTATCACTTTTGTTTTGTCAAATCATACTTGTTTTTATCTGTTAACGATTCGTGTATTAAAATAGGTCTTAAACCTTTCTTTGATTCTCCATATTTGTTTAACCAAAGTAGTTTCAGTTTCAAAACACAGATGAAGTGCTGTGCTCTTCCTCTAACGCTCAGAGGATGTGTGTGGATGTCTCTGTAGCCATCCTGTTCAGCTTTTGTTTCGTACACTGAAGAGACAACATACTCAAAACCGCTTTTTTTTTTTTTTTACAAAGAAATATTAGAAGAGGATCATTCAAAGCTTTCAGTGGAGTCTTACCTTCAGAGAATTAATGGGGACGATTTCTGATGACATTAGAAGGCTTCTTGAAGGTACTGCCTCGAGACATTACTAGTATGAATGTGCTTTTATGAATGTGCTTTTGTCAGGTTAACAAGAAAATATTGCACTAAAAATGCTTATCAGTGGTCAAGATTTGCTTCATTAGCGCAAACATTTGACATTTGAAACTTTTAGACATGGTAATGGCTGTTGGAAAACATAGTTTACAAAGTGCAAATGAGTATATAAATATAATAATACTAAAATATAAAAATATAAATATATAAAAAATATAAACACTATTTACATTCAGTCTTAAAAGTCTGGTAACAAGTCCTATAAATTGCCATTTTGACCCATACTGTGTTATTATTGAATATTTGAAGAGCAATAGATGTACTAGTCAGATCCACTTCTATAGATTGCCATCCTAAGATAAATATCTTACTCATTCAAACACAAATCCACTGACAGTTACACACACAATGACATTTTGTAACATTTGCATTAACCGGCCTTGGTAATATGATCAGTGGGAGAATTTTGCATATTTTAAGAGATATTATGTAGAGAAGTAAAATATTTGCATATATATGTATATATCACCTTAAAGAAATGAACAATGCTCTTATATATTTTTCAGTATAATACTTTGTCAAACTGGGTTCTGTTTTGTTGCATCAGATAATCTCTTTCTCTCTCTCTCTCTCTCTCTCTCTCTCTCTTTCTCTGTCTGTCTGTGTATGTGTGTGTGTGTGTGTATGTGTGTGTGTGTGTGTGTGTGTGTGTGTGTGTGTGTGTGTGTGTGTATGAATGGTCTTTTTCAGATTGTGAGCTGTTTGTCTCAAGTATTTTGCAAGATGAGAACCTCAGTAGACATGCTCGAGAAACAAGAGAAATATTGCTAAACAACTTTCGAATTGTTCACAACAGGTATTTCAATGCGTTGATGATTTGATCTATCAACTAATCCCTGTATGGCAAAAAACATACATATACCAAAGTCATATAGTAAAATCCTAAATCTTAATTCCTTTTTTTGACCATCACATACCTTCATGATTTAAAAAGGTTCTAAAAAACTAATCTTAACTAAGATTTTCTAGCACTAACAGTAACAGGAAGCTCATATCTAGTTTTGTTTGCTTATAGAGATTAGGTGAACATGCTGCACTTGCTTCTGCTTGCCTTGTGGTTTTGTTGCATGCAGGAGGAAAATCATGCTACTTTTTTCTGCTGTAGAGTGATCCACCCAGAATTCAGAAGAAATCCAACACTACACACTGCACTACACACTACACTTATCTGATTATAATACATTTACGTTTATCTAGAGCAACTTACCAAACTGCTTAACCACTAACTTGGGATATCCAAAGCTAGTGCTGGTAGACCTGAATTCAAGGTAATTTAAGCTATAATTCTTCTAGAAATGAGCCATACAACACCTAATACATAATACAATTATTAGCAAAACAAGTCCTATAACCTGAAAGCTACACCTAAGCTATGCAAAACCAGTGAAGAACAAGACATAGTCAATACAAAAACTGCTGTAAGTACAGTAAGAGCCTTAATAGATATAAAAGTTAGCATTGAACTGAGATAGTGCTCATTTCACGTCAAAAGAGGTGGATCTTCAGATTGCGTTTGAAGACAGCAAGTGATTCTGCTATTCGGACACTCAGGGGGATTTCATTCCACCACCAAAATTCTAGATCACCAATGAAAGCATGCTAAAGCATCACCACTGAGTATATATCACAGTATTTAATGTACTTAAATATTGTCAGAATGTGAATGTTTTGGAGTAAATATTATGTTAAAACGTTATTATGTTTAAAAAAATATCAATTTACAAGAGAGTTGCATAAAATATTTCTAATTCTTTGCTTGTGTGTTAAGACCTACATTAAATATTATTAATTGAATAATTCATCATTGCCATACCATTCATACCATATTTTAAATTTGACCCGCACTGATAGCATATCACTTGAAACCCAGTGGGTAATAATTTAAACATTTGAAATGATTATTTTATAATTGCAATTCAGTGTTTCCTCTGAGTAACGTTTGTAATTACTGTATGTTCAATTAAAATTTTTTCAGAAATCCACAGGAATTTCCATACAGATGTAAGTTAGAACCTCATTATACATGTTTTACTTTGTTTCATTTGTTTTCCTGAATGAAAATTCAATCTGGATAAAGAATGAAAAAATTAAAATCCAATAAGTCAGTACAAATAAAAGGTTATTAGAACGTTGAAGCTTTTTTTTCTAGTATTTAAATAATGAATCCTCATGTTTGTGTCTTAGATTCCAACTATTCAAAGCTCTCTCTGTTTTGTCCTCCCAGCTGATGTTAGACATGAGGACAGTTCAGATGACAACCACAGCAGCCTGGGACGCTCAGCTCCTTCTGATGATCTGTCTGTGGCATCAGACTATCAGGAGGACACTGTGCCTGAATGTGAGTCTGATCTTCTCCATGTACTTGTCTTCATTGAGATATTATATACAAGATGGCTCATATAAATGTGATTTTCTGTGATTAATTATTCTTAATTCCAAAATTAAGTAATGTGCCTGAATCACTAGCTCTTGTAAAGCTTTGCTCTGTTCACACAACGTGTGTAGAGGTGGTGTTTGTAGGAAGCATACAAGACCAGATCAAGTACACTGGTAGACATCAAAGCAGTATATGTTCTAGCTTTTGAGTAAATAATTGAAGTGGAATAAAATAAAGTTCATGTGAAGATTAAACATTTTGCCTTCTGAGCCAGTACTCTAAACTGATTTTTTTCATTATTTACATGCATGCATGTGGTAATATGCATATGTGTAGCCAGCTCATAAGGGAAAAGGCATGCAAGATGTGCCTAGTTTCTTTAAGAACTTTAGGGAGCAATATCTTTGAAAAATGTCAGTGTTTTATTGGGCAGAGTGATGATAAACTACAGTGTGGTGGTGTGTTTGGTAACAGATCACCCTCTAGTGGATTCCCACGCCTGTGCTATGTGCCAGTTTAGGATATTGAGAAGTAGATGTGGGGGTGGGGATGAGGAGTGGGTGTCTGTCACCATTGCCTTGGTTGGCTTCAACAGAAAAGGGATGAAGAGCATCCTCTAGTGGTAGGAAAACACAGTCAGTGTTATTAAAGTCTTCTACCTGGCTCTTTGAATATACCCAGGGCATGTATGAACTTGAGATAAACTTCAAAGTGTAAAAGGTTCTGGTTGGCAATGCAGAGAGAGGGATGAGGTAAAGCAGTTTGAAAACTGCCAGGGTGTTGCCTCTGCCCACAGCCTGGTGCTCTGACTGCTTTTTATCAACAGAAACCAGTTTGCTCTGTGGCTACACATTTGCTCCAGGCCAGAGCCATGACTGATCATCAGCCCCAGTTTCTCTCTTACCAGCTGGGCCTGAAACACAACCCTATACCTGAGGGGCTGTGTCTATTCCCCTTTCCCTGATCACTCATCTGCCACAGCTATTTAAAAAAAAGGAGATCATAGTTTCAGGGGGAAAAACGCTTTGTTTCACTCACTTCACACACTTCACTGTGTGTCAAAATATACTGTCTATTACAAGAATAATTACGTTTTATGTCAAATCTTTGAGGATCACTGATTTTTGATCCGAGAAAAAAGTCACAGTGTTCCATGACATGAGTGAACAGTCACACCTGTCTGTTAGTGTGACGGTCAGTATATCACATTGTGAGCCTATAAAAAGCATAGTTACATTTACAAACAGTTTTCTTTTAATATCATATTTATTTAGTACACTTTTTTAGGAGGTAAAAGAATGAAACTGTGTGTGTGTGCGAATATGACTGCAGTAAAAACAGTGTAAGAGGAAGGACACAAAGCTTATGTGGAGAATCACATCATGGCACTCCTTAAATAAAGATAATGACCAGAGGGGACAAGTGCAGTTCAGGGTTCATGTTTAGTTCACCAACGGTGACTCTTACTTCAAGACCTTCGAATATCGAAGATTTCATTTGCTTAAATGCGGCCTTCAGTTTTGTATTCACTTTCATTCAATTTTCCTCTCAGAGTGAATAAGAAGGAAATTCTTTACATGCTTCTTATTCTTTGAAAGGAAGATTTAAGATTTAAATATGTGATAGGAAGGGGTCTAATGCATTGAAAATAAAAAGTTGAATGAATAAAAGAGATTCACTAGTCAAATGAGGCTCATATTAGAGAGCAAATATAATCCAGATATTCCATTCAGTGATGTCACTATGTCGTTTGTATGAGGAGGAAGCTGAGGGAGTCGCTAAACCAAGTGGAGAAGGAGGGTGCTTGGCTGGCTGGCAGGAGGAGTCAGTGTTATTTCATTTAGCAAAGCCTGCCTCCTCATCTCCAGAGAGGATCCTGACACCAGATTTGTTATGGCTGACAGGAACAGATGGGCGCTCCATTGTCAGGGCGCCTGTCTGTATGGTAATGTGAACTAAGTTTCACCCGCAGACCGCACGTTTGACCCGGGTGTGCATGCAGCCTCTCCATAGACCTTGTCTGGATGACAGCAGTCATGCAGGCATTCAGGAGCTCTGTCATACAGTAGAATTTTTTTGCCAGACAACTGTCATATATTTGGTACACTGTATTTTTTATTTTTCCTGGTGATATGGAAATAATAAATTAATCATTATAATAATGTTTAATAGTAATGGTCTGAAAATTTTGTTCAAAGGTCAAATTTAGCTGATTTAAACTCTTAAGATGATTTTCATACACTGCCTCTTTTGATGCCAGTTACATGTATATGGCAGAAGAGGTGTGTATGGTTAGACAGGTTATGGTCTGTGCGTAGTAATGGCTGAGTAGTATCAGACACCGCACATGGCCAGGGCCCTTTGTGCTCACTGACTGATTTATGTGTTGAAACAAAAGCTTCTGTCATTGCTGTTATCTCAGCTCACAGTGGCCAAACAGCAATATGGAAAAAAACAATCAGAAGGTAGGAAAGAAATATCTGTTGTGCTTAATCTCTATCAGAAATTAGATCAAGATGTAAATTTGATTTTGTCAGAGTTGTAGAGCGCCCAAATTAATGAAGGTATTGGCTAGTAGATTGATTGTTGTAATTAATCTCTAGAGAGTTTAAAAGAGGTTTTATCAATATTTTTTAAAAATGTTTCTCAATAATGTGTGCCATCATATACCATATGTGTTTACCCAAAGGAAGTGTACCGAAAATATGAATTTGAACTACTATGCTGCTTTCTTTGTATCCATTTTCATTCTGCTTCACCGATCCCAAATCTTTAGAAGGAAGATATTTAGCACCTTAAATGACCCTGTGTGTGCTCATGCATTGTGAAATACAGTTTAGATGGAAGCGTTGGTCTGTGGATACTCAGCCTTTCAGGGTCTTATCCTTTAACGGACATTCTGTGAGTACCCAGACTTTGAGTGGAGCTTCCTCCCTCCTGTAAACTTTTGACCTCTGGTGTTGTGCTGGTCATTTCGTGACCTGTCTGACTGTGGCTGTGTTTCAGTGTGGCTGCATTATTGACCTCCACTCCTATAGCAACAGTATAGAACAAATAAAGTTTTCTTAAAGAGGAAAAGGGATCGTTTGCTTGGCAGTAGAATTCCACTACCATTGCCTTTATCCATCTATTTGTTTTGCAATTCTTTCTTCCATACCATAATGATACTTTTTATGCTCCTATTAGCATGTTGGGCAATAAGAGCAAACTGTTACACATTATACATTGTCTAGATATTTTTCTTCCCTTTCAGACTAGAGATTTGGAAATGGAGACATTCAGATATCTAATGAATATCACTGCTACGTCCACATAGGTTGAGCAGTTCTATAATACAGAATTAAAAATGTTTAAATTTCTCTCTCTCTCTCTCTCTCTCTCTCTCTCTCTCTCTCTCTCTCTTCCCACACAAACACTTTACCATTTCCTCTTCCCCACACACTTCCCCACACAAGGGAATTTTTACAATGGAGGTGCTTGTACTTATCTCACTACACAAAGAGCAAGAATTGACATTCTATAGTAATTCATATCCATTGTAGCAATTTGAATCTTTTTATTATTTCTTTTTTTTGCAGAATGCACAAGACAAACTGTCCAATGTAAACAAATGTAAACTGACCAATGTACCATCAGTTCCTAGCCCCCACTTCACCATCTTGCAAATGAGAATTTGATTTTTCTCTCCACTGGATTCCATTTCTGGAGATTGATGAAGTTTCAATGCAAGGCCCAGGTGGCCTGATGCTTTCTTAGGGAAATAAATGAAGACTGTGGAGGTGTGTGAGCCTGTACATACACTCGAAAGGCATTCATTTCTGATTTTCTTTCCTTGCCTGTGTTAAGTTTTTGCTCAACATCATCACTATACTGGGCTCAGATTGTACCATTATCATTTTATTTGGGGAGACACCCTTTCACTGCATGCTGTTTTACTCTGCTTCATCATGTATGAATTAAGAATATATGCCATCATTTAAATAACTTTTTGTTAAAACAACTTACCAAAATATTGTCTCATCTCAAAATGTAACATTTCACATAATTTACATAAGGTTATAAAATATCAACTCAAATAAATTAATAACTTCCATAATATATAAACTATATAAATAGCATTTCATACCATGAAAACGCACAGTAGTGGTCAGTAGGTTTATTTAATGCAGTGTATATCAGATCAGTAGAAGATTTTTCCATATAATTTTTCCATAAAATAAGTATGGCATTATCCAACACTTTATACACAGTATACTGAAAATAGATCTCTGCATACAAAATAATAGACTATGCCAAAATATTAGACAAAATGTATATACATATAATTCAGTGCCGTTATATTTGAGTTTTTAGGATAGTAGAATACAGTTTGGATGCAACCAAGGAGGTGCAGTGTCAGTGTATTATTTTGCCATATCTTTTTGGATGAAGCCTAGACAACTGCGAGAGACCAAGGTGAAAAAGTAATGGTAGTATCAGGCCTGAGGCTTTACCGAGGAGTGATTCTTCATGCAGATAGAATGGCTGGCTGCTGGCCATGAGCTAGACCTAGCCAATACAAACACTTCCTTGGAACTTCCCCTACCCTCCTTCATATTTTACAAAGTCGCACTAGTGGAAGCAAACTCAACAGGCCTGTAACCTTTCACATTTGTACTGGAAGACAAGATGCGTGATATAACTAATGCAAAGCCTAGTCATGAGTGGAGGATTAGCACTCACCGTTTCATCGCTCTAATTTTAAAAGCAGTGCTGCATTGTGTACCTTAATGCTGACTAAACTAAATCAGGCACTAGTTAATAGCCCTCTGCATTCTGTATGCATTAGCGAGCTGGACTGAAAGCCAGGCTGCTGAACGGCGAGGGATTTGAACAATCACTTAATACTGATTACTTATGGGACACTATTTTCACTAGCTTCGCAATGTCCTATTTTTATTTCCAGTAAAAATGGTACAATAAAAGTTTTAGAAAAATTTGTCCTAGAATAGAAAATATTTAAAATCAACTGGGAGCCTGCATATAGGTTATAATAAAAACTAATAATGGCCCAACTAAAGAAGCAAGCAAAATTCAAATATGGTGCATTTAGCAAATGGAAAATTGGGCAAAACGTAATATGCAAATTCTAAAAACATCCAGTTAAATAAAATCTAATATAATGTGCCTAGTAAACATTTTATTGCCCTAAACTACCGCGAGAAGTGATCAGTGTTTTTTACACTTACAACAATATTAAATGTTTTTAACGTTTAAATTCAGTAACTTAGACTTTAAGGTAGTCAATTAGCATATTAAATGACTTAATCACCATCTAATCGTCTTTGAGGTTTTGCTCTAATAATAGCCTAAACATTAATTATCTGCAGAAATATCAAGTAGCCTACTCAATTAATAGCCTGCTGATTTACACTATAGCATATTTGTCCCTGTAGGACGACGGAAGGCATTTAAAAAATGTATTCAATTTTAATTTGCTATTCAACGCAGTAACAACAACAACAACAATAATAATAATAATAATAATAATAATAATAATAATAATAATAATGTTTATTTCTTTATTTACTACTACTAATTAAATTTACATTGAAACATTTCTAGTAAATGTTTTGGTAAGATTACGTGCTGCTCGATTTCCATGGACAGTTCATAATATGAACCATACGGTCCGCATAGTAGCCACATTACAATACTGTGCTGGTGGCCTTCAGCTGGTGCAGCAGTCTTTCTGCTCCTCATCAGACACACAGAAAGGCGGAATGGTATCGGTCACGTCTCGGCTCTGACCCCGGCACACATTCCCTACTGGATTGATGGCCATTACCGCGTGTCTTTATTTACCTTCTACAGACCAGCGACACGCATATGTAAGCTTTAGGCTCTTAAAAGTGAAAATATCCTATGCGTGGTTATAGCCTACTCTCACACAGCATTTGTCCCTCATAGTGCACTCATAGTCGTCTAGCTCAAATGCGTGTCCGTAAAAGAGACGAACTTATTTTGGGGCATTTAAAAAAAGAAAGAAATGTTTAGTACAAATGTAAACAAGTTGTGATTTCCCTTCAGCTTTATTGTGCAAAACTTTCCCAGTAGTTACGTTTGAGCAATGGCAGGTTTAAAATGATATTTTAAAGAACTTCTTATGAACATGTAACAGAAAAGCACATGTACACAATGCCAGTAAAAAGGTTACCTGACTACACCTAATTCTATGTTCATCTTCACGAACAACGACCGATTATTATTATTTTATATTATATTTTTTATATATTTAAAACACCTTTTAAAACAAATGATTAACCACATATTCTATTGTGTACCTTTACATTTTATTTAATATTTCTGTTTTTATAATTTGAATTAGTTTTAGACAAACATTAAATTTCACTTTTGATCTGCTAAATGTAACCCTTAATTTCATAATAAAAAATCTGATTTTTTTTGGAGGGTTTTGGAACTTGAATTAAATTACGCACAAGTACACATACATAATAAAAACAAAGTTATGATATTTTCAATTAAAAGTTTCAAATGACATTATAACATATTGCATAGAAATTTAAACAACAATTTTTATTTTTTATGTTTTAAGGCATTGTCATACAAACAGCTTATTTGATCATGAAGGACGGTGGAAGAAAATAGTTTTGGCATTACAACGTGTTAGTGTGAAGAAGTGTTTACACAAATGAAGTCTTTATTTAGCCCAGTTTTCACTCACAATCTGTATGCTATATGTGCATTATATACATCCACATTTTGTGAAAAAACTATTCATATATTTTTATATTTATTTATTGCAATCAGAACACAACAGCTCTTGCTGATGTGAGAAAAGAATGAAGATAACAGGTACCTTCTATTGTGAGTCTCATCCAGGCATTTCTTTTTCTCCCCAAATATTATTTTATTTCTCTCTGTCCATCACTGCTGATGCTATGTGGAGGCGAAGCACTGCAACCACAACCTTGCCTTTAATGAGAAAAAATGTGTCAATTTGCTCTTTGCTATATGCAGCTGGAGTATTGGCGTGGGCAAGGGGATGTAAGGATGCCATGAGTGGATCCTTTTTCCTAATCAAGTGCAGTGCAGGAGAGTGCAGCAATTCCACTCACTCTCTCCCTCTGATCAGCATTCCTCCCCAGCCTCTGCCTCGGCCCCTAGGGACCCCAGCGCCTTCTGTTTCACCTCATCACAAGAGTTCAAACTGAGGTCAGCCACTGGACCTGTGCTTGCCTTGCACACAGTTAAAGACATGCATAAAGGCCAGCAGCTTGGTGGGGATAACTCCCCTCCCGTATAGTTTGTAAAATGAGACTTGTATTGGTTAAATCCCCAGTTTGTATTTAATTACAATCCTGCTCGTCTCAACTTAATTTAGTCATTTTCTAAATGAATTTGGGTTTGTCAAGTTGATAGGCAGAGCTAAAGTGGGCATACTGCCCCACACAGAAAGACCCTCAGGCTCTGGCTTGGTCTTCAATTAGCTATTTGTCCTGGTTTTCTTACAGTAAACTCTTTGCCAATGTTCTGATAGCATTATAAATGTATCACACACTGCACAACTGTCACAGTAACACATCCTTAAATGAGTAACTGAACAGCTACAACTCCACACCAGTGCTGAGACACCAACCGTGTCCCTTTTTTTATATTGGTGGCTGCTATGTTTCTTTCTTTCTTTCTTTCTTTCTTTCTTTCTTTCTTTCTTCCTTTCTTTCTTTCTTTCTTTCTTTCTTTC
The DNA here is from genome assembly GCA_024363135.1 of Leptodoras oyakawai. Taxonomy (NCBI): domain Eukaryota; kingdom Metazoa; phylum Chordata; class Actinopteri; order Siluriformes; family Doradidae; genus Leptodoras; species Leptodoras oyakawai. The sequence goes on along the minus strand of JANCOA010000057.1, from coordinate 10,858,128 downwards.
CTTTTTAAAAATAATATCTCAGTTCCATTTGTTTGGTGGCTGTGGGACAGTCCCTGTCTCTTTTCATTTAGTGTTTCCTGACATGTGTGAACAGTGTTATCGCAACACGTTTATCACATAATCTATTAAGGTAATTATGCAAAAGTGCTCACACCTACATCTTCCTTCCTTTCTTTAACGCAGCCACCTGACTGACTTGTTGCTGAAATGAAGTGGAAAATAATGGCTGAGTATATTAACTTCCTCAGGTCACAATAGCATCAATCACATTTTATAGCAAGATTAACAACTGAGCTCATAACACCTTGCTGAGAGTATAATAATAAGTAGATGAGGAGCACTATCAAATTTGCAGCTTAACTCTGCTGAGTGAAGGCACCTCAGAGCTTTAGAAAAAGGACATATTTGCTCTATTTGGATTACGTTATTCGCTGAAGTATTGTTATGTGTCATAGATTTGTGTATATCTCTCTTTGACACTGATTGCATTTACTTTTAATGCTGCTTCATCCTGAGTGGTCCATGTGCCTAAGTGCAGAATGAGTTCCTAAAGAACAATAACTGAGATGTAAATGCCACGTAATATGTAATAGTGTGATAGGGACGATGTGACTCAGAGCTGTGCTGCAGCTGAAATGCCAGGCCACTGGGTTTAGCTTAGAGAGCAAGCAGAGCTCCTCTAGTGCAGTGGCACTGATAAACGCAGCCCTGCGTGGCCCACTCGATGCCTCACTACCACCAATCTTCCCCTGCCACAGAGCAGCAGCAGTGCCATGCATCACGTCGCCATCTCTGGCAGCAACAGAGAGTGCCCGCGGGAAAGTCATTAGCTTTGTCTCGCTTCCTCTCTTACCTCTTTCCTCTCCTCTTCGGTGCTCTGTTTATCAACCAGTGGACCAACAATTCGGCAGACCGTTCAACTAGATCTTGTGCTCATCAAGAGATTTTTAAATAAATACATTCTTATATAAATAAATCTGAGATATATTCTTACTGTACTCTTAAATACATTCATGCTCAGTCTGCAGTACTTTTGCAAATTTCACTGCACAGGAACCAACTCATAATATAATATAATATTTAAGTAACGTATGCTATTTTAACAAAATTAGGATATGATAATGCTACTAAAATTTTACTTTAAAATACTATAAAATATTTACTATAAAATGTTAGACTGGCTGTTATCTCAGTTACATTAAAGTACTGGATTTAGTTTCAACAGTGGAATAGGATAAATTTAGGCCTTGTTGGATTAAAGTGCTGCTGAAAGCAATGGTAACGTGTCCTGAAATATTAATAGTTAGCCTTAATACATTTAAGTGGAAATGATTAGCATGATGCTAGCAAAAATAGAGCAGTGCTAGTGGCGAAAATTACAAAACCACACTGTTCTGAATTATTAAAAATGCAATTTATAGTTAAAGTGAAAATATGAGGCACTTTGATGGATTTCATTTGCATTTTTTATGAGGTCTTATTACTTAGTTCTGCACAGTTTAGGTGTATTTTGATTTTTTGTTGCTTTTTTGCCTTTTCTTTTTGTACTATTTTAACTATTTACAGTCTTGTTATTATCTTAGTGACTGGACTGAGTAGTGTTGGTACATCTAGCCCTTGTAAAATCTTGTAATTAACACTTGTATAGTTGGCTTTGAACGTTCTTTGTTGTCACATACAAAAACATCAGCTCTAATTGGTTTGTGAAGACTAGATGTCTGAAGTTGAATACTGAATTTAACCAATGAGAATCTTGCACAGAGGGGTGGGATCATGAACAGACCAGTGTGTCTTCTTTCCTTTTGTCTGAAAGTGAAATTTTAGGTTACACTGCTACCCTGTGGAAGAATAACAGAACATAGGTCTCTAAATTCACCACTTGCTTTCATCAACTGGAAAAAAGAAAATGATTTATAATTGTTTTTTAGCTCTTTCTTTTAACTCATTTAGTTGTTACTTAGGATTAGTCTGCCACTGTATGTACTGGTAACTCAAGACTATCAGTGGGTG
>JANCOA010000057.1:10843588-10854082 GCA_024363135.1 Leptodoras oyakawai | reverse complement strand
CACACACACACACACACACACACACACACACACACACATACATACATATATATATATATATATATATATAGTCTAAATGAGTTTTTAATTCCAGACAAACAGCAGAAAGGATCTTTTTATATCAATGGCTATAGTGCAGAGCTGGTATCCAATTTACGGAAAGACTCCAAGAAAAACTGTTGCTTTGAGATGAATGCTCCTGGAAGGCGTTCTTACCAGGTTTGTCCACCAACACTCACATACCATTTTGGTTGTTTAGATCCATGGTTGCATTAGGGAGGACTGCTTATTTGTGCTGACAATAGTAGGCAACTCTGTGCTGATGACGTCTCTTTGCAGTTCACTGCCAGCAGCCCCCGTGAGGCCAGGGAATGGGTGGACCAAATCAATTTTGTCTTAAAGGGTAGGTTACATGAGTGCATAATTCTCTCTTCACAATGCAAACACTCTTTGATACATTATACTCTTTGATAACTTTACTTCTATGCACCAAAACCATTTTACACCTTCTGATCTGGACAACTGTACAATGTCAGTGGCTAAAAAGGGAAATGCTTTGCTTAATACTGATGCTTATAAATACCTTTTTGGGCTCAGCCAATCAGGTACTTTGTAGACCTCCTTATAAAGTATGTCATGCAGCTCCTGAGTCCCACGTGTCTCACTCTGCCTCCTCTTCCGCGTAGCACAGCGCTCTTTACGGGAAATTGATTAGGCTGTACTTGGGCCATTCTTCATGGGCATTGATCTGGCCCTGCTTGGCATCCAGGCAGTGAGGATGCGATAGCCTGTGTTACAGAGCTCAGTCACCTGCAATCAGGCCCCATCTCCATCTGAGACAGATCTGGAGCATGGCCACAGCTCTAAAATGGGCTCCCTGTGAGGCTCTGATTTGCGGGAAGTAATGAACACCTCTCAGATTATTTACACTCTTTCCACTTACCTTGGCCACATAAAACTGTAATGTCTATCATTAAATTTACACTAATATGTATTGTTAAATTTGCTTCAGAATGACACAGCATGGTCCAGATTTGCACCAGTCATGACAATCTCCCCACCCTTTAATCAAAACAGATATCTAAATATGTTTTGGGCTATTAACATTCTCAAGATTGTTTTAATGGATAGAGTGATTTTAATAGCTATTAGTTTGTAATCTCTCTGTTAATGCTTCATCCCTTTTCATCTGGCCTCTTTTTATTAATGTAGACCTCAGCTCCAGCTTCATCCCTTTTGATGATGATGAAGAAGAGGAAGAGGAAGAGGAAGAGGAGGCATATGATGATATAGAAAGGGCAGCAACTCCACCATCATATACTGGTCAGGTCTCTACAGCTGCCCCAACTCCAGCACCACCACCTGGTGGCCAAGAGGTAAAGAAGGACAGAACAGCGACAGCCAGGGGGGAAGATGAAGATGAGGAAGAGGACATTTATGAAGTGCTGCCAGGTAAAAAACCTCCAAAAAAACTCTGTCTTGTATTAAGCCCACGGCTTGTACTTTAGAGTAGCAGTCATCACTAACACTGAAGTACTTTCGTACAGAATTCAAATGCATCAGGGGTTTTGTCATTACTTTGTGTTACAACATAAAAGCAGTGGAAAGCCTTAGAACTAACACTGACCACTAAGAGTTAAGATGAAGTGGAAAGGTCTTTCTTTAGTAAGGAAACCCAAGAAACTAGTGAAAGGCTAACTTACATCACTTGGCACCTTGTCACAACCAGTCCCATGTGCACCAATAAATATGTGAAGATCTGCTACCCCAAGATGGGACCAGTAGTCAGAGAGCACTTAGGGAGAGCCCAGAGCAGAAACACATCAGTCCTTAGTGCTGTCATTTTCACCTTTCTCAGCCATGTGTGTACTGGAACTGGGCTGCCCACAGATGGTGGATCAAATGACCATCTCTCTCACCCTTAATCCATCTCTCTCTCCAACCTCCTGTTCCTCTAGCTATGAAAAGTTTTACTGTAATATCTTTAAAAGATAGCATGTTATGAAGGTGCAGTGATACTTCAAAGGACAAAAAGGTGTTGGATTGCTGAGCTATCTGTGGAGCCATTATGTTTCCCATAGTTATTTCTAGTTTAGTTGATTTTGCTGCACCTGAAAAATAAAATGTTTGTTGGTAAAATTTCATAGAACCAGGCACTGGATGGCTAGGAGTGAATTTCCCTTTACTGGAATTTAATACCACAAAAAGGAATGAAAGGTATTTTTGGTAAAAATGGTAGAATTAGAATGAATTAGAATGTTAATTCCACCAAGAAACACTTATGTAAACATCTCCAATTTGCAGAATTTCATTCTTTATAATGCAGTTTACTGACCATATTTTCCAGTATATCTTGTTTCATAATTTTTGTTTGAATTTTGTTCATATCATGACACATTTTTAATAAAGTTATTAGGTGACCACAAAGGTCACAGCTGATATACTACAAAATACTATAAAGCACCACTTTACATACCATGGTATTTTATCTAATTTATAAAAATAAAAAGGATTCTTTTAATGTTCCTATTAAAACTAGTAAGAAAAATCATGAGTGGGCAAGAAAGTAAAGGTCTTGGGTTTACAGTAGTTATTTTCTTGTGTTTTTCTTTTTTTCTGTGCAATTCCTGGAAGTGGAGGGCCGATTTGTGCTGTGGGAAGTATAGGGTTGCTATGTGGTGGCTTTATCGGCAGGCTGACAGGGTGAAGATGGATGTGGGAGACAGACAGCAAGGCTATCATTGTCACTTCACAGACCAAGAGGTGCCACACCCTGAATCAATGCCCTATCTGGCCTGACACACTAACTGAAAATCCAGAATGGCATCTTCCGTATAAATCAAAAACTGCTAACATTTAAAGAAATTATACTTCTGTTATATAATATCCACAGCCTCTGGCAGTTGAGGCAAGTGCAGTGTGGTGTTCAAGTAATTTAACATTAAGTGACTTAATGAACTGAATTTCAGTGTTAGAATTAATGCAGCACCATAAGTCCATTTACTCTAAGTTTGGTTCGGGTCTTCTTTTTTTCAATTTTTTTCTTCTGGATTCTTGCATATTTTTAGAGGATGAGCTCTCTGACCAGTCTGAGGAGAGCACCAAGAGGAGTCAAAGAGCGGGTGAGAAATATATTTATGCTCATCATGCTGTCTGGTTCTACTGCCTTTATTTAAAAAACATCATAAATATGTTTTAATAGTTGTGTCTGTGGGTGTTTCCTCATAAGATCCATCATCAGATTATGCCAATTATTATCAAGGCCTGTGGGACTGTGAGGCAGACAAGCCAGATGAGCTCTCGTTTCAAAGAGGAGACCTCATCTACATTCTGAGCAAGGTCAGAGCTTGTGTGTTTACAAATGCACATTGAAACACACATTTTCTTCTTCATTTTCTGCTTCGCCTTTTCTGCTTCCTTCCACCTTCTATATTAAATCTATCTAAATGCTTCTGTTTAGGCACATTATCATCTAAATTGTCCTTGGCTTGGTTTATTACACAAAGCAATTTTAAAAAGTATATTCATTTTTTCTCACTCTGGTGGTCTGTACACATGCTTCGTGGTACAACAGCTTTTGCCAAGCTGCTCCCCTGAAGTAGATCATTAAATTAGAAAGACGACTCAAAATGAACTATTTTATATGTAATACATTAAAATATTACATATGTATTATGTATATTATTTGTGTAAATGTTTCTATTAAACATAAAATGGCTTATGCATTGGAATATATTTTTGTATAAACAAAATTAATTATAAAATATTCATAATTATTTCATTTTTATTCTAAGATTTTTTTTATTCATATCTATTAGAAGTGTTTTTTTTGTACTCACTTCATATTTTATATTTTTCCAGATGTACAATAGATCAATAACATTTGCAAACAAAGTCATGCTAAACCACCAGAATAAATTTATTCTTCCAAGGAACAAGCGCAAGCTTGTACAGTACAAGTGTGTATAGTCAGCTCTTTTACCTCACATACCATATTGACATAATGTTGTGATAACACTTTTTTTGTCACTGGGGTACACTGTACAATGGCTAGATTCACAGTAATGGGCTGTTAATTCATTACAGGCGTTGTATAACACAGACTCAAGTGTTCAGCAATGCATGACTTCTTATTTAGTGAATTCAGCATCTAATGCATTGAGCCTCTAGTGTTCTATAAATCTATAGCTCACATGTCTTACAAGAGCAATGCTCTCAACAGCATACACATACAAGCTAGCTGTCTCTTACAGATTCTCAACTTAATCAATATGATTTAATTTTTCCTTTGACTCTAAGCCAAGTCTTAAAAAACAAAATATTTTTTTTTAGAAAAGACTGGTATATTCTTATGCAGTATTCTCACAGCCTTCTGTGATTTATGAAGCAAGAATATTTTTGTGATTAATAAAATACTGACACAATCTGTGCAGTAATAACGATACATTCTAATACTTGACATCTACATAATGTTAAATATCATAATGTCATATTTTATATAACTACTCTCCGTTGCTTACCTGTAATTCTCATTATAATGAAATAGTGTGTGTATGAGTGTAACTGTCCTATCATCAGTTTTAATTAATTGCCAGAGCCTATATGGGTAATTTATTTTCTGTTTAGTTTATACTGGAGCTGTAGACTGTGGGATCATGCTTACAATTTGTTATGATTTTATAAATGCATTTTTATTTAGATTTATTACCTACTACCTTTAATTGCTCTCACTGGCTCATCACTGATATAATCATTTATTAATGGTGATAAAGATGAAAATGGTTTTATTTAGCCATTCCGCGACCACGCGGATTCCTGCTCCTCTGAGTTGTTTTAGAGCAGGCAGGTCTGGTGTTTTTGTTTTACGAGTGCTTGCCTGGACCATTGACCTCAACAAATGAAATATGAGCGACTGGCTAGAGCTGCAGCCTGCCTCTAACAGTCTCCCTCATAAAGCAGTGCATATAAAATAAGAGCGCGTAAATTCTGCTGTCCAGAGGCGTGGAGGGGAGGCCGTGTGTATTTGTGTCAACGCTGAGTGTAATTACGAGGTGGTAAAGACGTGAGAAGTGCTAAATCAATGGTGTTAACCAACAGGTTTGTAATGTAGCGCTATGACAGAATGCCGTGGAGTGAAGCACATCGTAGAAGCAGATAGGAGCGCAGCTGTGTTGTCTGGCTTCCAGCATAGCAAAGCCTGCACATGCTTTCTCATCACTTATTATCAAAACATCACAAATGTTTCTGTACTGCACATGCCTATTTAAAATGTGTTTGCCTGTGCTCACACAAGCGCGTGCGCGTAGAAAAAGCTCATTTGCATCGCTATTCCGCCATGCGGCGATCTTATTTACGAAAATAAGGAAGAAATGGATTCGTTATTTAAATTCAAATTAGGCATACATTTATAGGGGTTTTGTTTAGAGAGTTTTTCCTCGCTCTCTCTGACTCAGTGTCTCTCTAACAGTGTCCCCGAAACTGCGTGTGTGTCTTGTGATCTCATAATATGATAATTACCAGTAGGCCTACGCGGGTGTGTGAGCGCGCGCGTCCGTGTGTATATGAAAGCGGGGCTCTGTATGTTCAGCCCTCCGGCGTCGTAAAGTATACGAGCACGGGGATCCTGTGGTGGCAGAATAAACAAACACGCCGAGCTGCTCGCTCATCTGCATCCGAGTTTCATTTTCAATCTTGCCCCGATTAATTCGGCGGAGTTAATTTTGCGCTGCGCTGCTCATAGCTGCTCGGCTGTAAGAGTCCCCGAGCTCTGCCTTCAGCGGCTCCCTCGCTACAGAACAACATGAAATAGTGGCCGAAACCAGCATCCATCTGGCAGCGTTAACGCAGCCTCGCCGATCCTCAGCGCTGTAGAGAATGGCCACTGATGGCAGCAAAGCAGGATGTTCGGGGCTTTTCTTCTCCCCACACTAATCACATCGCACTCGGTTTTCTAATTCACACACGCGCTTTTATTTGTCCTAGTGTGTCTGCAGTTAATTATGTTGCTCAATGGTAGTTTGATTCATGATAAAAAGGATATTGCTAATTGCATCATATCCTGCCAACACATTTTTTTTGTTATGGTGTAAATATCAATTAAAAAAGTAAAAGACTTTATATAACGAAACTTTTTGGATTTTGGGAAAGTTTTAAGAGGAGTTCAAATATTTCAAAAGCAACATGACCTCACCGGCGTTACTTTCTGGGCTCTTCCTTCAACCATCACATTCTTCTGCATTCCTGTCATCTAATTTATGCCTTCCAAATTCAAAGTACACGACTTTAGAGGTCAGAGTCAACACATGCCTAAGTTCCCTGCGGAATTCCCGTAAAAATCCTGCAATGAGACGTGGAAAGATTTATGGCTCCAAAGATGTAGGCCAAACTTATCCAGGAGCTGTTTAACATGCAGGCCACCTAACAGCACTCTCATTCAGTCCTCCATGCCTTTTGAAGCATGCACTGCACTTTCACACCAACAATCCCCTCCACCCAGGAGTCATAAAGTAGGCTGGAACGCTGGTCTAGACAGAAGCCTTAAGTGTTCAGTTGCTCAACTTGCACCAACTCTGTTGGCAAGACTAGTGTACACCAGTGACACCTTCTGGTTAACCACGCACACTTCCTTCACATGACTCGTGGCATCAATTTGCAGCTTTTATGCAATTTGTAAGTAATATGATGAATAGATATATAAGGTTTGCCTCATGTTTTTGACCTTAACATTTCTTGCCAGTGTTATTTTATTTTAAGAGGACAGGTCTCACAGTTAATCTATAATGCAATAATACAATGTATCTTATCACCAAACCTTACCAAAGAGGTAACTGTCAAAGGACATGCATATGATTTATTAGTATGTGAGGGGTCAGTTTTCACTGATGGTGTGTGTATGTGTGTGTGTTTGTGTGCGTGTGAGAGAGAAATAGACTATTTTCTCCTCCCAAGTGGGTCATATCTTCAGCAGCTGCAGAAAAATGGAAGCTCTAGCTGCCCTAGTACCCAGGGGGTCACTTTCCTACAAAATGTCTAAAGAAAAGGAAAAGGGTGAAATAAAAAGGAAGGAAGCGCTAAGAAAAAGAGACAGGGGGCAAGCATTATGGCCTTGTGTGTGTCCACACCCTCCTTTTGCTCTTTCTCATTCCCTTCTTGCACACACACACACAAACAAAAACCCCTGCTTTCATTATTGCAGTAGACACCAAGACACTATATAGACACATTGGACATTCTATTTACCAGTGGAATCAGCTGGGGGTGAGTCTGGGGTTCTGGGGTCATGAAGAAGGCAACGGTCATCTCCCGGTCAACTACAGTAGGTCATTATTCAGCCCAAGCCAATAGTCCAGAACTGCATGGCGGCAGCCCCCTCCCGTTCTGCCTAATTATTATAAATGGGAGGCCACGTAAACAGCCATCATTACAGGCACTCAGCAGCATACACAATCCACTTTAAATGCCTATTAAGTTAAAGAGCCATCAGTAATCCCCAGCGTACTTTTACAATGGCAGCTAGTTTATTTGCTCATCCACAGTTTTGGTCATCATCTTGCACTATCCAGTAGTGAATAGCCACCACAGTAATGGATCATAAAGATTAGAGGTTATATCTTAAGAATGGATCTTTCTTTTACTTGTTACTTACCAGAGCACTGATAATGTGTCTACAAGCATAACATTCAATTTTCCATGTGTAAATTTTCACATTTTTAAATGTGGCAATCCATTTTCTAATTGAAAGTGAACATGCATTGGTTACTAATTCATCAATCAGGATTTAATTAGATGATGGATGCTTTTAGAAACAAGGATGCTGCCGCAGGGTATTCGTTTTGTTTGCTCTCACTTGCTCTAACTGTCAAATAATGCGGCAGTGTGTTCATGCTCTTTGTAATGACAGCTAGAGATGCTCAGCAGCCTGGGTGTGTGTACTGCTGATACACTCCAGTGCTTGACAGCAAGAGAAAAAGGAGCAGGAGGGCTGGATGGAGGGGAGGGGGAGCAGCAAGGCCTGAGCGGCGGGTTCAGCAGCAGGGCAATGAGAGACTTCCTGCGCTCCATCACTCCCAAGGCGTACCTCAGTCAGCTGGTGGCCTGCGGCACAGGCCTCATGTCTCATTCTTATTAGCATCTCTCCTGCCTCCACATAAAGAGAGTGTGTGTGTGTGTGTGTGTGTGTGTGTGTGTGTATGTGTGTGTGTATGTGTGTGTTGCTGAGTGTAATACCGGCAAAATATGTGAGAGGGAAAACAAAGTAAATAATTAAACCATGAGAAAGAAAGGACGTTTGAGAACTTGTGATGTCAAAGATGGAATTTGGGAAAGATGATACAGAAAATGGTAGAGAATCAATGAAAGAGAGGAAGAGAATGATGAAACTATGAAAGAAGTAGATTAAGAGAGATGAATTAGATAGAAAAAATATACAGAGAAATGGGGTAGATGGGTGGATAAGAAGTCCATATTTGTTTGCCAGGCTGCTGTTGTGTGTTACACACATGAGGTAGTCTTCACCTTGTCATATGCCATATGACATTTCTCTAGTTAAGCCGCTCCTTTTGAAGGCATCATTAGCTGCCAGTCTGTTCCCCGGCTGCCTGAGAGTGATAGACCCATTTGAATACCAGCGCTCGCCAGCCCCCTGAGTGAGAAATAAATGATATCAGCCACACACTGCAGACTGCAGGTGTTGCCATAGCAACACCCACTCTCTGCTGCTCCCCATGCCAACCCCACCCATCTCCGAAAGAGCAGTCACTCAGAGGTCATCGGCAGTGCTACACTGTTTCATGTACTCATACCAACTTAAGTGGCACACACTGACATTTTATAGCCTCTATGAGATGTGCCTACACACAGGTAAGAAGTGGAACACGCCTCTCGTCCTCCGTCACTGACATGAGAGGATGAGATGGATTAGTTCATAACCTCTTCAAGCTTGAATCTGATAGTAAATAGCAATAGCATTACTAACAAATTCACATTCAGATGAGGCCATCATTCTACATTCTGTTTCTCACTCAAAAACCTTTTACTCTCAGATGTGAGCACTGTTTCCCGTAGATGAAAACAAAGCTGAAAAAAGAGAAGAGACAGAAATAAGCGATGAAAGAAGATGTGGTGTGATTGAGAATTGATCTGAGAACTGTCAGAGAAACACCGTCTGTCTTAGCTTCACTCAGCCATCATTAGTGTGGTTGTGTAAATCTGAGGAACCTCCGTAATGGTAGCAAGAAGCAACAGACATTATCATTTGGTGTAATTTAGACCTACGTTAAAATGGTGTGGTTGATAATCAAAAATTTAAGAAGAGGTAAAATTAACTTTGATACATGGCAAGAGAGAGAACAGCCCTGCAGCAGTCCCAGGAAAGGTTTTTTTTTTTTGGTCTTAACTCTGTTTGTCTCTTTCTTTTACTCACATTCAATCAACTTTGGCTAGATGCTCTATAACAAAACTCATGAGTTCACAGAAGTCTCATATGCAGTGGCAATGTGGATGCTGGTAGCCCCATTAGATTATTCCCCAGCTTGGAATTCATTCCTCCTGACATCATTAGGGCAGCTCGTCTGCATGGGCTGAAGACTACATTAGGCTTGCGGCGCTGTGTGTGAGGAGATGGTAATTAGTTCCCACTCTCCTCTGCAGGCGCTGGATGGATGACAAGCTCATCACATCTAAATGTACTGCGTGTGCTTGTAGAATGCTAAAGCACTCTGAACACAGTCTCAGTCTCTCTCCATCACTCCATCTCCGTGTTCTACAGCCATCACATTGATAACACCACCCTTCTCTGTGTCCATTTGTCAAAAGCCAGGACTGGGACTCTGTCCACTAGTTGCTCATAAGTGCCAAGCCCCTCGCCTTGCTGGGGTCTGATTAATAACCAGCAGGAACACATCGCCTAGATCGAGTAATGAGCAGTTTCGAGCCAATAACTAATTAGGTGATATGACTGTTTTGCTCAGATGTTGCCCACAGAAGGTGTCAAGGCCATCAAACTGAAATGCCTATAATCCTATCCCAAAATGCCATACCCCTTTTTGCATTAATACCCTGATGTGAAATGCATACTTCTGAATGATTGTTTGTCAAAGAAGCCATTTCCTCTACTGTCTGCTGTAGATTTTTTTTCAAGAGAAAGAGGTGTTGCTGCATATATCTTCAGTAAAATCCATATTAGACAAGGCTGTTTGTAATGCTTAAATGACTCTGTGTGTACGTGTGTATATGTGTGTGTGTATATGTACTTTGTTGTCATGAATAGCTCAGCTCTGGTATGCATTTTTCAAGTCTGTGCAACTTGATGTGCATTCTGCATTATACATATTGTACAGTATATTACTAATCTGCCCTGCCTTCTCTTTTTCACTTTAATTAAAATTTTGATGGACCCTGATGGAATGTAGTTATAAAATAGTCAGTCAGTCATTATCTGTACCGCTTATTCCCAGTTACTGGGTCACGGGGGAGCCGGTGCCCAGCCGGCAACTC
>JANCOA010000057.1:10822404-10838746 GCA_024363135.1 Leptodoras oyakawai | reverse complement strand
TAATCCTACTATTGGGTCATGGGGGTGCTGGAGCCTATTTCCAATTATAATGGCAACATGGCTTTGGACTGTAAGAGGAAACCCATGTAGACATGGGGAGAACATGGAAATTCCACACAGAAAGGACTCAGGCCCAGCCCATGAATTGGTTCTTGCTGTGAAGCGACAGTGCTACCCTCTGTGTCACTGTGACACCATGTTACCAACATTTATATTGTATAATTTCAAACCAGCAAAAAGTCTGTTCTTGTCCTATTACTTACACACATTTTATACATTTATTTATGTTACTTACCACATGTGGATATTTTGCTATTTTGGAAACTAGCTTTGCTCTTGTGATGTAGTATCTGCATATAAGAAAGAGAGAAGAGAGAGACACTGGCTGTTCAACTCTACCTTTAACTCTGACTAAAATACACAATTCAGAAGAAAAAAAAACCCCAAAATATTTTGAAAAAAGAATTTAAATTCATGGTTTGACTGTGTGTGGAGCACATTCCCAATGCTTAAGAGACAAAACAAATCATGCTATTAAAATGTTACAATGCAACAAAAAATTTCAAGCATTAGAAAAAGTAATCAGGTAAAACGTCTAGGGTCCAGACTGTCCCGTTTGCAAGGCTAATACAAAAATGGAGTAAGAGAACATCAGCAGTCAGTTATCCTTACAAGAAGATCTCACACCAACCATTCCTCCTCATACAAAACATTAATCAGGGCACATATGGACCTTCTCCAATGACTTTGTTTATTTGAAAAGCAAAAAATAGAACTGCATTTGCCATAATTACAGATGTCATTTTAGTTGGACTGGACAGTAAGCCAAACCAAAAAACATGTTCTAGTGTCCTCTGTGAAACCATTCAGGGAATGTCTCAAATGACCTCCGACAACAGCTCGCAAATCTCCTACTGAACCCAAAAACTGATACCAGAAGCTGACAAAAACAAATGATCAAGATGATTTTCAGATGCTATAAATAACCATTAACAATGAACATGTGAGGAAATGTGTCCAAACAAAGACAATGCTGGGGGGGGTCTACTGTATATAACCAAGACCACCAGGTTACATGCAGCTACAGAATCACCAGGGTTTAAAACAACCCACCAAATTACACACTTCTCCATATGAGACTTTGATGTTTTCTCTTTCCAAGTACATAGAGAGTAGAGAGATAAGATGGAGGCAATACCTGGATATCTGGTCCAGATAAGAGGCAGCTTCTCCCTCCACTGTTCTGAGCTCAGCTACAGTCTCCTCCTGTATGTAGTTATGCCAGACAGTCAGTTATAACCTTTTCTGGACTCAACAATTTAACTTGCGTTAAATATGTCAAGTCCATTATGAAAATGGTTTACTAAATTACACTTAATGCAGGCACATACTACAACCAAACTATCCACACTGCTGTAATTAATAACAATAGTTTCATCACTCCTATAACTGGGTCATTATTGGTACTTCCATTCTACTACTTCCAAGCGACTCTGTGTGATGGAAAACAAAAATCAAATAATTTGATTAATTATACCTGGATTGAAACACCAAAATTGTTGCCATCTTCTATTCTTGGAATCAACAACTGCACCCACATCTTGACCTAAAATGTACACATATGATGTAGACAAAAAAATACAGATGTTCCATAAGAGCATATTATGATGATTAGGTTTGCTAATGATGAAAACATGGACCTACAGTGTTGCATTTCTCTATGAGGGTTCTGATCTCAGGCTTAACCCTCTCAATCAGGTCCACCAGCTTGCCATTGCTTTTCATCATTCCTCCAGGCATTATATACACCTTGGTCCCACCAACTACATATGGGAAAAGGATGTTGTGTGAATTAAAATAGACTTTTACAACAAAAGCCACTGAGCTTACACACAGTGGAACCCACCTTTGTCATCTCCTGTACCATCTTCAAGTTTGCGCTTTTTAGCATTTTGCTGTTGAAAGAACAATGAATGGTTAATTGCTGTTCAAACTATTAAACTCATAACACTACAGTGACATTTCAAAGTGTTTAGTCTTAACATTAAACGTTTAAAAACATCAAGTGAATGCAGTGGTAGATAAACCAAATGTCTTACTCCTTCAAGTCCATCATGGAGGTCTGTGAGCAGAATTGGGTCTGGTACAGCCAAGTTTATCTCAGAATGGATTTCTTTCAGTTCACGGATATTTATTATGGGATCCTAAAAATAAATGATTGTTATTAATATAATTTTATAGTGTCCTGCAGAACTATCCGCAAATTCATCTTCACTCATGGGAAAGAGCTTTACTTGGAAATAAAAAGCTCTTACCTTTAGAAACTGGTCCAATTCTAACAGTTTCTTAGGGAAGAAATTTGCCACCAGATCTTCTGCCTAAGTTTAGAAACAAATAAGCATCAAAAGCATCCATAAAGAGATGTTTCCTTGTTGTTTCTAAGATCTCTGACTTACCTCTGATGTGATTCGTTCTCTGAAGACATCAACCTATAATGAAAACATAAAACATTAACTAGAAGCGGATAAAATACATAAATACAAAATACATAAAAACATAACCGCGATTAAGCGGACAACTGGTTAAGGACGAGTTTGTGGCCTATGACTAGCAGGCTTTCCCTGGTTCCTGGTTTAGTACGTAGCCAGAGAGATCAGAGTCTTTAGTCTTGTTTGATAAACTGTTACCAAACACAACTGTACGACTGTTTAGTCGCAGAGAGAACAGCAAGTGAAGATATGTAACGCAAAGCGGCTAGCTAATGAACAACAGATGGGCAGTACATGATACACAGTTGTATGCCCAATAAAATGTTTACACATTAACTCACATGTGCCATAACACAAATATATGGCTCTAAATAAAAGACAATCGATAAAAAATATATTGTTATAATAATATAAGTTTTATCAGTGATGACGGGCAGGAAATGTCGCTAACTAGCCTTAGCTCGCTGGATGCATCACACGCACACCGGCTTTGCCAGCTACAATTTGTTAGCCTGCTAATGATTGATAATAGCTTGCTTAATGCTTCACTTAAGATATATTAACAATTAAAGCTGGCCGACTCACCTTTGACTTGATTTCACTGTCTACCTTTAAAAGCGAAGACATTTTTTTCAATCAATAAATGAGAAAAGCTAGATTGTCTTAACAGCATTAACTAACCGTGTGGCTCACTGCTGACTGTCAGCCACAAGGTAACTCACGCGCTGGAAGATGACGTTGAAAATAAGCGACGCAAAGATGATACACATTATACGCATGCGCAAATCAAACTCCCTTTTTTTGTTTACAATAATTAGACTTTCACGTAATGACACGCCATATACATGTACTGATAATATGAATACGACGTTACATTGTTTTACAATGTAATTTATCACCTTATCATTTACTTTCGCACATAATCAAAAGAAAAACGTAAGGAAGTAATGACATATTTCCTGTTACGTGTGCGCAGGGGGCGTGTACATGTTAAACGATGTAAACAAGAGAGCGACTAGACAGATAGGGCCGATTATAACGTTAGCTTCGCCATGTTAAATTAAATTGTTGAAATCACAAAGTGGATATCTTGTGTAATTCTTACTAACCATCATGAATCACCCAATTACCGTCAAAGTGAATTTCCGTGGGAGCGTGAAGAAGTTTCCCGTTGTGGACACGGACAAAGCGCAGTGGGAGACAGTAGAGGCCTGGGTAAGCTGAAGGCATGAACCTGCTGTTTGTGCTCCGCTGCGTAGCTGGGACCATAAACGCAAAGCGCCTACTACCGTCCTACACGGTATATTAGAACAGCATGTCACCGTGGATGGCGCACTATTCGACGTACTCTTTAGTACGTTAGTATGCAGGTTTGGACGCAGTCACTGTCCCAGAAGGCCGAGACCGAGGCCTACATTAACAGACAAGTGTTCGTCTGCTAACTTCTGCGTCAGAACATTGATGAATATCAAGTGCTGAGTTTCTGGTGTAAAGTAGCAGTTTTCATTGTATTTCCACTTGAAGGCGTCTGTGTTACAGTGTCATCTGGTCTGAGTCACACTGGTCTGATGACTACATAAGCGTCAATCACTGCAACTGGGATTGTTTTCTTACTAGCATTTAATAATAATAATAATAATAATAATAATAATAATAATAATAATGTATGCTTCTCCTGCTTCTTTGTATTTATAGCATTTCCCAAGCTCAAGGTCGCTTACAGAAGCAGTCAGTTAATAGTGCTGATTGTTTGCTTACATGGCTCACCACCACAATTCTTTCTTATTACCCCTAGATTAAAACAACTTTTGGCTTATGCCATTTTCAAGCTAAATATTTTGACGAGGACAATGAGGAGGTAAGCTTTAGTCTAGTTGTTACAATCACATTTTATGATCCACATAAATTATCAAGTTGATGGTAATATAATTCACTAAAAAGCAACAGTTTCTATGGCATTGCAATGTATTGTCCTTTAATATTATTATTAATATTGCATTTTTTAAATATTATTATTATTAATTATTATTATTAATTTTACAGATATCCATAAATAGCCAAGGTATGTGATTATATCTGGGTTGTATGTCTTTTTGGGGATGATTTAATAGTCTGTGTATCTGTAACTATACTAAAAAAGATCTGTGCTAATGCTTTGTTGTCTTTTTCATCAGATGAGTATACAGAAGCTTTGAAGGTAAAAACATGTTTCATCTCGTTGCATTTCCTTTTGTCAATATCAAAGTGATCAATGCAGACCATTGAATCTGCAGGTTTATAACTTCTGTGCCCAGTAAATGTTATTAAATTAAGCATATTTGTAATATATTCCATTTAGAGTGCATTCAAACAAGCCAACCAGCTACACATGAATGTGTATAAGATGAAAGGCCAGGCTGAAGGTGGGCCTGTTAAAGCTGAAGTTAAAGAACTCAGAATTGATCCCAGACCAGCACCACCATATCGTGCCAGAGTCAAAATGGCAGACAAGGAGACACAGGTGACCCCCGAGCGGGACTCGGTAAGTACTTGTTTCTACCGAACACGAGCTCATATATAAATGAGGAAAAATATTGTGGACTTCTCTAATTTTAACTTTAATTTACCCATCTTACCCACATATTTCTAAATCTCACTAATCTATAATCTGTAATTCTGCTGTCTTGTGTTTTGAATTTATCTGTGATTTTGTTGATCAATCATTGTAACCATATAATACATTTTAATTGTACTATTCTGACTGTTATTAAATATACTTATAATGTTTATTGTTATTTGTAGGTGGTTGTGAAGGAAAATAAAGTGAATAAAGTTGAAGAGGAGGTTGTCCCTGCGTGGTTTAAATCTTACATGGACAGAGTATATGCACTTAATTTAATATGCTTTTCCCAGTGGTTATGATGTCATTATCCAAAATATATGGAATAATGCACAATTTGCAGCATTTACTTTATAAATAATGTGTTATTTACCTTCAATTACATTATAAACCTAAAGTTAATAATATTAGTGATGTTACATTTATCTTCCTTGTCTTCCCAGTTTAAAGATCAGGTAGTGAGGGAGGTTGTGGACAAGATGTGCAGTGAATTTTCTGGCCAGTGCTGTACACACAGAGCCTCTGATCCCTCAGAAGAGCCCAGAACTTCTGGGAATCAGACGGCTACAGTGAGCTCTACAACACAGAGGACTTCAACACCTAACTGCACTAGCTGCAAGGGACCAGCCACAGGAGGAGGATATCACTGCAGGTGCAAGCATGTTTCAAACTTTCTCTCCAATTTTTGTCAAAGTCAAGTCTGTTTCTTGTCATTAAAATTGTCAGAGAGTAAATGTAGAGTAAAAGACCAGTTTTTGTTCATTTGTTCAGCGTGTGTCCCTCTTGCATCCTGTGCGAGCCGTGCAGTCACAAACATGACCCCAGCCACAACTTGAAAAGAACAAGGACCCCCTTGTCTGTCCCAGAACGGGGAGTCACTCCAGAGCCCAGGCAAGTTTGATTAATCTGCTCAAATATTTCATTACATAACAAGATATTGATTTCCTTTAGTTCTTTCAGGTTTTATTAATATACAGTACCAGTCAAAAGTTTGGACAAACCTCCTCATTCAGTGTTTTTATTTATTTATTTTTTCCAGACTATGAAGGAACACATAAGGGATGAGGAATCATGTAGTAAAAAAAAGTTAAAAGTGTTAAACAAACCAAAATATGTTTCAGATTTTAAATTCTTCAAAGTCGGCACCTTTTGCTTTGATTACAGCTTTGTACGCTCTTGGCATTCTCTCAATCAGCTTCATGAGATTATCACCTGAAATGGTTTTCCAACTTGACGGAGTTTCCAGAGGTGCTGAGCACTTGTTGGCTGATTTTCCTTCACTCTGTGGTCCAATTCATCCAAACCATCTCAACTGACTGACCTTCATTTCTTAAAGTAATGATGGACTGTCGTTTTTTTTTAACTTAGTTGAGTCATTCTTGCCACAATATGGATGAGAACATTACTCAAATAGGGTTATTCCCTGTATACCAACTCTACCTCTTTACAACACTGATGTCTCAAACACATTAAGAGGGCAAGAAATTCAAGAAATGAACTCTTGACAAGGCCCAGCTGTTAACTGAAAGCCATTCCGGGTGACTACCTCATAAAGCTGACTGAGAAAATGCCAAGATGTGCAAAGCTGTCAACTAAGCAAGAGGAGCCTACCTTGAAGAATCTAAAATATAAAACATTCAGGCTTGTTTAATACTTTTTGTTTACTAAATAATTCATAGTTTCAACGACTTTAGTATAAATCTACAATGCAGAAAATCTTAAAATAATGGAAAACCACTGAATTGAAGATGTGTCCAAACCTTTGACTGGTAATGTATAAAATATGAATTTATTATGAAAGTTTATTCTTACAGTCCTCATATGAGTACTGATTTGACCTTTGATTGGTTTTGGCTGACGATGCTTGTTCTTTGTCTTCTTAGGTTCTTGAGGCGTGGAGACAGGACTGTCCGCAAGGCTGAGCGTCAGCGTCTGAAAGCTGAGCGGAGGCAGCTGAAGGCAGAAGTGAAGGAGATTAAGAAGAAGCTGCGGTTGGAGAAGAGAGGCCTGCTGTGGAGTGGAGCCACCAATGGCACAAGCAGCTCAGGTCTTGGCCCTGCTCCTGCTCCTGCCCCTGCTCCTGGTGCAGCTGCAATCCCGGGCCCAGAGCCTCAGGCCTCCAGTCCAGAGTAAGGGCCATAGTGAGAAGGCTCAGGGCTGGGTGACCTACATCCCCAGCCTAGAACAGTCTTTATCAAGATTATCTCATTGTCTGTTATAGTTGCGTTTATCGCTGGCAAGTGGATGGAACTACCTCAAATGCACCCGCTGCCTTTATTGTATTGCATCGTTTTTTAGGGAAAAAAAAAACTTTTTTTGCTTTGAGCTTCAAGAAAAAGACAGAAGCTGAGTCAAAGCTGTACTCACAATGCTCTGTACACTCAAACCAGGGGTCCCAAGGTCTCCTGCTCCACCTTGGTGCCCACAATGACAGCCTTGTTTCTGGATGAGAATCTACCAGACGGAACATGTCTGGAGCCTGGCACCAAGTTCATCAAGTATTGGAAGATGAGGAATACTGGCAACATCAGCTGGACTTCTGACACTAAGGTATTACAACAATAAATACATTAACATTCAGTTAAACAAACATGAATTTTTCATATTGTAGCCAAAAAGTGGTGCAAATCACATGCATCCACTCATTCTTGTGTGAGTTTTGTTCGTGTTGCCTTGCTTGCATGTGGGCCATGTGTATTTGTCTCAATAGCTGAAGTTCATGTGGGGAAACCTGGCTTTGGAGTCACAGGAGCAGAAGGAGGTGGCAGTGCCCTTCCTCAAGCCAGACCAGGTTGGTATGGTGAGTGTGGCATTTGTGGCGCCGATGCTAGAAGGCACCTACACCTCCCATTGGCGCCTGGCACACTGCGGGGTGCAGTTTGGCCCCAGAGTGTGGTGCAGCATTGTAGTAGTCCCCAGCACGGGCCAGAAACTCAACTCCTACTCCAGCAAAGTATTTGTGAGTACTGCATCTCTTTTTCCATTTTGCATTCTTTTCTAATTTAATACAACACCTTTAGTTCCATTCCAAATCCATCAAAGCAAAAATAGATTAAGCATGATGAAAATCTGATCTTTTCTACAAATATATTGAACATTTACTTTCTGTGTTAAATATTTCAAACTCTTTAGTTCCCATTTTAGTTAGAAAAAATGTCCCAGGTTTTCAGTGGTCATTGGTCTCAGGCTTTTGGATAGTATGTGTTTGGAAAGTATGTTGAACTTTCTGAATTTTCTTTCAAGTTGAAGTAGTTTATTAATTGATTAGATGATATCTTTATGATTGTATGACACTATATTTTATCAGCAGAAGGTAACAAAAGGCAAGTGCACTTAACATCTCTTAACATCACTCTCACGACTATCAGCAGATGTAAGCCCAATATTGCTAAGACGTTTGTGTTTATGAGATACTTCATGAGATTTTGTGTTCATGAGATTACTCAATGTGTGGGATCCCACACCCATCAACATGAACATGAACTAACCTTACCTGCTGAAGTTTAAAATTCTGGCACAGATTTGAATTTTGCACTTATTTGAGCAAAAAAAAAAAAAAACAGACTTGCAAGTTGACGATTCGTATTTAGAGGACTGCATGTAAAAGTGTGTGTCAACAGTCAATGTTTAATAGACTTGTTTAACAGTAAGCAGTCAATTTAGCCATTATTGTTAAGTATTTTATTTTGCCATACAGATGAATAAACACAGTGTTTTAGGAATGGATGGGATGTGCTGGACTGGGTCCAGAGATGACACCAGGGGGTCTTCCAGCAGCAAGAGAGAGTATTTCATTCCCTCTGTGGACCTGCTCACTGCACAGGTGTGTTATCATGAATAATGCATTTGCTGTCGTTGTGTAATAAGTAACTGTAATAAGTGTAATAACTGTAACAAACTGTTTTTCTTTTAATATAAAGGATCTGCTCTCCTTTGAGTTGCTGGATATAAATATTGTCCAAGAGTTAGAGAAGGTCCCAGCTAATACTCCAGCAGGTGTGTTTTACATTATTGTCATTTATATGTAGGATAAAATGGTAGCCATGACGGGCAACTGTTTGATTGATATTACTACATTCGTATTTAATTTTGTTTGTGTAGATATGACTCCATGCATTTCCCCTGTGCCACATTGTGCACCTACGATTGGAAAGCATGGGTTGGGCTCAGTAAAAGAGAATGCAGAGCACACTGGTGTGAAAAAACTCCAAGGTAAGAACAGCACAGTATTAAAAAAGGAAAGTAATGGGTAGTTGTTTTGTTAGCTTCTGTTTCTGTTTTGTCCACAAGGTGTTACCATTCAACATAGCCAGGGTTCAAAATAACCTTGGAATTTTAATGATCTACCTCACGATTGTGTGATGTGTTGGTGATCACTAATATGTAAATAATAAGTGTTATTACAATAACCGAATTGTGAAGGGAAAAATCCAATAGAATGTTATATGGTTACAATGTTATATATTATATTTTAGTATTATACTCTGCCTTCATCTGACTTAACAGAAGATTAATGTTATAGACAGGCTGGAAAACCTTTTTGTGCGTTTGTTAGTTGTACAGCCTCAGAGACACTCAGAGAATGTAGATGCTCAAGTTCATGATGAGGGTGATGATGACATCAGCGGGACTCAGTTTGTCTGCGAGACAGTGATTAGATCCCTCACGCTGGAGGAAGAGCCTGAGCACAAACCTCCACGCCGAGTTCGAGCAAACCACAGCAGGCCTGAGAGTGAGAGCACCTGTGCATGTTTTAGTCCATTACAAAAATGATGTTTCACTTCCTCCCTGACATCTGCTCAGTAGATAAAATAGAAATAATATACAGATCTGTCTGTCTGACTTTCTTGCAGATCATGACCCTGCCCCCTATAATGAGAGGTCCTTGATAGACAGGATTGACAGACCCCTCCTGCCAATCATTAAGAGGCCAAAAGCTCAACCCCCAGTCCAAGTTCCTGTCATAACTGAAGAGCCTGCTATCCCAGGTGAAAAGATATTCCATGCCACAGTGAATGGAATAAAAATAAATAAATAAAACGAATGACTAATTGTTTAAAAGTTCAGAGCCACGCATTCTTATGAATTCCTTCATTCTACCTTTTAGTGCTTATGTTGCATTTTGTAGTTAATTAACATGCCCTTTTTAACATCAGTTTTTTCAGAAATGTTGATTGGTTCCAATGAAAACCTGTATACTGACCCTGCTGCTCTGGAGGAGGAGGTTGTGAAAAAGGAGGATCAGGATAAAGAGGAAGAGGCAGGAGAGTGGGATGAGGTGAGCAGCCAGGCATCCTCAGCCTCTTCAGAAGAATACCTCGTTGTCTTGCCTGACTGCTTTGATACTTCCAAACCCCTGAGAGATTCTCTGTACAGCTCAGTGGTGTCCCAGGCTGAAAATGCCTGTAGCACAGAGACTGAGAGAGCACAGGACCAGACCACTGCAGAGGGGGAGACACTGGAACCAACACCTTTTATGCAAAACAGTGTGAATAAGCTGCTGTGCACCTCCCAAATACTGAACACTCCTCCACTTATTCCTGAAGTGGCACTTACACCTGTCTCCCTGTCATCACCCCCAACTCTCCATACACACAGGTCAGAATCACGTGCACCATAAACCTTTCATTAGCTTTCATTATATGTGTTTGTGAACAGTAAAACTTTTGTAATTTTATTATCATTTTTGTAGGTCAATACAACCTTTTGTGACTGAGATTAGAGCACTGGAATATGAGGAGAACAAATCATGTCCACCCGAGAACAAAACAAATGGTCAGTTGTGTGACAGGAGCATAAGTAATGCCACAGTGCCTGATGGTAAACTCTGCTGTGAATTTTGTCTTTTCTGAAAAGACAAAAGGACAAAAAAAAAGATTTTCAGTGTTTTCAATGATTAATTAAATATTTTTTTTTAAATTGATCCCTGCATCAAACTCAAAAAAGTTGGGACAGAGTCATATTTACCACTGGGTCACATCACCTTTTGTTAATTATACTTTTTAATGGTTTGGGAATTGAAGATGATTGTTACTAAGCAGTATTGCCAATGGATAATTTTTTTGCCAATTTTTGCTGTAAACAAGACTTGAGCTGCTCAACAGTCTGTGGTCAAAGTCTGATTCTCCTCTTCATTATGTGCCATACATTTTCAATAGGACACAGATCTGGACTGCAGTTAGGCCTGTCAAGCCACATTGTTGTAAATCATGCAGAATGAAGCCTGGCATTTTCCTGCCGAAGTAGTCATAGAGTTTCTTGGAAAAGATGTTGTCTTGACAGCAACAGGTGTTTCTCCAAAAAAACAACATAAGCCTCTGCATCAACAGTATCTTCACATATACATACAGATCACCCATGTCTTGGGCACTGATGCCATCACAGAAGCTGTTTTTTGCACTTTTCGTTGGTAACTGTCTGGATAGTCTTTTTCATCTTTGGCATGAAGAATCTGACATCTTTTTCCCCAAAACTAGCTGAAATGTGAACTCATCTGACCAAAGAAACCAGTTTCCACTGTCTTTCATTCCATCTCGGATGACTTCGGGCCCAGGGAAATCACAGGTGTTTCTGCACAAAATTAATATATGGTTTCCTCTTTGCATAATACAGTTTCAGGTTGCATTTTCTGATCCAGCGGTGGACTGTATTAAGTAAAAATTATTTTCCGATGTACTCCCAGGCCCATGTGGCTATGTTCATACGTCCGTCTGAGGCCCATGTGAGGCCCACTCCCAGGCTCATGTGGCTATGTCTGCCTGAGGGCTTGATAGTCACACACATGCAGCAGCGGTTTCCACCCTTGGCCTTTATGCACAGATTTCCCCTGAATCTTTTCATGATATTATGAACTGAGGTGGTGAAAGACCCAACATTTTTTGTAGTCTTGTGCTGAGAAACATTGCATTTGAACTGACTCACAATTCTCATGGAGTTTGGCACAAAGTGGTGAACCATGACCCATCCTTGCTTGCAAAGACTAAGCCTTTGGTGGGTGTTTCTTTTATACTCAGTCTTGATTACCTTACCTGTTACACATTAAACTGCTAATTGTGGAACCTTCCAGTTTTACATGTGTAACCTTTTCAGTCTTATTTTGCCTCCTTCTCAAGTTTTTTTAGTGTGTTGCCACTATCAATTTCTAAATTTGTTTGTATTTAATAAATACAAGTTTGTCATTGAATACACTGAAATTATGAAAAATATACTGAAAAATATTTTCTTTGTCCTTTTGTCTGTTTGTTAAAGGTTCAAGTGAATTAACAAATTGTAGTTTTTTTTAAAGATTTTTTTTTTTTTTTGCATTTTAAGAAAGTGTCCCAACTTTTCTGGAAATGGGGTTTGTAAATGGAACACTGGCACTGAGCAAAATGGAGATTATGTGGAAAAATTATACTTGTTTATAATATGTATCTGTTGTCTCAGGATTAGGATCAACATATATACAGGCCCCTGCCAGTGCCTTTGAGACATTCAGCTCTCAGGATCCCAGGTAAGAGTGCTTAAAGCTACACTGTGCCTTTCTGTTTGTGGTTAAGAATTTGCTAACCTGAAGGATTAATCTTCTCCATCACCATGTTAAGAGGCCATTTTTGAGAGCTACAGATTTGTAATGAAAATGCTTTCCACATACTTTTCTGAAAACATCTGAAGTTTTATTTTCAGGTGTATTTTGTAGTTTCATCTCCTTTTTTTTATTCAACAAAACATAAGGAATCCACAAAAAAACCTTAATTCAACTGTGAATATTTCTGGCCTTTCACATGTAGAGCCACATAGAGAACGTGGCATTATGGGCACATGTACTTTGTTCAAATGAAAAGAAATGTTCTGTTTTGCCATCTGCAGCATACCTCAGCTCAAGAGGTTTTGACTAGATAAAGTAGTCCATTCTCAAGCAGAATTTGTCAGCCTATGAATAATTAACTTGAATTAGGATTTTTTTTGTCTGCAGTACTTTTATAAATGTGTGAATATATTTGAATAAATATTTAGTGTATTTATAAAGTTGAAATTCTTGTAAATCCAGTCCTGAGCTTGGATTATTTGCAGTAATCGATGACACACCCATGCATGCCACTAATGTTTACAAAAAAAGCCAGTAAAAAAAAAGAAGAAGCTCTAGACCCATGCTGATCCGGAATGCTGTGTAAACAGGAAGTATACTTTCCATTTTGCCCACAAACTAGTGGGGAAACTGTTTTTTTCCCCTTAAATTGAAAGGGTGTGTTTTAATGACCACTTCTCTCTGAAGTTTAATGTTGTTTTTGCTTGCAGGCTACGTCATGGTGGCCTCACTGAAGGGCTGGTGAAGGGGGCTCTCTCAGTGGCAGCGTCTGCTTACAAAGCTCTGTTCACAGGCCAGAGCAGCTCCACACAGGTACAGACTGACACCTACCTGCTGCTGTTTACACTTTATTTTGAACTCTTACACCCAACTGCAGAAGTCCAGAAATAAGCATTGAAAGGTCACAAATGACAAAATAATGAATACCTTTACAGATCAATCTAGAATTTAGAAGTTCCAAAAAATTTCATTTCTCTTAGAGTGCTGTGGTTGAACATTTATTTTGCTGGCACAAGTTCAGTTTACACTGTATAGCATTCTTGAGAATGACCTTTGGCATGTTTTTTTTCAATGTAGCGGCCCAGTGCAGACCTAGTGTCTAAAGAAGCCTCGTTGATAGCTGTGCTACAAGAGATGGGCTTCAGTAACAAGCTGCTAAACCAGAAGCTGCTGAGGAAGCATCAGTACAATCTGCTGGACGTGGTCAATGAGCTGGTGCAAATGACTGACAATGAATGGTACACCACAAGGCATTGAAGGTGGTGGATGAATAACCTCGACCAGAGTGAATTAGGAGGTGTCTGTAATATATTCAATTTAAGAAGCGGCTCTTTTTAAAGTCAGGGGTTTGTGGTTTAGTGTAGGACTGCTTTAATACAGCAGTGTTGCCACAGTCATCTGACAAAGTGATTATTCAGTTTTATAGTTGACAATTATATGTATTCAGCACATTATGAAGCGGAAATCTATGAGAATTGATCTATTTGTCTGATTTGATCTATATTTCTTCAAGCACAGCAGTGTTTAAACACATTGGAAACTTTAATGTGACTATAATAAGCTGCAAAGACTAGTGTGAGAGATTGCCTTGAGACTGTCATATGCTTGGTAATAATGCTTTTACAAACTCTTCACAGTTGCCAATCAGATGTAGGATCTGTAAGAACACGTTCAGTATTTTATGCGCTTTGTCACCGTGACCTCTATGATCTCATTTTGAATAACACTAATTGGTGTAATTGGTGTTTAACCATGTGACACTAAGGTGGTGGTTTTCCAGCACACATAAAATGTGCCATGACTTGTTGAATCATGCTTAACATAGCCAGTGATTGATCAACATTTCGCTAGACAACAGTGTTGGTTGTCCTCTGTGTACTAACAGTGTGCTCATGGAGCTAATGGCTTAAGTAAATGTGGTTCTTGGTGTCCGGGAAATAAAACATTCCATATTAATTTGGGGTTGGAATTAATTTTATTTTGGTGCTTAATGGTTTTGTGACAAGATTTCAAATCATCATCTAATGCAGTCTAAAGAGAATTTTGCTACTTTCTTGCTCTCAGCACAAAATATTTTAGTGTAATAATGTTGTTCTCTGTAGCACAGGAAAAATGGTTGTTAGCTGATTGTAAAAACATGATCCTTTGTGAGGGATTATGCTGTAGTAAAATGAAAGTCCTAGCTCATGTCCTGTTCCCTTTAGTCTACTTCCTCTTCTGAGAGTTAGAAGCCAACCGCTTGTCCTGTTTTTTTTTGTCCACTTTATCCACAAAATCTGTAGGGGAGAAGAAAACTGAAGTGAAATCTATTTTTCTAGGTTTCTGCTGCTGATTGAAGTGTCTGTATGTTCAATGTATTATTAATCAAATACAGTAGCAGAAAAGAGCTTTTTGATGTAACATGCTCTCTGTCCTACCATTTATTTCCTTGTAGTTTTGCAGCATCAGCTTATCAAATGGAGCACAGGATGAAGCACAACATGCATAGACAGATAAGCCATAACATTAAAACCACTCACAGGTGAAGTCAATAACATTGATTATCTCATTACAATGGCACCTTTTAAAGGAGTGGGATATATTAGGCAGCAAGTGAACAGTCAGTTCTTTAAGTTGATGTGTTGGAAGTAAGAAAAATGGGCAATAATCTGAGTGACTTTGGCAAGGGCTAAATTGTGAGTGATGGCTAGATACCTACCAAAAATGGGCCAGGGAACGACAAACGGTAAGCTCTTTGACGTGGAGTTAAGGCAAGCCCATCTGGTCTGAATCCACCGAAGAGCTACTGTAGCACAAATGGCTGAAAAGTTAATGCGAGAGGTGTCAGACACACAGTGCATTGCAGCTTTCTGCTTATGTGGCCAAATAGCTGCAGACCGGTCAGACTGAACGCATGCTGACTCCGTACGTCCTTGAGAGTGCCTACAATGGGCATGTGAGCATCAGAACTGATCCATGGAGCAAAGGAAGATGATGACCTGATCTGATGAATTGCATTTTCTTTTACATCATATACAGTATATGGCTGGGTGTGCGTGTGCATTGCTTACCCAGGGAAGAGATGGCACCAGGATGCACTATGGGGAAAAATACAAGCTGGCAGAGAAAGAGTAATGCCCTGCCCAATGTTCCAGTAGGAAACCTTTACTCCTGGCATTCATGTGGATGTCACTTTGACATGTAACACTTACATAGTACACCTACCTTGCAGACCAAGTACATCCCTTCATGGCAACAGCATTCCTTATTTACTTAACTCCTCATTCTGCAGGATAATGTACCCTGCCACAGTGCAACAATTGTACATGAATGGTTTGAGGAACACAACAAGGTGTTCAAGGTGTTCACTTGGCTTCCAAATGACTCAGATCTCAATCTAATTGAGCATGTGTGGGATGTGTTGGACAATTCATGGGGCCCCAGATTGCAACTGATCTGCTGCTAATGACTTGGTACCAGATACCACAGCACACCTTCAGAGGGTCTGAATTAAAGGAAATCCCCTTGAATAAGTGAGTGGAAAAGCTTAGTGTGTATATACATATACATTTATGGCATTTAGCAGAGGCTCTTATCCAGACTTACAAGAGTGCTTAGTCATCAACTTGGCATATCCATTGCTAAAGCTGGTAGACCTGAATTCAAGTTACTTTGAGCTGTAATACTGCTAGATCTTTAGCCATGTAC
>JANCOA010000057.1:10804528-10814860 GCA_024363135.1 Leptodoras oyakawai | reverse complement strand
GTTGGGTAACAGTACCCTCATGGCCTGAAGTGTTAGTTCCTTGTATTCATTACCAATGCTGGCCCAAAATTCTGCTGCAGTATGCTGTTTAAATTTTATTCAAAAAAAAAAACAAAAAAAAAAACTGCTTTTCTGCGGCCCCCCTAGTGCCCTCTTGCGGCCCCCTGGGGGGCCCCGGCCCCCAGTTTGAGAACTGCTGGTGTAGGCAGTATTAGGGGGCGCACGCGCACTGTTCTTTGTTATTTAACGGTAATGTGGCCAGTGAGCCACTGGAGGGCGCACGCGCGAGCACAGGAAAGTCTGCCGGTGACGTCACGTGCAGTTTGTCGTTCCAGAGCTCGCGCGCTCTTGCCTGCGTCTTGTTTTCTCCCACCGGCCAGACGAGCAGCACGCGCGCCTTCAGCTGCGCGGAGGAAATGACGGCTGTCCCGACATGCCGATTCATCCATCCTTAATGAGATATCAGCCGAATTAGGTAAGAAGTTTGGAACAGCTCTGATTTGTGAAACGCCGCCGGTGAATTTAGCGCCGCAGTCCCAGTCCTTGCGTTGACACTACAGGATGTACTAAAGAACAAAATATTTCCGAGGGAAACTAAATAAATAGTCTGACGCAAATCTCTGCGCGTTAACAGATTCCTGATTGAATCTTTTTAATTCCATGCACAAAGATGTAAAAGTTCTTGTAGACTTCGTCAGGGTGTCCTTGAGGATGATCTAGTCAGTTCTGCAGTCTCAGAAAAAGGCTCCTTCAAGGATTCTTCAAAGGTTTCTGTGTTTACAATGTTCTAGTTCAGATCAGTCAACCCTTAAGACCTCTTGTTTTTTCTGAGAGTGTATAACAGGCTATTAGTAAACCAGACATTTCTGAGGTCTCTGTGATGACAAGACCTGTAAAAAATAAATCACTTTTCTAAACCTGTTCTGTGGATAGTGTGGACCTGTATATGATTATTTCATAGGCTGCTGTAGCTTGTGTTATAACATACATCTGTATATCCTGGGGAGCATAGTATATCCTTAGGAAACACAGTAGACAACTATTAGCCTGATAATTACATACATTTTTGATTCCTTTGTTTTCAAGTTGGTGAAAATGTAGTTGGTTTGGACACCGTGACCAAGATTGCTGTGTATTACTGTTTAGACAAAGTTACAAACCACAACTGATCCAGTATGTAATTGTAAACTGATGAAATTCTAGCAGATTCTGGGGGCAAAGTTTCTGTGTATAAAACCCAGATTTTTATCCCGATGAGATTCTTATCCTAGGTAATGTGGATTAAATGTCTAACCTCCTTCTAATAAAAAATAAAAAAAAACTGTTAAAAATGCGTATACTGGGTCTCTAGTGGTAACCAGTTGTTGTGTTTGCTTTGATTAGGTCCAACACTGTTC
This sequence comes from Leptodoras oyakawai, assembly GCA_024363135.1. Taxonomy (NCBI): domain Eukaryota; kingdom Metazoa; phylum Chordata; class Actinopteri; order Siluriformes; family Doradidae; genus Leptodoras; species Leptodoras oyakawai. The sequence goes on along the minus strand of JANCOA010000057.1, from coordinate 10,813,463 downwards.
TTCTGGATTCATTGCCCTTCTGTCTGTCTCCGGGACCTTTGAAGTAGGTGCAAATGCCAAACACTTAAATCTTAATAGTGAAGTCTGCTGCGTCTCACAGGATAGTGAGAAAATCCGACTGCAATGGGAAACCAGCTGACCGAGATTGCGCCCAATACGCCGTTTTTGCCTAACTTTCACTCCCTCCATGTGGTGGTCATTGGCTTGGACTCTTCGGGCAAAACTTCCCTCCTTTACCGACTTAAATTGAAGGAGTTTGTCAAAACTATTCCGACCAAGGGGTTCAACATGGAGAAGATCAAAATGCCAGTGGGCAATGGACGAGGCATTACTTTCCAGGTATGGGACGTGGGTGGTCAGGACAAACTGCGGCCACTGTGGAAGTCGTACACACGCCGCACAGATGGCATGGTTTTCGTTGTGGACTCCGCTGAAGCAGAGCGTATGGAAGAGGCCAAGGTGGAGCTTCATAAGATCACACGCACGTCAGAGAACCAGGGTGTGCCTGTGCTTATACTAGCCAACAAGCAGGATCTTCCGGTTGCCCTGCCTGTTAGTGAAGTGGAGAAGGTTTTGGCTGTGCATGAACTGAGCGCTAACACCTTTCACCATGTGCAAGGCTGTAGTGCTGTGGATGGCCAAGGCTTTCAGCTGGGCCTAGAGAAACTGTATGAGATGATCCTAAAAAGAAAAAAGGTGGTGAGGCACAGCAAGAAAAAGAGATAAGCGGCTTAAGGACCCCCTTTAAGGCACAGTAATATTGCTTGTGTACCTCCACAGCGGTTTCTGCGTTATTGCAGGATTTGCCTGGGAACAAAGATATCCTTCCAGATGGCCTTGAAGTCAAAATGGCTTTGACCTGTATCTATTACAAAGTATTAAGCTGCTTTCCATGGTATTTCCTGTGCAGCTGCGGTTTATATTTAAAGACTGCTTTAGGTTGGAAAGGCTAATATACAGAATTTAAGCATTTTTGTTCATATTTTGTTTCCTTCAGTAAGGAAGGTGACTGAATTCCAGACAGTGGCTTGGCAAAACATTCGTTTGCTTTTACAGCCAGTTTATTAAACTACTTTTTCAGTTCTGATATAAAGTTTTGCTCATTAATATTTGTATTAAGCTAGTTGTGAAATTATTGTTTGATACAGAATCTGTTCACAATTCTAAGCGAAGTTTTAGTTCAGAATCCTGATTGTTTTTGTTTCTGTAAATAGTTTTTGTAATGTTGAGGAATGAATAAATTATAGATTACTTTGGCACAAGATATGCATAGAAAAAATATTTCTGCTGGTAAGGCTACAATTATTTATTGAGTCATGCAGAAATTGCTGTATGAAGCACTTTAGGAATACCAGTTTCAGGTTTTGGCATTAGAAATATAGACTGGGCTTTTAGCTTGAAGTTAAGCCAATGAGCTCTGACACTTCTCTTTATATACAGATCTCTTTAGAATGAGCAGAGCTTTGGTGTGCAGAGGTATCGTTTGTTGGACAGCTAGGAACTTCATCCTATTTAAAACATCTAATAGATTAAGCCTAAATGTACGTGTGTCCCTAAGTGGACTGACATTACAAAAATAGCAACTGTCCCAAATGTATTTATAGACACAGTGCTTGTGATTTTATCACTGCTGGCCTATAAGTGTGTTACAGAAACTCTAAGGGATGCTCAAAGGATGTTTGGTGTTACCTTATGTCTGACTGGAGACATTGTGAGACTAAAATTTGAAATGCTAAATGTGTTAGATGACAGTAAAACATCTACCTAAGCTCAGTTACATATTCTAAAGGAAATGTTTAAAATTTTTGTTATATTTATTCATACACAGATCTAAATAAAGTTAAGCATGAAAGAATAGCAGATGGATATTTCTTTTTAAATAGGTGAGCTATTACTGTCTTCAATTGACCATCGCAGGTTGAGCAAATGGTGTGAGGCCCAACCCCCACATGAGCACGGACAGACACTAAATCCATTTATTTTACTTCCAAGTGAAGCAGCTGCGTCAGGCCTAATTGGATTAATTAGTAATCAGGTTTTGGGCTAAACCAAACCGCAGTGGGGAAATAAAGCAAGGTTGATTTATTGAACCGGGGATTTGGTATATTGCTGGGGTGATGTTAAGGGGTATCTTGAACCATTAAGCAGATTATATATAACTTACCATCTGGATTTCTTTATTCATTTCATATTTCAAAAATATAATGACAAATTCATTTTTAAATTGCTTTTTGTAATCCAATATGGCTGAGTCATATATACATATTATATTATATATATTACATATGTCCATCTCAGTGAGAGTCCATCTCAAATACATGCTGTATTTTTTATTTTTCTGTTTGAAGGACTGGGGTTTAAGAGAAAAAATTCAGTACAGCTGAGAACAGTTTCTGCCATCACAGCATCACATCCATCAATACCCAATACCCACCAGCCTCAATGAAAGAAAGACTGCCATTTACTGCTAATGATTTTATTGATCACTGCAACCTTTCCTCAACCTTTGTTATTAATAATGCTCTTACATCACTGTGACTTCTGGCTGCTGGTGAGATTTTAGAGGAGAATGCATCTACAAACTACAAATGGTTCTGCTGGTTGTAAGAACAATGGCATTTCACCAAACCTGTTCCCTCACCCAACGGTGTTATCTGAAGAATGTATGATAAGAGGCACCACCCTGCTGAGCTGCCTAATTAAGAACTACTCTATTGTAATGTTGAAAACTATCCAAATTATCCTTCCTGTGTTAATTCTGGAAATTTGATTTTTGGTCAAAATTACCACAAAAATACAATAAGCTCAAACATTCTGAAAGGTCTGAAGGATTAAACCACACTTTCAGTTTAGGCATAGCCATAAGGGTTACATAACAAAGAGGCAGAGTTTGTGACTTCTCAGGTTGCTCAATAGTTAAGGTATGAAATGATGGAATGCTGATTAGGAACTGCTAGTAAAAATAGTGCCATACTTTGTGTAAAATCTAATTTACTATTTACTGTTTTCTCTGTGTGACCATTATTTTCTCCACTACTCAACATGGAATAGCTGGAAAGCTGACTATCAGAAACATTATGTAAACATTTTCCAGAAGCTTTCACCATTGAAATTTAACAGCATGGCTGATAACTCTGACTAATTGCTATGCAGATGGAAAATTGTATTACATGCTGTCAAACTTTGACCTCACTGTGGAAGCAGAGAAAGTCAGAGAGACACAGGAAAATGGCACATATGAAGATCATACAGTAAATAAAGGCACATGTCCAACTCTGCCGCAGTGGATCATGTTCCGCTCCACAAGCTCCAGGGTCCCTGGTTCAATCTGGAGTTTGTGTTACCATCCGTATGGAGTTTCACATGTTCTCTCTGTATTAGCCTGGGTTTTGTCTGGGTGCTACGCTTTGCTCCCACCTCTGAAAAACATGCAGATAGGTGGACTGCTTACTCTAAGAAGGTGTGCCATCCAGGGTGTATTCCTGCCGGGTGCCCCGTGTTTCTGGGATAGGTTCCAACTCCACCCTGACCAGAATAAAGCAGTTACCGAAGAGGCATGAGTGAATGTTTCACATCCTCTCAAGTATTATGTGTTGGCAGAATGAGTTGGCACTATCTTAATGCATGGAATAAAACAAGAGAGGCTGAGCCATAGGGATTAAGAAGGATTAAGATAGAGAATCACATTCTGTCAGGTTCATCCTTTAAACTGAGTCATGTGGTAGATGGGGTGTTCTCCTACAATTCCAGTTCTTCTGTTCTTTCACTTCAGTGCTATACTTAGCTACAAACTTCATATTATAACAATGTCCTTAAGGCCTTCCTCACTGCTCCTATTCCTGTGTAGTAGATTCAAAAAGAAATACAGTAATAAGTTTCACTTATGCCAAAGCTTACCATATAATTCTGAGTATCCACTTTATTATGGATAATTTATATGAACAAAGAAGGGCATTGAAAGCTGAAATCCAGGCTTCACCACTTCCACACAGACTGTGTACATAGACAATAACAAGAGATTCCATGTGCAGAAAGGTTATGCAAATGGCCTCAATGTAAGCCTGTTACCAAGGGTGACCTCTAAGCTCTCCAAGAGCTGTTAATTGTCTTTGGGTTATCTGTGCAGAGGGGGACCCAGTACATCACACTGCAATATGGAAAGCAGCATCATACCTATTGAAGTCTTGCAAAGGTAAAGTTATTGTTACCAGCTGCACTGCCACCTGGGTTTTATACAGATATGTATCTTTAAATGCTCCACTTGAGCTGCTAAAATTGGATGCCAGTGGGTTTATGGCTCTGTCACATGACAGAGTCTTGTCTACCCAGCCTTGTTTTCCTCAAAGCCATAAAACTGCTACTGGAGCTGAAATGAGAGCTGGTCTGGGGGACTGGGGATGAAACAGAGAAGGGCAATCGCTGTTAATACTCACTCTCCATGGAGGCCAAGAACACAGCCTGATCCAGAAGTGCCATGCGAGCCAGCCCTCTGCCAACATGTCCTAGCAGTGAATAGGGAACTTTAATCATGGGGTGGAGCTCCAGAGTGTTCGCTGTATAATTATTGTGCACTAAAAGAAGATGTTTATAGTATTTGGAGCCAAGATATACAGGGTGTGGCAGTCTGTTTGCTTGTTCCTAGTTGGATGTCAGAGTTTCACTATATTTATTTAGTCCAGTCACTGTTATTGTTATTGTTTATTGGGCTTTACATGCAACTTGCTGTCTTTATAGAAAATCAATATAAAAATGCTAAGTAAATACCAAATCAATAAATGGAACCTATAGAACCAGTGGATGCTGAGATATTACTAAAGGTTTTTTAAGGGAAAACTCATTGGCTTCATAAGTAAATATTAGTTACATCCACCAACAGCAGCATGTTATTCTACAATAGGCTGTGCACCTGGACTTATGCATCTTAAAATGAAACTGGATTGTCAGCCTCTGGGGCTGCCTTTTGTGCTTTGAGACCAAACAAAAGACATGACTGACACTCCCACATTCCAGGATGACCATTGTAGGGGGGTAAATCAATATCATGAAACAAATAACACAAAGATTTGGCGATAAAATAGGGCTGCCAGTGCTGTTTTCTGTTTGGACATGAAGCACATTTTCTTGATATTAGGTTATTTCCAGACTTAGGACAGGTCTAGGCCATGTAGGTAAATGAAGATGAGTACTATATAACAATTCCCATAACTACATCTGAATTCCCATGATTTCTGCTGCCAGACCATCTAACAGCAGAACATTTGGTAGATACACTTGTTTTGAATTTACATAATATGTGAACTGCAGTAGACCTTGTTAGTGTCTGTCTTTGTGTTTCATTGGACCTCAAGATCCTTTCTGATGAGCTCAGACAGTTGAATATTATGTGGTTGCCCATTTATGTAGTTTCTCTCTTTTTCTCTCAGTGGTTTCATGAACTGGTTCAACCATAGTTAATGTTTCATTGCTATTGTTGAGAGGAAGGGCCCAGGGCTATGGAATAAAACCACTGTACTTTAACTGCTACGGTTTGAGTATCACTTATGAACATAATTTGCGATGAACATTAAGCTTAAACTCTTATGAAGTGTCCATGTATATAAAAAGTCTTATAAAGGGGTCTGTATCTTCTTTATTATTGTTTCAATGGAAATAGAACAGTGTATGTAAATGCTTGTTGGTTCCATTAAGGCAATAAATACCATTCAATTTTAGCTGCAGGTCATACAAACGGACAGCCTTCTGACTCAGCCAATCTTCAATAATCTTAATGAATTAGCTTCATTAGGGGTTAGTGTGAATTTCCAATCTCACTGTGCAGATATACCCTTTTAGATTGATCAAATATATAGTATATATATTTATATATACATAATCCTGGACTGTACTGGTGCCTGCTATAAGTCATTCAATTACAGTATTTAGCCAGCAGATAGTTACTGTTGATGAAATATGTCTTTAGCTTGGCAGGAATCTAACTGTATTTTTATTTCTTTTTTTTTATGGTTAGAAGAATCTGTTACTCCATGGGCTTGCCCACGCTTAGCTCACTTCTCTCTCTTGTCAGCAGTTGTAATGTGGGTGGGATCTCTCTTACTCCTCCGCATTGCTCTTGGTAAAATGCTTCGTGCTGATGAATATGCCTCTGTGGGAGAGTGAAACACTTCTCTTATCCTTGGCAGTCCATTCCTTCTGCCCATGCAGTGACTTCCCTAAGTTTGCAAGCTTACTGTACACTGTATGAAATCTGTCTTCGTTACTCAGCCATCCACAGGGATTGATATGTAATACCACAGGAAGAGATAAGACTGTGTAATTCAAGTGTGAATCCAAGCCCATGTGAGTGTAGGAGTTCATGTAACATATTTGCATATTGTCTTCTAGAAGGAGGTATATTTAAAGGGCATATCATAAACATTAATCTGTCATCAAAACACCCTCTCACGACACTCATCCTGCAGCATCCTCTAACACACTGTATTATACCAATCTTGTAGGAGTTAAAGTTAAAGCTAAAGCACAGGAAGGAGATGCATCTTTGTAGTCCTGTATTTATTTCATTTGACATTCAGGCACTGGATAACATCATTATGGTTGAAATATATAAGTTGGAGAATTCTATTGATGTGTACTCCTTCCTTTTCATGGTCTTCACACCCTTTTCCTTTTGGAATAGAAAAACAAGCACCCTTGCCTCAAACCCTATGGCCATAACATTATCACAAGGCAGTTGGCAGGCTTTCCAGGTGAGTGTTTAGGTAGCGGTTATTGATGTACTGTAGAGTGTGTGGTGGGAAAACAGACAGGGGTACTTATATGACTGTAGGAATCAAGCCAAAACAGAGCAGAGATGGTATTTTATCTGAACACATCCATGGAGACCTCAATGGAGCTGCTTTTGTTTATCACAGTTATGTCCTGTCTTTTGTAGTCGTTATTTAATGCCATCCATTCCGCTTTCCCTGTTGATGTGCCTTAGAATAGATTTACAGGGGCAATCATCTGCTTTCATTCTGGTCTAAGAGATGGTACCACGCTTTGAGTTCAATGCCTTTCACTGAAAATGGCTAGCTCAGCTGTGGACAATTATTACAAAAGGTTCCTTAAATGTAGTTCACTTTTGACCACAAAGCATCACATTCAGTTCACTATCCCTTAACCCCAAAGATGGCCAACAGATTTACAAAGAGCAGCCATGCATATATTATAATCTTTATTAATTGCACATTATCAATTGCACCAGTAAGAGCAGAGTGTGAAGGTTCAATTAGCAGGGTGAGAGCACAGTTCTGCTCAAAATATTGCAATGCACACAACATTATAGGTGACATACCAGAGTTCAAAAGAGGTCACGGTATCCAGTGTAATGTCAGCATACCAGGAAACGCTTTCCACCACCAGCATCACATAGTGACCTGGCCACTATCCTGCAAGAAGAATGGATTAAAATCCCTCTGACCACTGTGCAGGACTTGCATATGTCATTCCCAAGATGAATTGACGCTGTATTGGCCGCAAAAGGAGTCCCTAAACCATACTAATGAATTACTGTGGTCTAAAATGACAGGTGTTTCAGTTTCATTGTCTAACCCCTGTATATACACTGTATAAATTTTTACATTGATATTTTGATGTGCATGTATCATTGAAAGGAAAAAAGAAAGTTCTTTTTGGTATCTTTCCCATGCTTGCTACAAACCAGATTTCCAGAAAAGTTGGGATACTTTCTAAAAACTATAACTTATTAAATTGCTTACACTTTTATTTAACTGATAAATTGATAAATTGTTATTCATGCTTGTGGTGGTATTATACACTATTAGGTATGTTTCAGTCACAGGTGACTAATTTTTTGTCTGGTGAATTTATAAAAAACAATAGAATGTAACGCCTGCAACACACTCAAAAGAAGTTGGGACAGAGGCAAAATAAGACTTAAATGGTTATACAAGTAACGCTGTTCTGGAAGGTTCCACAATTAGCAGTTTAACTGGTAACAGGTGAGATCATCAAGACTGAGTATAAAAGGCACACCCCCAAAGGCTTAGTCTTTGCTAACATGTATGTATGTAATTACTACAGTGATTTATATCTGAATGGCTAAAAGAGATTGAATAATAAGAGGCTTCATGTCCTTTACTTACTCGGCATGAGAAACGATACACACTGTATGGCCAAATGTTTGTGGATCAACACATATGTGCTTTTTGAACATCCCATCCTCCTTTGCTGTTATAATAACCTTTACCCTATATTTTGAAGTGTTGCTGGGGGAATTTGCCCATTAAGCCAGAAGAGCATTAGTGAGGTCAGGCAATGATGTCGGGCAGGGAGGCCTGGGGTGCAGTTAGAAGTCGGGAGTTAATGCCAGAGTTGTTCAGTGGGGTTGAGTTCAGGGCTCTGTGCAGTCCACTCAAGTTCTTCCACTCTAGCCTTTTCAAACCATGTGTTCATGGACTGTCATGCTAGAACATCTGTGGGCCTCTTAATTCTTAATTAATTGCAAGACATATTTTACAGTTGAGGAAGGCCCACATATAGATGTGATGGTCAGATGTAAAAAAATCTTTGGCTACAGACACACACACTTTTGCTTTACTATCCTTGTGACAATCCTAACCTCAGTAAAAAATACATACATATTCACATACTCCTAGGTACATATCACATATTCCTCTTTTTAGAGACATTTGGTGCCTGACCAAGATATAAAAACAGGCCTACAATTAGGGTCAGATAGGCATGCAGAAGCTAATGAGAAAGAGATTGAACATGCATTAAAAGATATATATATATATCTTATATATATATATATATATATATATATAGCTCATTTCTGGATATAGGGGTAATGTCAGTCAGTCAGTCAGTCATTTTCTATACTGCTTATTCCCAGTTACGGGGTCACGGGGGAGCCGGTGCCCAGCCGGCAACTCTG
>JANCOA010000057.1:10762773-10773255 GCA_024363135.1 Leptodoras oyakawai | reverse complement strand
TTGGCCCTTAGTGTGTGAATGCGAGTGTGAATGTGTGTGTATGAGCCCTACGATGGATTAGCGCCCTGTCTTGGGTTGGTTCCTGCCCTTGCACTCAGAGTTGCCGGCTGGGGACCAGCTCCCCCGTGACCCCGTAACTGGGAATAAGCGGAACTGATAATGACTGACTGACACACACACACACACACACACACACACCTAGGATTTGCCTGACTGCATGTCTTTGGACTGTGGGAGGAAACCGGAGCTCTTGGAGAAAACCCACACAGACACAGAAAGCCACAACTCCACACAGAAAGGACCCTACGAATTAAACCCAGGTGTTTCTTGCTTTGGTTTAAAAAGTCTGTGTCTATTTGTCTATTTTACTTATTATAATATAGTATTAAAATATTAAATAAATCACCTACTATAAGGATGTGCCACTTGAAAGCTATTTGGTCCATGCTGATTATTCTGATTATACAGAGAAAGAAAATAAGTTAAAATGCAGGGGAATTGCTTCCAAGCCACATGGCGTGGTGTCTGATCCAATCAGGAGTTAGTGGGGGATTTGGAATCTCTGAGATGTCTGGGATTTGGGATCTGGCATCTGCCTTATGATTTGTTTGGCTTCTAGACTCATCAGGTAAAGAATATATCCTCTGGGATGTTGCAAATAGGTTGCACAAAAATAACTAAAAGAACACTGTTACTGTACTGAAATCATGCACTGTACTCAGGCTCAAAGCATACTGTAGTCTCTAAAGCCAAAGATTCTTAGTAGCAATTCATTTTAAAGATGATATGCTATAGAAAATGATATGGAATCTCCTAGCAAATAATATAAACAAAGTGTGTAACTGATTTCCATTGTCTTCCACACTAAAGATATGACGGCATATATGGTAGTTACCAGGAAACTACAGTGAAACATATTAGTGTTATTCAAACTTCAGGTAATTAATTAGCTGCATACTGTATTCAGACTTTTTTGTGGATCAAAAACTTTTGTCTTTGTCTGCTCCTGACATCTCCTCCTCCAGAGGACCCCACTTCTCTCTTTATTTAAAAGGCACTAGAGAGCAGAGCAGCCTTTGTGTTCATTTCACATTTTCTCCCCTTCGTATCAAGTCTGCCAAGTTCATGTTTTTGAGAAAGGAGGAAGGAAAGGAGGGCAAGCAGCCCATTTTACACCACTGTGGAGGAGCTCCACAGTGGGCTAATCCTAGCAACAGATGGCTCAGAGCCCATTCATCAGACGGGGAATATTTTGAACTCCTATAAAGAACAGAGAAGGAAAAAGACACAAGATACTTATCATACTCCCCAAACCATAGTCAGATCCAAAATCAGTGGATGGACTTGAATGTAAGGCTAAACTCTAATGATATAGTTGTTATTAAGCAGCATTTTTAAATCTGGCCTGGTTGATGATGAAAAGCCTGTCCATTTGTGTTTTCACTAAGGTGTTTTATGGGAGCTCATAAAAGAGCTCAGACATGTAACAAGCAGAAGCAAATATTCCTCAGAGGCAAATAAGAAGAGAGATGAAAGATTGTATAAGAACACATTACATGCAAGCTTTCAACATACACATGTCCTAATACACTAATCTGGCTGTTCCCGTCTTCAAGTGTAATTAAATTACATTCTACATGAAAAATTAAGTTATGTACAAAACTGGTATACGAGTCTAAATGCACATTTGTGCCTCTACTCCTTGTATACATTTGAGGGAGGGTTGTGGAAAAAAATGAGAAGACTGGGGAAATGGAAAATGTAGCTAATTGCAGACTATTATACCAGGCAGATTTTTCGGTCCAGATAATTAAAAATTCATTATCAAAGGGAATATCAGCCATATTGTTTCCCTCCACAGTATAACTCAAAGCAGCTTTAGCATCTGGAAAAATCTACAAATTATACATTAAAAGTCAAAAAAGAGAAAAAGACATATAATTAAGCATTCTTGGGTTATTCCCAAATAAATGACTATTTTTTAATAAAGTCTAACTCTCCTGTATGTCTTAAGTCATAATGCATTAATCAATGACATTATTAATCTCTTTGGTCATAACCAACCATTAAAGACAGCCCTAAAAATATCTCTAACCTGTCATGCTCAGGATTCGTGGAAAAATAAATGTAAACCTGTAACAGATAAGTTTTTGCTTCTGATAGCCAGATGATGAAGATGATTAAAAGTCCAGACTAAATGCTCTTTAATGGTCCTCACTTGTGGATCAACATGTCAGGGTGGCTTTTGCATTTGCTGTATAAGACTGTTCAATTCATTACAAACCCTTTTTGCAGAAGGATGGGGAAACTGATGAACAGGCTTTCCCTGCTGGCGCTCCCAGTAGGAACATCCCTGCACTGCTGAACACCTTGGACAAATCTGCTTTAACTCCACCAGATGGGTAAGAGCATTCAGTGGAACCCCTCTGAATCAGGGTATAATGAATTATTTTTTGTAGTTATTGTATTGTATTTATTTTATGACAGGTGAATAGTCATTTTTCATTTTTAATGGTCTTTTTTATGTGAATTTTATGGCATGCAAATGATCATTATTACATATGACTTAATAATGGTCCTTGATTGAAGTAGTAAACTGTTCAGAACCAGCAGACTGGAAATGTCCTATAGATAGTAAAGTGCCAATATGAACTTGTGCCATTAAACATTACACGCTGTATATGGGGCGTGATCTGGAGTCAGCAAAGAAGGCAAGGTAACAAGCTCTATTTCCAGTCTTACACACTCACCACTTTCACTGAGCCGCTCTGTTTTTCTGGGTGAGTGCAAGTACTGAGATGTGTGAAGCATGCAGCAGGGTGTCTTGGCCAAGTGTATTGGCTAAATTCAAATCTCTCTCTCAGTGTAGTCTTGCCACTTTATTAAAATCAGATTTTCTGAACACAAAACAACATATACTCCTGCTATCTTTGTCAAGAAATAACAGAGAGTTAGGTCTCTAATATGAGCCAAACCCCTGCCCTCACACCAGCCAGGTTCATGATTAGAGCTGTTTGATCTTTCCTGATTAATTAAAAAAGAATGCAATGGCCTGGGGTTGCTGTGGAGATAAAGCAGTAATGGTGCAGCAGGTGTTGGCCCCTTGAGCGAGGCTGTGAATGGAGCTTATGCATAGCTGCAGAGGTGGCTGTTTCCAACACTCCCTCTTAACCACAGCTCACATGCCACACATTCTTCCTGACCACACAACTGGAAGGACACAAAGGTCTGTCAGGGGAGCATTTATAGCAATACATCCCATTCTTGATACAAACTGTGCTATAAATTACAAATCACTATCCAGTAAGTTTTGGCATGCTGAATTATTATGGGTATAAAATACTGAATAAAAACAAAACAAACAAACAAACAAATAAAAAAGACTTAATTAACTAACTAATGGACAACTAGTCTAAGGGTATATATTTAATAAAACAGGTCTAAGAAAGATTCCTTTAAGCTGTTATCTACTAAACCTGGTTGTTCTCTAAAATACAAGCAGAGCAGGAATGTCCTGCTGATGCAAAGTGAAGTCACACAAATCATGAGCATAAACCTGGTCAAGCTCATGTAGGCCAGTCTCCTGAGAGGCAGACAGTTTCGTTGAGCACTCATTCTGGGATCCATCAGGCCGTCTGGAGGACTGGCTGTGTCCCTGCTGCTCTGACAGCCTCTATAAGTCTGCAATGAGGCAGAGCCTAGTGCTGCTGCTGCTTCATTACTCTGCACAGGTGCCTCCACTTCCAGCTGCCATGTCCATCAGCCATTCCTGATGTGATTCCTCCTTTACACAGGGACACTTTTACTGTAACATTCCCCAGAGCACTGCTTTAGGCCCCTTTATGTCATAGAATGCATAGTGTGATTAAGTGAGGAAAAAGTTCAAACAGATCAAATTTCACAACAAATGGGAGTGAAAGGCAAAGACAGAGATAAGACTGGGTTGGTTCTGCTGGTTCTGCTGGGTTGACAAAATCTTTACAGATCAGCCTTGTAACAGAGTGAACTTTATTACTCATCTTTGAATTTACTGGGCATGTTTTGAATACATCTCCTGTTTCTGTCAATATAAAAGATTTGTGGATGTAGGAGATGATCTACTTGTCAGGTGCAGTAGAGTACAAGGGAAAATGTAAAACAGAAACAGAATCTTTCACCAAATCAGGACATGTTGATGAATACCTCAAAATATTTGTGATACATTTATTTCATGCTTGGCCAACACCTTGGCAGGACATATGAGTGAGCTAACTCAGTTTCACTTAAGCACCAAGCCAGCACTTTATTTCACCACTTTGACTTTTTGCCCATACATTTTCCTTTATACTGCACTGGAGGGACACAAGGTCCTGGAAACACTAGCACGAACGTCTAAACATCTGTCAGAGGAAAAGTACTCTCCGGTCAAAACAGACAGCTCATGAACATGAGTTACGACCATTCAGCTTATGAAAAAGAACAATATCAATAGCAAAAATGCAAGAACAAGATCTGTTATCTTAAAAATAGATACTTTGGTACAAATAAAAACTACAAATATTGGTAGATACATTGACTCATCCCCTGTCAGGAACTTGTTGCCAATTCCCACAAACTCAGTAAAATTGTAAAAAGGTAGCATTGAAGCAGCAAAGCAGCCCTGAAAGAAATTCAGTAACAAATTTCCAAGAACCTAAGCTTCCTAAAGTTCATTTCTTGCACCTTTAGATTGTGCAGAGTTTTTAGCCTTCATTGTCTGATTTATACAGATTCAAAACTGGCCAAGAAACAAATTGACAGACAGCATTTGTTTTTGTTTTCCTATCTGTTTTTACCATCATTAAAAAAATATCTTTAAAAAAATGCTGCCAGCCTAATATCTAGCAGGGACTATCAAGGGCAAACATTTGTTAAAAGATGTTGTAGTCCAAAGTAAAACTTCATTTCATATTTTAACCTATAATCTGAGTTTTCTTTTTATTTTATTTTATTTTGTTCTTAACATTTTGGAATTCTTTTCCCAATTTATATCATTTGAAGTATCAGTTTATAATTGTTCTAATTGTTCTGATTATCAGGATTAATTTTTTCTGTCTTGTTTGTATTTCCTTAACAACATTTAACATTGTTGTTGTGTTTATCTTGAACCTTTTGCATTCATTCATTTGTTCATTCATTCATTCATTCATTCATTCATCAGTAACCACTTGAGCGTTGTCAGGTTCATGGTGAATCTTATCCCAGGAGCACTGGATATGTGGTGGGATTTCACATTGAATGGGACACCAGTCCATCGAAGGGCACTGTGCACACACATTCATGCTATTCTACCTACTGGAATGTTTTTTGGAAGAAACTAGAGGATGCAGAGGAAACTCACAGGCATAGAGATAACATGTGAAACCACACACATACAAAGCATGTATGTATAATGCTTGAACCAGGAACCATGGATCTGTGAGGCAGCAATGCTACCCACTGTATCGGCATGCCATCCTGCTGTTTTTATGCTTTGTTAAAGTGTTTAATGTTTTCCTGAAGCTTGTACAACACTCAAAGCAGCATGAAAAGAAATAAAATGACAAACAAGATTATTAGTCACCCATTCAGCTTAATGAAAGCCATCACCTTGAATAAAGCTGGGAAAGCTGTGGAAAATAAGCCTTTCAAAAATTGTCAGTGCCCTTCCCTGGAAAAGCACATTTTATTCATTTCAAAAGCATGTAGACATAGTGTGTTGTATATTAATTTTTTTTAACATGTTCCTAAATTTTAATCATTCTGCAATATATACTAGTAGACATGAGCATGGTTCATCAATTTTTAAAGCTGAATTTAAAAAAAACATTTAAAAAAGTATTACATTCCACAGTTTGCATGACAAAGGATTTTGTGAACCTCATTAAACAATTGGACACAGGATGGTTGGTGAGTTGAACAGATTCATCAAATGCCAGCTTGCAACTGAAAAACACATTAACATAAATCTACTCTCGATGTCAGGGGACCCATGCATGCTCATAAATAATGTACTCACACTCATAAATACTGCAAGTTAGGAGGCCTGTTCACACTCTTAAAGATAAATAATGCACAGGATACAACTTTACACCTTAGAGCTCGGTCAGTGTTTTAATTTCTGCTTCATTACATTTGTGCTTGGAAGTAATTGTGAAATGCTGTGATATCCATTAGGATTGGAGGTACCTCCAGAAAAATACAGCTCAGTGTCTCAGATGTGCTGAGTGAGTAGACAGATGGTGCATAAATTAGGATAAAAAGACATAGGCAGGTTGACCCATTCAGTCGAGTGCTTAATCTGAAGCCAAGGCAGATTTTTATTTTCCTTGAAAGATCAGCAGGAAAGAAGGGACATTAGAGCAGGGGACAAAAATCCGAAAGACTAATTTTATTAAAACTGTGGCTATCTATTCTTTCAGTGTTGCTATATCTGTTGCTATAGATGTTCCAATAGGGTTGTCTGTTTTGCTTAGATGCTTAAAACACATTACATTTAACATCTGTTGTTAGTAATAAGGAACCAAGTACTCTGTATACTCTACTTAAAAGAATGAACAATTTTTGCACAAAATCTTTGTAACAAGCAACAATATCAGAGTTTTTCAGTGGTATCCAGGCCAGACCTCTGTTCTCTTCCTCTCAATGACAAATACAGAGCCTGGCCAACTCTGGGACAACCTCCCAAAGACTGTTCACACACTGTTCCTGAGATGCCTGAGGGGAGCGTGTTTCTGGATACACACCTGCACCTGTGCTATTAGCATGGTCACTGTTAACCCAATCCGGCCCTCGCTCTATTCTCAATCTCTGTGAACTCTGTGAAACATTTAACTGTCTTGGCCTGTCTCTGGAGGGCCGATTAAAACAGGCTGCTCTCTCAGCTGTGTTCACTGCATGTAAGAACAGACCTGTTTTATAGGTTCATTATGAGGGGGGCTGACATATGGAGAGTGTGTTTTACTGCCACTGGCTCCAGGGACTGCAGCGCTTCCCATTGTACAGGGTAATGTTCTGTGTTCTGTCTCCCAGTTCATGTTTCGGTAATGCAAAAAGGACAGGTAAATAGGTGCAGAGAGATTCATGTGCTCTATGCATTATATTCAGTATGTTTCCTCAATCTCAAGCCTGAATGTCGATTCCAGATTGACTGCTAAAACCACCCATAGCCTTAACTGTATGTAACATTTCATGATTTAGCTGAGATATGTAGGCTGACTTATAGACCTTTAGACATTTATTTAGATGATGGGTTTTGTTTATGAGATAATATTCATGAACATAAAAAAAACCTTGCATTTTTGAAGGACATGATTCAAGGCTCAACATATAAAATACACAGTATGTATTTCAGAGTGCAATAAAACATTGTTTTAAGGGTCTGACATGCATAATTTTCTATGTAAAAAGTTTGCATGGAGCTGTCTTTGTCACACTTGTGTCAGATTTCCTACACACAAATCATTAATTTATGTTTAGTTTATCAAGGCTTATTGTGTTATGTTCAATTAAGTTTGAAATTTGTGTCTAAATAAGCATATGAGTCCACTTGCACAGTTTGAGACCACATGCTGCCACATACCTTCTCTAGGGTTACTCTTATTGGATGTTTCTATGACGATGATTTAGACCTGGCTATGGTGAACCTCTCACCTGAATGGCTAACCGACGAGCTTTCACTGCACCTCAACCATCATCTGACCTGCAAATGCACCAGAGCACACCATGAATTTGAATAACACATGTGCAACTAATTTGTGCAACCTGTGTTACCAACCATGCCTATGACTAAGCTATTATTTTTATCACCCTTGAAATAAATATGAGACAAGGAATGTAAAATCACCAGTAGTATAAGAAGTATTCAGATCTTTAGTTAAGTACCAATGTACCAATACAGCAATGTTGAAATACACTATAGCAAGTAAAAGTCCTGCATGAAAAGTCCTATTCTTTAAAAAAATATAGTTAAAGAATTAAAGTAAAAGTGCAGGTCTGGTCCTTCTGATTGATATATTATTATATATGACATCATTAGATTATTAAGACTGAAGCATCAGTGTGTTACTGTTGTAGGTGCTGGAGGTGGAACTGCTTTATATGCAGTTTTACATACAGGGACACCAGATAAATCTGAAGGGTCGGTAGATGATGAATTGGACAGGAAAGGAAAAAAAAAAGTTCTAATACACAAATCTGTTTTCAGTTGTTGGACTATTTCTCTAATCTTTGATTTTGCTGAGATATTGGATCATTTGATCATCAATTTATTGAAATAAAACCACATGGAAAGTTTAGAGAGAAAAATCACTGTTTGGTGGAGCTGTTAACATCTGAAATGTGACCCAACTACAAACTGCTTTATGGAAGATTTCAGAATAATCCCACACTTAGTGTGTCAATGAAAATGAAACTTAAAAAGGAAGGGTAAGCCAGAGAAAGATCATTTCCTTAATGCGCTGGATTAAGGAGGCTGAATTAAAAGGGGCCAAAAAAGACTCAACACGCTGTCATCGCTGGCCGTTGAGTCAGAGCTTGTTAAAGAGCTGGAATTTGATGATTTTGTGTATGAGCTTGCAAGGTGAAAAACACAAAGGCAGTCGCCTACGGTAAGACTGCTTTCTATGTATCACTGACACTGCATAAATACACAAATTGGATGTGAAATCTGTAATGCATGTATTTTATTCTGCATGTGTTGGACTGCAGGATGATCATAGCTCCATACATGGGTTCATGTGTAGTGGGGTGGGGGAGGGAGGTCTGCTGAGGTTGTTGCCCAGGTTTTACTAATCCCCCCTTAGCAATCAGATAAATTGCATGCATGATTTATGAATAATAATTGTATGAATGTAATGTGCAAGTTAAAAAAACAAACACATGAGGTTTCTATTTGTTCACAATAGCTATTTGATTTCAAAGAGACTGTAACAGCAATCAAAAGGAGGCAAGATGCATTGAAAAACCTTTCTAAATACTTTCTGGCTAAATAACGTTGTGGGTCAAAAATGCATAAATAACCACCCTGTATTTTTCCATTTTAGGTAGAAGAACTCAATAAATATTCATTAAGGCAAACATGCAAAAATGATTTGCCTATGTGAAAGAAGCATTTGTCTGTAGACTTTCATAGTAGATCAGTTTCTGTGTTTTTGCACACACAACCCTTTAGTAAATCAGGGCCTATATGTTGCCAGCAGGAAGAACGATTTCTGAGAGGTTCCTCACACTCAGTTGCCCAAACCAAGACAGTCTTCTAATCCTGGCTTGTGTCAACCTCCTCCAATAAGTGCCAGCATGCAAGTATATGATTTTGCCTTTTATTGGGGATTTGTTGGGAGGTAATCCTATCCTGTCTCAGCTCAGGGTTTCCACTTTTTGCATAGTGGAAAAGCTGGGTAATGGAATATTAAAATAATTATCAGACTGCAAGTGCTTGGCATTAACTGTCAAGGATGAGGTAGGGTCAGGCCTGTTAATTTAATGCCCCAATAGCTCATACATGATTTATGTCTGCTTTGTAAAATTAATTTCTCTTTAGGCCAGATTGCTGAGCACTGAATCATTTCAAGCATTTTATTTCTGAAGTTGAGAATGGAAGAGACCATTTTTATTAATTAACAAATTTCTTTACCTTCTTTACCTATTTCTTTACCTTATTTACCCATTTTAATCTGCCCACGTGAACTATGCATCTCATGCATTCCATTTATGACATTTCTATACAAATCTTATTAGATCATTGTTCCCACCATGGCTGGAATCATTTGAGAGAATAGCTTGGCCATATGGCTGAGTTTCAGCTCAGACTAGATGAGTATCATTACATGTATATATTTACTGTGTCCTGAGAGCCTTTTTGTCCTTCTAATAATAATCCTACAGTTGCAAATACATGTATAACTTGGAATTTACATTGCTTCATGCTAACCATTTGTATTTTTTGTGCTAATTTCTAACTCTAATAGATAATACACATATAAACAGCATGTTTCAAGTAACCTATAAATGTATTTCTACATCTGAAAATAATGTGATGACAAGAAAGAACACTAACATGAATCATCTGTTGTAGTTTAGTCCCCCCCCATATCTCAGAGGTTTGACATAAATTACATGTTGGTAAGCCATAGTATGAAAATTTAGCCTACAACTCAAGGAGGACAACTTATGATGCGGTATGAAGCTCATAGTGGTTTAATCAAGCGGATGACAACATAAATTTACAATAGGCATCAGAGACCTCCTCAGAGTTCCATGCCTAATGGAGCATTATAATGCTTGGTTAAGAGAACATGAGAATATTTAAAAGTATGTTTTCAGCAATTGCCTTTGCCATCATATACTTTTATTGGTCTGGTTTTAGATTTGTTTTTCTTCTGGGTTTGGAAATCTGCACATAATTAATTTGTCTTGGTCAATAATTGATTCATTGTATCCACCAGTGGATAGCGCTGTCGCCTCACAGCAAGAAGGACCCGGGTT
>JANCOA010000057.1:10747804-10762673 GCA_024363135.1 Leptodoras oyakawai | reverse complement strand
TTTTAACAGCTTTTCACCCTTGTCATTTACATTCCCCTCCCCTCCCCATATTTGGGTTTGGGATGAAAAGATAAAGACAACAGATCAGAAATTCAGCATTTGTTTCCTGATATTTACATCCAGATGTGTTGAACAACATTTTTAGGTGAGCAAAAGTATAACAGATAGCCTGAGAAAGTCTAAATATGACTCAGTATTTGGTTGCATATGCCTTACAATAACTCAAACCGGGAACTCACTGACACCACCAAACTATGGTATACTTGTTCTTCTTCTTACAGTTATTTAATGTGGTGGGTGTTCTACCTTCAGTCTCCTCTTTATGAGGTGAAATGCATGCTCAGTTGGCCTCTGATGAAGTCCATTTTTCAGTTGGCAGTGTGTTTTGGGGAGTCTTTCTGCCTGATGAAGTTTCTCCTAATAAGATAGGATAGGATGCATTTCTCTGTCAATTAGCAGATAATGTTTCTGTGGATTTCTGAATTCATTTTGCTGCTACCATTATGAGTTACATCATTAATATAGATTAGTGAGCCAGTTCCAGAAGCAGCCATACAAACCCAAGCCATGACACTACGAGCCACCATGCTTGACAGATGACCTCATATGTTTTGGATCATGAGCATATTCTTTCTCCACACTTTGGCCTTTATACTTTGGTAGAGGTTAATCTTGGTTCAAGAACTTTTGTCACTCATTTCTGGCCTTCTGATTTTTACTGCTGATGTATGGTTTTCATCTTGTGTGGCCTCTATATTTCTTTTCGCTGAGTCTTGAGTCAATGCATGGACAATGGCGTCAATTAATTTCCCTCTTTTTCAGCTTCAAAATAGCTTTCTTTTCTCCCTTAGACAACATGGGATTCATGAAGTTTGTCCTTTTTAACAAGTGAAGAGCTATTAATTGCTTAAACAAATTAATCTAACAGAACACACCTGTGCAACAAGAAACCATTCCAAGTCACAAATGGGTGGGTTAAAACAGAAGGTACCATGTTCTGAGTTGTTTAACACATCTAAATTTCAATGTAATTACATGTAAATGAAAACTGTCTGGTCTATCAGCTAATCTTCTTCATTTGTTCTCAAACCCAAATGTCTTCAGTGCATAGCAAAAATGCAAGAATTTGAAAGAACAACATTTTCAGAGGGGACTGTATGTAAGATACAGTCAGGATAGTCATAGACAGGCCTGCAAACTCTGACAAACAATTGTATCCATGCAGGTGGAGCTTGAAGCTCTTTGGTGTACAAGTATTATTATTGTTACAATTCATTACTAAATTAACGATTTGCTTTGTACACAAGACCCTAAACATCTATATTTGTATGTATTTACAGAAAGCCACATAATGGTAATAAAAGTGCTGGTGTTATACCATTATGATTATGAATGAATCTGGATTTCTAACAAGATTCATTATAAACCACTGCATGAGTTTATGCAAAATACATATATTGTTTTAGTGTACAATAGGGATTTTGACAGGTCTATAAAATATCTCCTCAGAAAACCTATAGAGCAGCCTGACGAACATTTGTTGGTCATTACTAATTGCAAAGAGGTGCATCTTGCATTAAAATGTGAGAAATGGTAGGTGGAATCACAGATAAAACAGTTTATTTACCAATCCAAAACACTGTGCAATAATCAAAATCGAGAAACAGGCAAAGGTCAGGTGATTAGCAAACAAAATGTCCAAGAATTTACCAGAAACATAACCAGGAAACAAGCAAGGTCAGAAAACTGACA
The DNA here is from genome assembly GCA_024363135.1 of Leptodoras oyakawai. Classification (NCBI taxonomy): domain Eukaryota; kingdom Metazoa; phylum Chordata; class Actinopteri; order Siluriformes; family Doradidae; genus Leptodoras; species Leptodoras oyakawai. The sequence goes on along the minus strand of JANCOA010000057.1, from coordinate 10,760,921 downwards.
AACAAAGCTCAGTATACCAGGCACAAAGACACTGCATGATACTTCACAAGGTGAGTGATTAGCAGTGATTAGGAGCAGGTGTGTTACATTAGTATTCAGGAGAGTGGGACCCAGGAAGTTGTGTCTTGTGATGCTTGGTGTCCATTCTGCAAGGCCATGAAAGCTCCTGGGAAGTTGTGTTCTCTGGCTGAAAGTTTGGAGCAGCCGATGGAGCTGTGACATAAAGATATAGCCAGGTATTTATAGAAAATATAAAGCCATCCGAGAGCTGAATGTCTGTGTGTGTGTGTGTGTGTGGAGAGAGAAGGAAATAGATGCTTTGTGTGTGACCAAGGCATTCATCATTGCAAATGACATGTCTGGATCATCAGTCTTCCTAAAATCTCAGATCAGATTTGTTGCCTTTGTTCTAGTTGAGCTCTGATTGAAACCATGGACTTAATTGTGCACTTTGTAACCACTTTCATGTGTTGCACAACAAGAACAGGTACAATCTTAATCTAATAAAGGCGAATAGAACTGGGGAAGAACTAGGCCAGGCTAGGGATGAGCAGGACTCTGGCTCCATATGTAGAGGATAAACTCCAGTTACAAGCAGCTGTGCCTCCTCCTCTGAATTTCTGCACTCTGACTCTTTTAGTGTTTCTGCCTGCCAGAGCCTGTCAGTATTTCACTTGTATATTAGGGACCACATGTAAGATATAAAATGAACTAAATTTCAACATAACTATAAAATAAGAATGGCTACAGTCAAGTATGCAGTAATAAAATACATTGTACAATATGTAACAATAAAAGGTCAGATGAGTATATGTGATAACATTTTGGATGATGGTCATGCTTATAACATACACATAATTCTTTTTTTTTTAAGCAAACCCCAGACCAAAATCAACCAAGTGCTCTTTAAAGCAGCCCAAAATGCCACTAAAAGCATGTGGCATAGATTTAAGCAAACATGATTAAGTCATTTCAAACCAAGCCCTTGTCTTTGTGGATGAGAATTTCCTTGAGACTGTGCCCCCCCCACATCTATGAGACAGAGGACGAGGCTGCTTTGAGTCACAGCAGCAGGGCAGTGATTGAGTCCATCTCTAGGGTACAGCAGGAATGCACCAATGGGGCGATTAGCATGACCTGGGGTGAAGGGTGAGTACAGGGACTCCTGAAATCCCACACTTCTGCATGTGTGTACATGTGTATAAAGCAGTAGGATCTGGCAGCGTCATGAAGCATATTATTGGAATTTAATCTCGCGGTTCACCATCGCATAATCCTCAATGAGAGTCACAGGACCCCTGAAGTGTAGGGGTCAAGACAGAAGCAATAAACGCTGTCAAACTCCCTTATCCTGTCTCTTTTTCACTCACTCACTCTGCTTTCCTAAATAAGGGCATGTTGAGTCTATGCCTATTCAGGAATAGTCACATGTGTAAATCAGGGAACCAAGCAGAGTATTCTTGGCAACAGTTTTCATCTGATAAAAGCCAATATAACTAGAATTCCTCAATAAGTTGTTTTTCAAGCTTGGAGGGAGTGTGCAGAGTACCAGCAGCCATGCAAGGCCACAGGAAACTGAACAAGTCAGAGCCCCCTTAAGCAGCTCTAAGCATGAAAAGATTGGCTTCCCTATCTCTCACCTCGTCTTTTCCTGCATTTGTAAGTATTTGTTTTGAAACCTGCTCCATGTCAATTTCCTGGCCTTTCTTTTGGGGCCTGTTGTATGTAGATGTGGTCAGTGGCTATACCATGAAAATGGCCTGAGACCCTAAATGAGTGTGTGTCAGTACCCCCACAGAACAACATACTATCCATACAATCCAATGTTCCTGCCAAAGTGCTGTCACTCACACAGCTCTTTGATGAGTGATGGATCAGAGGCCAAGCGGCAGCAACTCATCTCAAATTCTTCCTGCATTACTCTTAATCTGCATGGCAACAGAGAATCTTTCTCATCCAATCAAAGCCCCTATGTCTATTTTGCCAGATAACAATTTATCATGTTCTCTCAGTACATACAATTCTTAAAAATGCACATTGCTAATTGCATTTTATGTCTTTTCTCCATTTTAGATAATACAAGAACAGCTGTATACCATGTAAAAGATAGCTGTAATCACTAAAGTAGATACAGGTGCTCTATGTTAATCATACCAAGATGTGTTTTAGTATAATGCCTGCACATAAGTGACAATATATTGTTCTTCATGGATAGCAGTTTACCTACTAAACCTACAGTACTGATGACAATTGAATAATTATACCATAACCTTATTCTGAAAGTGGCTTGATTTTTTTATTTTCATTAGTTTTAATCTGTAATGAGAAAAATGTCTGCCCAAATTAGAAACAGCACCTTTTCTCGAAGACAATTACGTGGTCTGGTTCAGTTTTTATCTTTCATACAGTAGATCTATTTTGGGGACTGAAGATCAAAGAAAGAAGAGGAAATTCTCCTCATGATTAAATTAGTGGTTTCTTCAAAAATCTTGGATCAGAATCTGGCCCGGCCCACTACATATATTCTTTATGTCAGACTGAGCCATTTGAAGCTCTATGGGGTTTCTTCCACTCATGGCAAATTCTACTGACTTATGCATGTTGCCCAGTGGTTAAAAGGAAAAACATATTCTAGAGAGTACTATGTTTAATAACCATACAATGCCATACAATGTCTTGATGCTTGCTCAATAATCCAGGTAAGTAATTCCCAGAAAGTTGAATCAGTTCATCTGGACACAAGGTTCAGAGTGAATATATGCAGGTGAGTGACAAAGCATATTTTCACACTAAACTTTGTGTCCCGATGAACTAATTCAACTTTCTGGGTATAACGATACAATACTATAAAATATTTACCATAACATACAATATGATCCCCATCATTATGATTTACATGGCCAGATAGACCTGTTAGCATTCACATTCTGTTAACTACTTAGCAATAAATGTCTCACTGATCCATGTTACCTGTTTTGATATTATTGCATTTACACTGACTCACTCTTTATGGATCATGGGGGTTTGGAGCCTATCCCCTGCTTATTGGGCATAAGGCAGGGAAACACCCTGGTCTCCAATCCATCGCAGGGCAGACACACAGACACATTCACACACACACACTCACACCACGGGGCACTTTAAGATCTCTAGTTCACCTCCCTGCCTGTCTTTGGACTGTGGGAGGAAATCGGAGCTGACATGCAAGACATGAGGTGAACATGCAAACTCCACACAGAAAGAACCCTGGCTACCCAGCTGGGGAATCAAATCAATGCTCTTGTTACTGTGAGGTGATGTCACTACCCACTGCAGTACTGTGCCTCCGCCTGTTCATTCATTCATTCATTCATTCATTCATTATCTAAGCCACTTATCCTACTACTGGGTCACTTTAGTATCTCTAAAGGGGCAATTTGGTATCTTCATTTAGCCTGACAGCATGTCTTTGGACTGTAGGAAACCAGAGATACAGAGAGAACATGCAAACTCCACACAGAAAGGACCCCGCCTGGACTGTTGATCAAACCCAGGTGCATGCTGTGAGGTATTATTGTAAAAAGTATTATTGTACTTAATTCATGGGGTCATTTTAGTTGTTTTTTTACTAAAAACAAAGTACCATTTCTTTAACAGGTTTGTTTTAACTTATATTTCGCATACGAAATTTCATACTAATTAGAGTCTCATGTTGGAGATGTTTTGTGCTAATAAATTTTTAGTTAAAGTCATTTTTACTTATGTGAACATAGGGGTTAATGTTTGGACAAGAGCTTTCATAATATACTTCCAAAGGGCTTCCCATTAAACTAGTGTTGTTCTTTGGCACAGCCATGAGACATTCGAGTCCTCAAGCTTGAGATTAATTTGAGCAATCAGAGGGCATGGAAACATGTTATTTACAGATAATAAATGACATGCTTAATGATATGACAATGATAATTACTGTGAGGCTAAATAATGTTGCTCACAAGCTGTATTTTTTATCTCCTCACACATAAAGAGAAAAAAAACAAACTGATCTCTTAAAATCAGTGGAAATTACATTGGTGCTTTTGAGAGATACTGCTTGTCCAGAAGGTTTTAAGTCACTCGTTTTTAAAATAGGCCATTTGGGATTATGGAATGCTTCCAAATGAACTTGCAACACAGTTTATTTATATATTCTGATCTGTAGCACTAGGCAATCTTACCATATTGCTTTCTGGCATTACTTTATACAGCACTGAGATCAGGTCCTATAGACACTTATGGTGCTCTCCAAGTTCTGACCTGATCCCGTTAATGGTTTAATTACACCTTCAGTAAGGGCCAAAGATCTGGATGGTACATGGGAAACTTCTGACTGGAGAGGCAAGGCATGGGTGCAGTGGTGGGAACAAGACACTACAAGACAGAAAAGCAACTAGTCATGCATATCATCCAAAACATGTCCATATGTTGTGGAACACTCACTCTAATCATTTTTTCATCTTTTCAGTATTTGCTTTGGGGAACCACCAACTTCCTCTCACTAAGCACTTGAAGATCCTTTACAACTATTTAGCTATTTTTATTTCCAAAAAGATCACTGCTGGTGGTTGTGAAACTCAAAGGCATTTGCAGCAGGCAGCAGTACTGACTCTCTATTTCCTTTGTTGAAGTGATTGCCTTTCCACTGTGTTTTCTCAAATTACTGAAAAACTGGTTGCTGATGGTGTTTAAGCTCTAATTTCTCATGCTCCTTTTAAGATAACAATAAATCACACAACTTTTTAACCAACTTCCAGCCAAAGTACATAAAATAGTAATAGAATCGAAATCAACGATGCCAAGTTTTTGTGCCACTGTTAAAACAAGATTAAGGAACAACTATGCTGATTGTTTCTTAAAAAAGCAAAACTTATTGACTAAGACAAATGTGTTTTCCTCCACCAAATTGTCCAGCTGATACACAATGTTAAGCAATTCACATGAAACACAATGCCACAATGCTATAGCAAACTTGTGGTTTCACTTCTTCTTTGATCAATGTTCAAAGCAAAACATTTATTATTGATGTGGTGAGATAGAGTCATCTCAAGGAGCCATCACAGCATCAAAGCCAGTGAACAAAATGGCTGTTAAATGTGTTGGGGTTGAATGTGTAAGTGTGAGTGTTCAATATTTGAACCCCCCCACCCCACCCCCAAGACGGAATGCGAGATGCTTAATGAGGTGCCTGTTGAGTGGTCTTTGGGAAGGCAGTTTTAATTTCTATTGCTCTTGCTTTCTCTCAGTGCAGGCTGAGTTCAGGTCAAACCTGGAGGAGGCCGGTACAGGCAGAGTGCTGGGCCTGGCAGGGGTTGCTGGGACATTCTCTGAGGCATGTGGAATGCTGGGAAGAATCCTCCCACCAGCCTCAGTTCCTCCTGAATTAGAGAGCACCATGGGACTACATCTATAAATCAACATTTTATGACTTAGGCAAAATTTATACAACAGGCTGTGAATCTCCAGTTAGATTCATTTTATTGAATAGTTATATACATTCAGTAAGAATGGAACTTTTGGTATAATTATGCAGAAAGGTAATGGGTACAATTATGCAGAAAGCCAGCAATGGGTTTGGTAAATGCAGGAAGGCATGAACATGTAATAACATCTGATATGCAAGCCTTACTAACACTGTGGGTTTGAAAAACAAATAGACACATTCTGCAAGTTAGTCCTGATTGTACCATAATGGAAAAAGACAACATTTTGTTTTAAAGGCATCACAAAAGCTGATTTATGTATTTGTCTATATCTTAACTTCTTAGCTTAATGAACAAATGGTCACTACAATATATGCATGTGGTGTTCTTCTTTACCATGTTTTAACCCAGGAATTTATCCTTACATCCTCACTGAAAAAACTACATTCAATTAGTGCCACAAGCTAATTAGAATTAGTTCAGTATATTTACAACACAGCAGTAAGTGCACCTGTTTTGCAGGAGATCCTGGGGCAATGCACATTTATGTCTGGTTTTAGGTACAAGGAAAAACTGAAGCTCTGTTGCTGCACCCTGCCAGATAAATGGATTCAGACAAAGGTGTTTCCTCCCATGGGACAGACACAAGACACTCTTGAGAGAAAGAACAAGAGATTTTTGAAAAGAATGGTTTCTATCATGTCATCGTAACTGCGCACGCACAGAGGACTGTGTACCCAAAGGCAATGACCTTCCATAGTATTGAGTCATTATAAAATGACACTTCAATAGCTTGAAAAGCAATACACAACGAGAGGAAATGGCTGTGTGGCATGTACGCGGCTCCATTGTGAGCTAAATAATGACAACAGTAAACTCTTGGTGATGGAATATAAAAGACACACCAGGTTAAGGATATAAAGCTGTGTGAGCAAGTTCATTGTTCCTCAGAATCACTGTTTTTAATGGGCCAGGTTGTGTCAAGTAACCGCCTATTTGTGGAAAAATCCTTGTTAATGTGGTGTGAGCAAGACCAAAAGATATAGTGCCATTAATGCAGCCTTTTCTTGTTTTTGTTTGATTTCATTTGCTTTCATGGGTGGAGCAGGCTAAATCTGTTCCTTTACAGACAAAAGGCATGTCAGGAAACTATGATCCCTCAATATGCCTGCCTGCAATGAGGTATTCACTATACTGGAAACAATCCTACAACACCCAGAAACCAAAAGGGCATGGGTTTAATCTCTCTTCTTTTCCACTCTTCTTTTTCTCTCCTTCAGCTGGTTCCTCTTTCCCTCTTTACATTCCAAAATCAAAGATGTATCCATCATGCTTTAAAATCCGAGCAGCAGTAATGTGTACAGCACATGCGTGCAGGTTCATTCCATTGGCACCTTATAAGTCAACCTTGCACACTGGGACTGAACGAAATGCTGCCAGAAAGGAAATAGATTTAAGGTGGGGCTCCTCAGTGTGTCAAAGACAAAATAACGCCAGAAACAGTAGATGCGTGATCAAAACATTCCACTTGAGTTAAGGTTAAAAAGTATGCAATGCATGACTCAGATTAGGGATAGTGATGGAGCTGACTTTCTTTTATATAATCTTCATTTATATATCTATATATCTATATCTATATGAAACCTTGTTCATTTAAATTAGCAAAACTAATGAGACCATATAATTCTATTAAAATATTAATGTAAAAGATCAAATGAGACTCGTCCCTCCCTGAAGATGGTTGGTTGTAATATCTGTACAAATTGCCATGCCAAGTACTTCACTGGGAACACATTATTAAATGTACTCAGGTAAGGTACACATCCCCTAAAAGTAATTCTAACATATAACTATATATATTTCTGTAAAATTAAGTATCATTTTAAAACGATTTCTGCCTTAGATTAGGTGCAACTTTCCCAGGACTGAATTTTTACTTTTTGGTTTGTCAAGCACAAGGACATACTTCATATGTAAAGTCCATTTGCACAAGTTAACAAGTGATAAATCCTTATCACATGGAGGAAAAAATCTCACGACAATGGAGTCTCTGTGGCCAAGAGGAAGATGAGAACTTAGGTGCTAGAATCTATACAAAAGCTTTAGAATTCTGGGACTTTTCTCATCCCACCAGTTTTTCCACCCTTCCTTCTTCATACTGTATTTGTATCTCTCTCACTTTCTCTCTATCCACCTCCCACCTCCTACTATTTGTGCAGTAACAAATATTTTCTTTGTCATTACACATTCTCAGGTATAATACTTCTTGTATTAGTCTCTTAATGCAACAAGTTCTGATGCAGTTAATCATAGATCAGTATAGATCCACCATCATTGTTTTTCAAGAAAAAAAACTTGATAAACAAAAAAGGCAAGGATTCAGTTTAAAATAAAGCAAAGTTTTAGCTAGAAGTGACTAGATATATTTTGTCCAGGTTAAGGTGGTGCTAGTTCCCCCAGGCAGGAAAAAAAAAGAGGCAATTAAAATGTATGGAGTGAAACCAACTCAACTCTGATCTAGACAAGCAGCCAAAGGTTAAACTGCAAACGCTAAAGAGATTAAAATATTAAAAGAAAAGAGATGCTAAAGAGAGTAAAGAGATTAGTAAAATTGTCAGAGCAAATCAATGCAAATTTAGATACAGTAAATGAAGCCATTATCCAAGGAGGTAATGTAGTGGCATCATTCTATTGAAAGATATGGACTGTAGACTTGCTATTAAATCAGCAGTTGTCAGATAGCCGCATTCATTCTGTAGCAACAGGCTAGGGAAAATACTGGCTTAGTCACTTCAAACTGCTCTCTTTCTATATAGAATTTCCTTTTTCAGTACTGACTCAGTCTAGAGGAATTGCATAAAAGAGTATACCTTTTCTCTCTTATAGCTATGAACACAAAGCAAAGCCTATAGTTTCAAAATATGTCATGAAACGGAAGGACCCACCCAGGCTTTACCTGTGTCCCATTCACAGTAAAAAAAAAAAAAACAGAGAGACTGCAAAGGATATCATTACAATTAGATAGGAAACAGGGTTGAACAAATCCATACAACCTGCTATTAGTGTATGTGTATCATTATGCTGGTGTGTCATAGGGTCAAAACATGCCTTCTACATGTTAAAGGTTCCTCCAGCAGTATTTGTGACACACATAAACATTAAAGGATGTAAGTGTTTCAAACTATATCCAGGCCTACAAAATGACCTTAGAAAAAAAGCTGAGCCTGAAAACTGAAACCAAATGAAACAGCACACCCTATCCACACCTTTAAATTAGCATGCTGTAAGTCAGACCAGTGAGGCCTGTGCTGAGTTAATTGTCTATGACTTGCTGTGCTTCCTCTCCAGAAATCTGGCTTGATTGCAGTCGATATGCAAGGGTGTTGAGAAAAGTCTGGCAAGCTAAGTGACTAGAATAGGCCCCAGGTAACATTATTCATAAGCCTGGACTTCTAAAGAATGTCCTCATCCTGGCCCTTTAATACAGCTCTCAGCCCAAGGGAGAACACAGGCACAAATTACAAGACCTTTATCACTTCAAACGTCAACCTGAAGAAATGAGCTGGCATAGAGGGAATTTAGAGTAACACAGTGTAAGTCAAGTTCAAGCAGAGGCTCTAAACAGAGGATATAAAATATATAGTATACCCATTGGGAGAGGTGAACACACTATAATGTATAATATACACACTATACACCTAAAGGTTTGTGGACACCTGACCATCACACCCATATGTAGGTCTTTCCCAAAACTATTGCCACAAAGTTGGAAGCCCACAATTATATAGAATGTCTTAGAATGCTGTAACATTACAATTTCCCTTCACTGGAGTAGAGTAGAACATGTCCTAGCATGATAGTGGTAATATTGGAGCGGAAGAACTCCAAAACCCTGATCTCAACTCCTCTGAACAGTTTTGGGATATCATGGAATGCCTACTACACCACAGGAGTTCTCACACAACATGTGTATCTGACCTCATGTGTATCTGCCCTGTGGCTGACTGGGCAATTTCCGACAACCATGGTCCAAAATCTAGTGGCGCATGTTTTTCCATTGCTATTATGATAGTAAGGGGGATTCAATCTGGAATGGGATGTTCAAAATGCAAATATTGAGTGTTATAGTTTGGTGGTCAGAAACCTTTGGCTATATAGTGTTTGTTTGTTAGGGATGTAACTAAATTTGAATACATTATTAGGAAAGAATAGATAATGTATTCTAAACAGATGCACAGTTCATTCTTTTACTTCTTCTCCTTCTTCTTCCACTTCTTTTTCTCCTCTTCCATTTTTCTTCTTCCCATATTTTAATGAATTTTTTCATCTGGATTGAAAAAAAATGAACATGTATATTCATAAAGCATGTTTTTCATGCTTGTTTTCCATTACATAATACAGGCTTATGAAGGACCCCATTTTGATTAGCAGCAGCACTGCGTTTCAGCTCCACAGTATATTCAGATTATAGAATATAACAAACCCAACTAAAGTAAATCTAATAAAACATAATTAGGTGTTTACTATAAACTATAGTTCCCTCATTTAGGAAAGACATTGTATTGAAAGATGGTAAGCCCAACATCCCTGGGTTTCCAATACTTCCAGGTGCATAGTTGTAAACCCTTCCAGTCTAAACCATGCTCATTTTAATTTAAATAGATACAGACATCTGGAACACTATAGTGATACATACATAGATACTGGAAAAAACAGTGGCTCTGTTATGCTTTGGGGTGTTTATTCATTTTCTGGCATGGTTTGCCTCCTAGGGATAGTAAGATTCACAGATTCATTTCAGTGCACCAGTATAATAGTTGATGATGCATTTATCCTGTTTTTAAAAAATGTGCACAGGGTACATTTTGGAATGAACTCAGAATGCAGTGATCCATCAGTGCATCTTTGCATGTAAAGATTAAAATGTGATTTATTTATATATAATTATTAATAGAATCCATATGCCTTTATTATTTTGAAATGTGACCAATAATTTGTGACCAATAATAGTTGTATATTTAGAGTGATTCCACCTCTCTCAAGTGTGATCTCTCATCTCCACTGCTGTCAGTGGCCAGTTTTTATCAAGTCTCTCAGCCAAGTCTTGCGTGAGTTGGAGGTGTGTCCTGTACTACATTGAATTGCATAGTTTCATATTCTTCTGCATTGATCATATCAGGTTGAATCACATTGTTTTCAATCATATAGTGTAAAATTGCACCGGATTGCAATAGTGGTGAATCATATTCTATCACATTAATAGGTGATTTGTATGTACACTAACTTTAATGTGTTGGACATTGGTAATACATTGAGATATTATGTATGACATAGACTCACATGCCTATTGCCTCCCCTTGCTGCAACTCAATTCAACATTCTTCTGACTGCTCAGTTTTTATCCTATAATGAGACAATTCTGTACTGATGGGAGTGGTCTCTTCTAGGATGACAATGCCCCATGCATAAGTTGCTCACTGACTGAGTATGAAAATGATGAACACCAATGGAAGATTTTGGAAGACTCCAACAGAGTTACTTTATACTGTTTTTTTTACTTTAGATTCATACTTTATATCCTTTGTCACCCATCCGTGTGTATATAAACTGTGTGTGTGCATTTGTGTACCAACTGAAAGCTGCATAGCAATTTCAGAAAATTGCATAAATCCCATGACCCTGCTGATCTCAAAGGTAATCGGTCACAATCCTTGTTTTCATCCTGCATCAGTGCTTCCAAAACTGCTTTTTACAATGATAAGATCAGCAATACCACAGACACTAGGAAATTATTTTCCACCTTCAAAACATGACTCAGTCCTCCAGCATTACCACTGGATACAAACCTCACAGCTGATAATTTTGCATCCTTCTCCTCCTTCAGTAGCCAATTCTGTGAACCACTCTTCAGACAACCAGTCTTTCCCAGTCAAGGGTGCACTGGTCAGCCCTCTCACTCAGTGCACTTACAAGCCAAACATGTGGCAGTCCTACTGTGGCATGTCTTGCTCTGCCTCCTATAGTCAGTGGCACACCACCTCCCTCACTCAGCCCTCCTCTGTCTCTCTTGGTCAATGACATATCACTTCCTTCTTGGATGGTGGTTCAAGGTCAGTTAGAGTGGGAGCTCAGATAAATGGTAGAACCTGTTTCAGTTGCATTCTAGCCTTTGCAATGCCCAGATATTTCAGGTGTGGTTCAAGCTGGAGGAGGCTCTTCAAAGTTCTGGGGGTGCTTTGGTTGATATGACAGCAAATTTGAACCACAATTCCTACAGTGAGCTGCTGGACAACAGGCGTTGCCTTTAGCTTATCATATTACAGATTTATTCCTATCAATGCATTCCAATATGACAATTCTCACTTTCACAGGGGTGCAAATGTTAATAACTATATAAAATAATAATTTTTTGATGCAAGAGTGGCTGAATATTGATGTTGCCTACATACAGAAACTTGTCCAGTCCAAACCAGACTGAATCAAATGTTTTTGATGTGAAACCCGGCTGAAGTGCCATGTCACTGGAATTTGTCACTTGCAATGAAAGCAAGTTTGGGGTGACTGTATGTGATCAAATTCTGTGTAAAAATTGTTAAAAGTATATCAGAAACCATGTTGTAGAATGGTTATGGACAAGCTACTCTATCAGTGCTATCAAGTCTGCTGATGGTACAAAGCTTCAAGAGGGTCATTGAAGATGAATGCTGAAGTCAAACCACACATTGAATGGCCATCCATATCAAAAATAGATGAAAATGTGGCTGCAGTGATGTCTGTGCTGAACTGTGACAGATGAATGATGTCAGGATGATCGCAGGAGATAGCATTCGCTAAATCTGAATTTTTGCCTGAAAAAAAAAACAATCCAGTCCTTCCACATCCATCCAAGATTAAAATGCTTTTTCTCTAAATACTTTGTTAGTCCCCTTTACTCTGTTGTGCAATGGTCCCACAGGACCAGCACAGATCAGGTACTATTTGGGTGGTGGATCATTCTCAGCACTGCAGTGACACTTATTTGGTGGTGGTGTGTTAGTGTGTGTTGTACTGGTGTGAGTGGATCAGACACATTTCATGCCTCATTATTCACTTGACTTTATCTGATAAAAATGAAATATTAAAGATGACAGATGTCTTTTCATTTTTTTATTTAAAGGGAACTGCACATTGTGTAGGGAGCTAGGGAACATGGGTATATTAAGTTCTGTTGTGCTGCTGCTACATGATTGGCTGAATTGATTTTTACCTCAGGGCGACACCAAGAAGGTCCTGGGTTCAATCCTCAGGTGGGGCAGTCTGGGTCCTTTCTGTGTGGAGTCTCCATGTCCTCCCCTTGTTCATGTGAGATTACTCTGGGTTCTCTGGTTTCCTCCCACAGTCCAAAGACATGCAGGTTAGGTTGATTGGTGTCTCAATAGTGGCCCTAGTGTGTGAGTGTGTGTATGAGTGTGTGTGCCCTACGATGAATTGGCACCCTGTCTAGGGTTGTTCCTGCCTTGCGCCATATGCTGCCGGCTAGGCACCGGCTCCCCCCGTGACACTTAAAAGGAATAAGTGGCCAAGAGAATGAATGAATGAATGATTTTACCTCAGAGACCCACTGCCACGGGGCGGCACGGTGGCGCAGTGGATAGCGCTGTCGCCTCACAGCAAGAAGGACCCGGGTTCGATCCCCGGGTGGG
>JANCOA010000057.1:10726012-10737953 GCA_024363135.1 Leptodoras oyakawai | reverse complement strand
TTTCCTCCCACAGTCCAAAGACATGCAGGTAGGTGAATTGGTGATGGGCCCTTAGTGTGTGAATGCGAGTGTGAATGTGTTTGTGTATGAGCCCTATGATGGATTAGTGCCCTGTCTAGGGTTGGTTCCTGCCCTTGTGCTCAGAGTTGCCGGGTGGGCACCGGCTCCCCCGTGACCCCGTAACTGGGAATAAGCGATACAGATAATGACTGACTGACTGACTGACTGTTTTTCTTTTATTATTATACCACATTTTCTTACAATTTGGTTATTTGCCAATACCACCCACTAGTTAGCTCTCCTTTTTCATGCACGAGTTACCAGAGTGAAGGCTAGCACATGCTTCCTTCAAAACACATGAAGCCAGCATTTTTAAACGGCTGCTAATGTAATATTACAATGCAACTGAACAAACTCAGAGGAAAGCACTGAATTACTTTTTTGCATATATGAACTCACAGATACCCCTCCACCCCTACCCCACACTCCCCTGAGCAACTGTTGCTCAATCTCCACATGATAGGGGCATTTTTTTTGTTGGGGGGAAACAAGATTGTTAAGTATTAAATATAATTATGTTAAATAGCTCCCACTGGGACTATTACTATGGATCTACATTCTTCTTGAAGAAACCCACCACAATTGTGCCCATTTTTAACACTCACCTTATCTACAGGCTTGGCATTCTAATGTCTAATACTATATCTAGGCAATCAGACCCATTATTCTCATGGTGACAAGACCCATAAAAAGTTCCAACTGTAGATATATTAATGAAAAATGATGAAGAAACGTAAGACATAGGGCATGTGTGGTTTTAAAAGTAGTACACAGACAGAACAGACAGAAAGCACTGCATATGAATCACCGGTTGACATGGCATTAAGTTTATGGTAGTCCACACAGAAATGGCATCACTCATGCAGATTACGTACAAGCACAATGGGGCTGATCCCACCATCATTATTTCCAACTGTTACTCCCTTTTCCAATGACTGAGCTAATTCTTCACAGATCACATTCCTTTTGGGATGGCAGCAAACCACTAGCATTTGTTTGGTACCTTATGAGATTTGTGCATCCAGGCTGGCAGAACTCATCCCTAGATTACTGAAACATTACCTTTGGCTTCTGCAGGTCATTTTTCATAATATCTATGATTTCCAGCATTTGCATTTTCCACCACTCTACATTTTGGGGTCAAAACTATATTTCACATGCTCCCCCTTGGCTCACCTCACATGCAAAGCTACTGTATGACCTTAGTGGTCCCTTCCTTTTGTGACACCAAGTAACCTCAGTCAAAGTGACCTTTGTGACTCCATGTGACCTCTGAACAAGTGTCCTCTTCCCTTGGTTAAACCATCAAAGGACTACTTCTTGTACTTCTTGCCATGGTTCTTGGAGCAAAATGTTGTCTTCCACTTCCATTTCTGGGGGATGTGGGGCAGGGGGCTGAAAAACATTTTGAATTTTGATTTTGTTCAAAATATACATAAACACATCATATCATGGTTTGCATTTGACTCACCACATATTGCTATCATATAAAGTGTTGGTGTTTTTCTCTATGGTTATAGGTGCAATGTTTGGATAGCACAATTCATTGAGTAATGAGTAAATAAAGGTTTGAAGAAGAACTGACATTGACATTTTGCATTTTCAATTGCAATTGCATTTTCCATGTATTAATCTTAAGTAATCCTACACAGGACTATATTGTTTTTATCATTGAAAGTGTAAAAATGTTGCTGTAGGATAGCACAAATATTTTTGTCTTTAAAACCACAAATCATAATTAAAAGGCTTTCAAACACACATGCCTTACAGCAATAATGACCTTGATACACTAATAGCCCAGTTTATTATTGTTATTAGTGAGGCGATGCGGCTCTGTGATGAATTTTTAGAAGGCTACCGGAATGAGTAGTGAAGAGGACTTCAAAAAGTCAATTTTCTGTGTAAACAGCATGATTGGAAGTCTGTAATTATGCTGGTAAAGATAGGGAGCTGGAAGAGATAGACGCAGCACGATTTGGATGAGTGGGCCGATTCCCTGCAGATTCCTCTGAATGCACGTCCACACGCATTGCACACGCATTACAGGATTGAAAAGTAGAGCAGAGTAGAAACACATACAGGCAGAAAGATTTCATAATAGTCCATTATTTACAGAACTGTACAATGTCTTTCCCACCTATCTGAATATTAATGCATGCAGTGAAATAATAAGCAAATGATACAAAGTAGTGTCTATCTTTTTTTGAATGAAGGTTTTATTTAATGGGGCTACTACTGAGTGATCTGGAATGGTCATTAGGGTGTTGATAAAGAACAGAGGGGATGCCATGCTGCTTTTCAAATATTTAGGTTTTCCTCTGAGGCACATAATGCCCTGTTTATTTAATAAATTTTGTTGTTGCCTGACAAATCCTGGAACAAATAGGCTAGAACAGAGACAAACAATGGTAGTATGTGCCCAAATGCATGTGTTTACTTCAGTCCTGAGAGAGAGTTAAAAATGAGGAAAGAGAGATGAAGATGTGAGAGAGAATGATAAAGTGAGAAACAGTGAGTTTCTGCTGGAATTTCGCCTCTTGCTGAATGTCATGCTAGAGCAGTCTTAATCTCTCCCTTAGCCCCCTTGCATCTCTTGTTCCCACTCTCATTCATGCCTGGCCCAGTTCATCAAAGACCAACGAGAACACTCAAGCCAGGTGTGAAAGAAGACGTTTTGCACTCATGCACAAATTTGCTGGTGCTGAAAAGCAAAACCATCTGGTGAATAGCTGACTGAATATGACAGTGAGAAATGTTATGGGTGTAGAACGTATGCTGAGTCCAGCACTTTGCTCCATTACTGCAATGCCATACGCTGTCAGGCTAAACCACTTGCAATCACGGGTTGTTCTTACTTATGCTGACAGATTACACTGCCTATGCCCATGTCTACGCATAGCATCAAAGGATAAATTATATTGCAGTAAAAACAGTGCTGTGAGTACAGAACCACCTGCAGTTTGGTATTAGTGGAGAAAAGCTGGTGTGTATTGAAATACAGTTGAAGAGAAAGTGCAGAGACTGTAGTCATTTGCCCTAGAACAGCGGTCCCATTCAGGAAACAGGCAAACACCTGTTTAAAAGTTTCACAGGTCAGAGGTTTCATTGCACTTACATAGCAATATAGTTTATGGGAGTCAGCATGGATCAAGAAAAAACATTCGAAACACAACATTGCCTCTGAGGCCCTCTGAGAAAATGGCTTATGGTAGGTCAGTACTCCACAAAAAGAGCAAAGCAGATCTAGTGTGAGGACACAGCACAAAAACACAACATGGACAGCAAGAGCCAGAAACAAGACTGCATGAATTAGAGGATTTGAGGGAGGATTTGACTTGTGAATCCTAGGAAAATGTATCTCAATTTAATACCAAACCCCTGAGAGAGGAATTTTATTTTAATGTACAAGGCAGCTATGGTGGGATAAGAAAGGAAATGACAAATACTTCACTACTGTTATCCTTAATCTTATGTCTCTCCCTCTCTCTCTCTCTCTCTCTCTCTCTCTCTCTCTCTCTCTCTCCTTACCAAAAGTGTAATACAATCCTATACAATGATCTCCAGAGAGTTACCCTGTATCTTGCTTAACCCCAGCTCATAGCCAGACCGGAACTGCAGGGCATCTGTCTGCCAGCTAATCGCCCCTAATTGTGCCCTAATAGAGAAAGCAATATAAGGGCAGAAGGAAGAGCGAAAAGCACAGGAGAGAGGGAAGCACAGGAATAGGAAGGGGAAAAGGGCAATTTAAGTAGAAAAATATTAATGCAATCAAGGCAAATTAGTGGCTTTGGGATAACATTCCTATGGTGCAGACTGTTTACTTTCGAGGAGAACGAGTATGTAAAAGTGCTGAGCCGCTGGAGTCTGTCCATTACAACACAACAAGCATGAATCTCTTATTCGTTCCCTCTCTCACATGCACACACACACACACACACACACACACACACACACACACACACACACACAAAAAGCTCCATGCAGACACCCGCACTGAAAAGCCACTAATAAACACAGAATATATTAGAAACAGTACATTTCAGCATATGTACATACATTCAGAGAGAGAAATAAAGTATTATACCACTGGGTCCTGTTTCTATGATAAATAAAGCATGAAATGAGAAATGGGGAATGTGAAATGAGGACTAAATGGAAAAGAGGTTGAGAGAAGTGGGGATGTGAGAAAGTAAAGAGAGTTGTCACTAGTGTGAATGCATGTTAAATATAAATATGGACCAAGGTGTATATAAAGACAGAAGGAAAGGGAGGCTGAGAGAGAGGGGGTTGTTTAAAGAGTGGGAAGGAAGTAGCGTTTCGGTATTGGGTAAATCATATGTGGGCAATGTCATTCAGCTTACAGACACTGAGTACGTCCTGTTGTTGGTAGCAGAAGCTTGACCCCCTGGTTTGACATGCTTGAGTGGAAGGAGGTGAAGGAGGGGTATGGAACTGCCCTCATACAAGCACACAGAGACACACAGAGCCAGCACCCACTGAGTCTAGACAGCACACACAGACTGCATGGTGGATTAATACAGTAAGACACCCACGAACTAACGCATCCATATGCAATATGTGAGTATGCAAAAAAAAAAAAAAAAAAAACAGGGAGTAACTACAGTGTAATTCTTCAGTAAATGTACAGGCAATAAATAAATGTACAGGCAATAAAAACCTTTAAAGCAGTAACACATTTTCCACTGTAAAGCTTTGGCCCAAAGTTCTTCATCAGCTGTAAAAACAATGTGTTTCTGAAGCTGTAGGAGGAGAAAGCACTTAATATTTGAATATAGAATCACTACAAATGAATACTAAGCCATTCTAACTGATCCCCTTTAACCTATGATGAAGCATTTCTGTCCTGAATGTCTCTTCCAGAATGACAAACTGACCACATCCACTGGCTGCAGGGGGTCACCTTACACGGCTGTCTCCATTTGGCTGCCACCAGAGCTGTATCAGGTATGCCCCACAGGACAGAGCACAGGGTATAGACCCAGAAGCCACTGTAGAGAGTGCCTGGGTATCCCCCAGTAGGAGCTGGGGAAAAATATCCACTTAAACAAAAGTAGAATCTTTGTTCTAACAAAGAAAATTCTCATTGGAACTACCTTCTGAAATAATAATATTTAAATATATTCTCCCAAGGAATATTTTAAATAAATGTAGCTGTTACAATTAATGGTAACTCTCAAGGAGTGAGAAAGATTCACAGCTCAGATAGGGAAAGCTGTTCGTTTGTTCATTTGGAGATCATCAATCAATATGTTGGATGTCCAGATAAAAACAAAATAAAATCAAAATATAGGAAAAGGGTTTTTGGTCTGATTAGACCAATATTAAAACATTTGGCCTAGGTCCATGTTCTTGAATGACTCAACACTGTTTGTTCATCACCCTCCACAATCCATAGAGTGAAGCATGGTGATGGTAGCATCATGCTGATTAATTACTCTGGCTTCTCTGACTACTTCCCTTCTTACATTGTCACTGACATTTGGAAGTTGGCCTAATCCAGGT
This sequence comes from Leptodoras oyakawai, assembly GCA_024363135.1. Classification (NCBI taxonomy): domain Eukaryota; kingdom Metazoa; phylum Chordata; class Actinopteri; order Siluriformes; family Doradidae; genus Leptodoras; species Leptodoras oyakawai. The sequence continues at coordinate 10,732,370 of JANCOA010000057.1, read as the reverse complement.
AGAGTTGCACTTCTTGACATTTTAAACACGGGAGGTATTGGAGCTCTATAGACTGTATATACTTTGGGAACCAAACCCTGATTGATATTTATGGATGTAATCCACATTCACCTTGACATTCTAATACATTATTGGTTATTACACCCACCAGGGATGGACAAATCAGTGGTATGTGCAAACGCCAAGCAGGTCACAGGTATCAGTTGTTACCCAGTGGAAAAAGCAGTTTCAGAAGGCTGCCGAGATTGAAGTCACTAACTTTTTCCTCCTGTCCAACAACCAGAGAAAGAAAAACAAGAACTCACTGTTGACTTTTACAATAGTGTTTCTTTAATCTGATATGTTTAATTGTAACACCCTTCAGTTAGTTTCTTCATTTATTTATGCCATTAAATTCTACAAACTATAGCTTTCACTACTTGAATATTGATGCCTATTAAATTACAGACATAGACCAGGGACGGATTATGGCTGTTGGCAAACTTTACTAGTTGGATAGCTTTACACAGACATCTGACAATCTTTTCAGGAACTCGTGTGGCCAAAACTGAGCAAAATGCATTACAGTGCAATGCAAAGCTGTCATATAACTGCTAGTTCTGAGCTGATTTATGGACATGTGTTTACTGAGGCAAATGTTTGAAACTTTACTCTTGTGTGAAGGAAGGGCTGTCTGAGGCTTTGAAACAATATGAGATGTGAAAATGGCCAAACTGTGCATGAAACTATGCTCAGGAGAGCCTGGTGCACCATGCTATGGCATAGCTCCATGAATCACGTTCTATTAGATCTTGACAGTTTTCTTCTGCTCTCAGTGTTTTAAACAACAAAGTTAAAGTAATATATAGACTGAGAAAACAATTCAGAATAATAACATCCAGTGAAGTATATTTTGATCTGTAGACTTTGGTGTGTGTGTGTGTGTGTGTGTGTGTGTGCGTGTGTGTGTGTGTGTGTGTGTGTGTGTGTGTGTGTGTGTGTGAAACTAATCATAGAGCATCTACCAGTGGCAAGCTACAGTACTGCACTTGCATTTTTGTTACCATGAGGGAAATTAGAGAATCGCACAGAATTTGTCTGTCCCACAAGTGTCAAAATCCTCACATTATACATCTTTAGATTTATTTAAAATAAAAGTGAGGACTACCAGATCCAATATGTGCTCTGTGAGTGCTGAACAAGTATTTTTCTCAATATGGTATGTTTCAGTGAAATGTAAATAAATATGATGTAATGTCATGGAGTCAAATATAAAAAAAAGTGAAGGTCATTCATTGCCTATCAATAATGACAGAAATGATTTTGTCCAGTTGGGTTTAAATTGAAGGCAGATGTTCTTGTGCAAACAGTTCTTGGGTGGTGTAATCTAGGTCAATGTTAGACACAGGGGAGTATAAAAACATGGTTTCAACATAGCCCCTACTTCAGGGAGCCAAAGTAATGTGTGTTACGTTGCTGGTTTTTTTTAGACTTTTAAATCCATAAACCTGACAATACAGTGAATAAATCGAATCCCTGGTGGACGTTTCAGGGAGCCAAACTGTAATGATGCAGCAGATTTCAGAAAGTTAGTTCAGACAGCTTTCTAGAGCAGTTTTAATGCCCATGGGCCAAGGTCATGTTCGGTGCAGGATAACATTACAGAGTCACCAAAAATGACAACAACAGTGTCATCCCCAGCCATACTCTCTCAGGCTTCACATTGATGAAGACCATACACCAGCTATAATACAGAATCCTTTACTTGTGTAACCTGAAACCAGCTAGGCTCAGCAATTCTACATGTGTGTTCTTTAGTTAAACAGCTGTTTGGTGGATGTCACCCCATCCATCATATGGTCTACACGTTTATAATTTTGCTTGATTCCACCATCCTGAGGCACTGCAGTCTGTAGGAAATCACATCTATATAGTAATAAATCATGCATCACTGCAACACATTCATTCTTAATGCCTGAAGGCAGCACTGTGATGTCAGATAGAAACATACTGAATACATGGCATACCAGAAGATTAGACATATTAAACTGAGACCCATAATCCTTCATGCTCATAGTGCTTAAGATGAAGCGTCATTGCAGCTGGAAATTTTCTTACAGCTTGGATTGAACACACTGCTCACCAGTACCAAAAGATAGATAAAAGTCTCTTTTGCATTGCTGCCTTTTGCAGGGGAAGTATTACCCCCATCTGGCTTTGACTGCACATTGTGCTAGAATATTTCAAATATTAATAAAAACACATACCTGTTGTTGTTACTATGAATCGTCTATGAGCACGTGGTCTGAGCCTATGCTCGTCTACGCTGCAGGCTAGAGGTGTCCAATCTTATCCGAGAAGGGAAATTGTGGGTGCAGGTTTTCCTTCCAACCAAGCAGAAGCCACACACTACTCAAAGTCAAGACGTATTAATTAGATCCATTGATTAAAAACAAATGGAATGAGGTGTGGCTCCTGCTTGACTGGAAGGAAACCCTGCACCCACCCCAATAAGGTTGTTTATATGGTTGGACACTCCTGCTGTAGGCTGACTTGAAAATGCAAGGTTTAACTGATGTCCACTAGATGGAGCTATATCCATATATTAGGACTTTATTGACATAACATCCAGTTAAGATGCAGGGAGATAATAAAACCCAATGTAAAAAAAACAACAACAATCAAACAAACGAAAAATGTAAACCACAAAAACAGACCTCAAGCAAGCATTTGTCCTAAATAATCTGCGAGTGTATTTAAAGAGGTTTTGCTGTTGCTGTTGGTGTTAAATGGGCTTCAAAGGTTGGCTAGATGAAATATAGGCATGTTTAAGTGCCATTAGTTGAACACTAGCATACTGCAGTATCTTGTGAGATGCTGAGGGTGCATTGGGTATTCAACACTATGTTCTTAGACATGAATACAGTAAATGATGTAGTGAATACTTTACCACTTTGGACCCTCAATCTTCAGTAAGCTGGTCTAGGCTAACTGGATTGGATTTCTGACTTCTAAACCCTCTGTGTGTACCCAGGACAAAATAAGGGTTTAATAGCCCATTTAGACCTGAGCTTTAAACACTGTGCAAATACTAAGCGTCATGAACTCAGCTAGTTAAGACTAATGTAATTTGTTTATTATGTGCCTGTCACTGGAAAACTAGCATCTAGGTATAAATATGAATAGACTAAAACATGAGTGCAAGTTTCCATCTTTCATACAGCAACTATTTCTTGGACAAAATAAGGGAAAAAACAGCTGATGCATCTGCTCTATGAATCATAAGATAAGATAAGATTCTTTTAGGGTGATTTAGGTGAAATTTGGGTCTTTAACTCAACCCACATACTGTATCTGAAGAGCTGTTTTGGAAAACTAGGAAATAATGGTAACAGTAACAGTTACACTGGCCATCTCTAAGACCTTTGCTGCATGAAGTCTATCACATACAATCATGAAAAAAGTTTTTCCCTGAAACCTTACTACATTCTTGTGCACTTCTCAAAGTGGGCATCAGGGAAGTCATGTATTGTTTAAAATTGGGCACAAAAGTTTTTATATTTATTATTGTGGTTATATCTATTATATTTATTTGGTTGACTATTGAATTGAAACCTTACTAATTTAGGGGACTCTTCATTTTTTCTGGGTAATGAGCTGCAGAAAGTTTGAGAACCCCTTACCCATAAGTTCAATGACCAGATTTTGCACTTGCACAACGCTGTCTCACCAGTCCTGGTTCTGGCTTACCTCAGTCAAGTGCAGTTATCCTCTCTATAACCATTTCATCAGATCAGTGGTCAGCTAGGTAAAAGCAGTGCAGAAATCAAGAATGTGTCATGTTGGAGTATTCCAGACACATTCACTGACTAAAAACAGAGAAGTCCAAATGTAATCATAGCAAATTCCCACACTTTTACTTTACTAGCACCCTAGTGGTAGGCTCAACTCTCTACTACTTCATGTGCCTTTGGAAGAGCTTGGCAGAGGGCGGCAGCGACACAGGCTGATTGAAAGGCTTCCGAGAATTCTCTGGAAATGCGGGTCTCTGTGCAGGAGAAGGCTAATGGATTTAGCAGGACAGGTACACAGAGCTCCTGTGGCCAGAGACCGGAGCTGCGCCAAGTTTACTGTTGACATCTGGAATGTCTTTCCTCCCTCGCACTTTTCTTTTGACTGAAGAGTCAGTCTGATTAGCACCCAGAGCTGCCTCTTCTGTTTCAGCCTGAATGGTCACTGAAATCCTCCGCAGCTTCATGCTTCATTACTGATAACTCTCATTTCAGCTGAGAGATTTCTTGATGATTTCATGACATTATTCACAGCTCAGTCTGTGAAGATCGCCTGTCTGAAACTCCATCTGGACAAGGTAGAGCTGTATGAACAAAAAGTATGAATAATAAACAGACAGACAAATAATAAAATAAAAAAATAAAATTTGATTAATAAAAACTGTGTTACTATGCTTCTGTAAGAAGTTAGTAGGTAAAGTCTAGGCAAATATAGCAGGCAAATCTTTTAAATCATTCATCTTTACAAAAACACATAGCAGATCAGGTCTTTCATCAGCCTTCCTAGTCAGGAAGGAAAGGGATTGAGAGCTTAGCAAAACAATAAAGCAGTGCAACATATAATCCTCTGATGACAATGACATTAATTATCACAGTTTAAACATTCATTGTTTCCAAACAGAAATTTGAGTTAGCATTAGAGGTATCCAGTGATGATGATGACATAATACACAGTACATGTGGAATTCATTGTGAAAATTAGATGACAAGAGACAGCACAATGTACTTCCTTCCAAAACAAACCCAGCCCTGGCATTATCCTGCTCCAGCCATTTGATAGTTGTATGCTGAAGATAAAAAGGCACCTAAGAACTGATGACATGGAAACTAAGCTGTAATCCATAATGACACAGACATACCTGAGAGAAAGTGATAGATGCAGAGTCCTATGATGAAGCTCAGTGGCTCACTGTCAGGGGCAGCAAGCCTCTAGAGGCAAACTTATTCTCTGCAGATGTTCCACTGAAGGCAGAGCAAAATACCACAACCATGAATAACACACTTCACAAAGCAACAACAATTTACGATACATGTAAGATGCACTGAACCAGATCTACTGATTCAACAAACAGAACACTTTAGACCTGAAACCACAAGTGCCCTGAGAATTCAGATGCTGGAATACACACCAATGATCGCATGTGAGTAGGCATGACAGGGATCACTAGGGATTTACAAGCCTCCATGCATGGAGGAAGGTGTGTGTTGTATGAGTCTTTCAAATACAGCTCCATACTTGTATAATATCAGAGGAAGTATTTGCTGAGGCAGTTTCTAATCAGGATATTTAGCAAGACAGTGCTTAATCCGGCAAAGCCTCAGGAGATTGACTGAAAGTGGGGTTCAAAGAGCACTTACGCTGCAGGAAGTCTGGCTCTGGACTGTTTGGGAGAGGACAGGAAGGTTTTCCACAAACACGCAGCACAACAGTTGCAAGCTAGCCTTGAAGACACAGAGGCAGTCCCCTGAGTGCCGTAAACTCCACTGAAGAATAAAGGATGCGCCTTAAACACACTGCCAATGGCATATTTTGCAATGCAGTGATATACAATACATAAATAAAATTCTTCTCTAGAGGAATTGACAGGATGTTGTTCAAGTCTTTGTGAGTCTTATGTTTTAGATTTCCTCCACAAGAGGGAAGCATGAATTTGTTTTTCAGTCCTGAATCAGCGTTCCCTTCTCCCAGAGAAACCCTACACCACACATTTGGTGTACAATTACAAACACTGATAGAAATCACAGGAACCTTATCTAGTTCAAAATGATGTTTAACTCGACCTACAGTACAATTAATGAGGAATAAAAATATGTATTAACTAGATGTGTGCAGAATATGACCACCACATAAAGTGAGACAAAGAGAAAGAATGAAATGAAATAAACACAGCAAATTGCAATGTACTTGAGATATCAAATTGGGTCAGTTGCAGCACCTCCTATGGACTACGTTTCATGAAAATTGGTAGGCTTCTAAAGAAAATAGCAGTGATGATGCAGGCGGTGAAATTTGATATACTTGAGATATTGAACTGTGTCTGTCACCCCCTGACCCTCCACTGATTAGAAATTTCATAAAAACTAAAGAACATGGTAGTCATGCAGGCTGTGAGATTCCATAATTTTTTAGCCTTTACAGTACAGGCCAAAAGTTTGGACACACCTTCTCATTCAATGCGTTTTCTTTATTTTCATGACTATTTATGTTGAATTGGTGATAGGAATTGGCTATTAGTGTGTGAATGCGAGTGTGTATGAGCCCTATGATGGATTAGCACCCTGTCTAGGGTTGGTTCCTGCCCTTGCGC
>JANCOA010000057.1:10713145-10725912 GCA_024363135.1 Leptodoras oyakawai | reverse complement strand
TAATAAAGTGTTTATAAAGAGCTTCCGGATTGATTCGTCTGCTTCTTCAACCACCTCAGAATAGTGAATTCCTAACAGGTGCCATTACTCCACAAATGAATTGTAAGGAGCTAGGGCAATGTACCTCCTACAGGCCAACTTGCTATAAAATGTTAATAATTTAAGGCAAATCTTTTTTTCAAGCTATTTCCCAGAAAGTGCTTTGTGCTTACCCCAATTCAGGGGGTGCTAGCATGAAGGGCAATGTACTCCTAGGGACACAATCCTTATATTCCATATCGGAAATGTGGGGCTATGACTATACCAAGTGTCATGTGAATTAGTGAGGTCTATCATTGAATTAAAATAAGATGAAAAAGAAAACATACTATATATAACTCTGGAATATCCAAATACAGACAAGAGTCAAGAGGGGATAGAGTCTGCTGCATTCATTCTGACTCCTTAAAAATGATCTGAATTGTCAAGAAAATGTTAGTAAACCAGTTCTTCAATTCAACCATGCATTCCTTCATCTTCAGTAGCTACTTTATCCTGGTCAGGGTTTGTGGAGAATTCAGAGCATATCCTGGGAAAATGTGGTGCAAGACAGGGACACATCCTGAATACACACACATACACACCCTAGTTCACATCTAGGGGAAATTTAGCATAGCCAGTCCACCTATGGCCATTTTTCTGAGAGGTGGGAGAAAACTGCAGAAACCAGAGGAAACCTGTTTGGACATGGGGAGAACATGCACAGAAACTCCATGCAGGTGTTAATGCAAGCAAAGTTTCGAAAGGACCCTGTAGCTACGAAGCAACAAGACTATTCACAGTGCCACCACATACTCCCTAAGCTTGAAGGGTATGATGCATCATGGGTAGCCACCAAAATGACAAACGCTTTTATCTTTTCTTCTTTGCATAGCAGTGCAAATGGATGTGATGGGATTTGTTCTTTTTATTTGACATTTCATTTGTCTTGGCCAAAATACCTAGGGAATGCTGTGGAAAAAATATTATGAAGGAAATAGTTATGATTCAAGGTACTGGTCTTGGGAGGGGAAAAAAAACTCCAATTGAAATTTCAGGAGTTTCAATTCAATGTTCAGTTCAATGACTTCATTTTAATGATTCTGGAAATTTGATGCTTGTAAGTAACATCATGTGAAATGTTTTTACAGCATTGTGGAGGAAGTCATTTCTGTCTTACTGTTACTGCTGTCACAGACAGTATTATAAAAGAGTTACATTGCAATTGCAAGCAAATAAAAAAAGAAGATGAAAATGGGGTTTAACAAAATTCCAATACATGGTACACAACTGACAAAATTACCCTGACATGGTATCTTAATATGTTAAACTTTCTGAGTCTGGTGGTGATTCCTTGTCTCTGAACAAGCATAATCATAAGTGAAGCACTTATTCGTGGAGAATCCGGTAATATTGAACATGAACACATCAAACTGTGAATATAATAAAGAGAAATATTTGCTAAACTATAGCAATCAGCATGTGTGAGTGTAGGGCCTAGTGTGCTGAGTGAAGTGGACATCAGCAGGGGTGCAGAAGGCCCATAGGCTACTCTGGGCTCCCGCAGCTTTCTGACCCCTGGCTGTGGTGACCCAGCGTGCCCATACTCCTGCCTCCCATCCACTTCATCTTCCCTTGTGTCATGAAGATGGATCAAATGAAAACATGAAAACACTCAGTCTCACTGCCCTGAAACTGCCCTAGCAGACTGACAGCAACAGGTTTCAGTTTGGGGTGATCAACTTATGACTTACATCTACTTTCCCTCCAAAAATGTGTGCACAGACAAAAGCATGCACACACACACACACACACACACACACACACACACACATGGATATTCAGCTCTCCCGCAGATGGCCTTCACTAACCACAAATGCTGGGTAACCCCAGACCCCTGTGGTTATGGCTTGGCCCACAATGCCAGTAAAAAGGGGGATGTTTCATGGCTCAGATATTTGCTGGCTAAAGGGAAAGAGAAAAGATTTCAGGCTGACCTCAGCCCCTTCAGGCTCAGCCGAATATTCTGGTGGAGGTGAGCAGAAGGCCGCCTGAACAGAGAGCCAAGCAAAAGCATGAGGAAAACGCTGGAGCATCAACCACAATTATTTACAAATAGCAGTGTAAACATATAATTTCCATCATTTTCAACAAGTCTGAACCCCGGAGATGGATTCAAACCTCAAATGTGCTGAAATAACAGAGGAGACTACACAGCAGCTAAGAGCAATGAGTCAGTATAAACATTCACTATTAACTCAGGCTGATAGAAGCAGTAAGAGAGCTGAAGGCTAAGAATGTGAGATAATGGTCCAAACTATTTGCAGAAATAACAGTCTGACCACATGCGCAAAATACACTCACACACCGGGCTTAAACAGTGTCATTTCTGATGATTAGCTGTGATTAACAGTAATAAGAACAATATGCCTCTAACGCTAATGCTCATTTCACTAATGCTCGCAGAACGCCTCAAATGCTAATGCTCATTTTCATTACAAAATATTTATTATTCAGATATGTACCAAATATTTACACATTGCTCAAACAGGTTAGAAAAATACTCATTTTCACATCTTACCTAAATAAACTATTATCTGTAAGTAATATTTTGCACTAAATTGTGAGAAGAAAATGTTTTGCTTTTCATAATTGTGTCTATTTAATATCATAATCATCATCTTCAAATTATGGTGAGCAATGTCTGGAGCTTATTACAATTATTATTTACTTTAAATTACAGACAAAAATAATACATATTTTAAAAGGTCATATCATACATTTTTAGTACTTAAGTATGGAGTATTAAGTAAATATATTTAATGATACATAATATAACATTTAAGTATTAAATAATCATGTCATTCAAATGATTCTGAGAATTGTCCGTTTCTATTAACAGCTGATGTCTATATATTTTCTCTTCTTAAGCTAAAATTTGTGTGGAAAAAGTAAGATCATGTGATTTCTTTTTACAGCGTTGTGGAGGAAGTCATTTCCCTCTTACTGCCACACACAACATGATCTAGGGGTTAAAACTAAATTGCATACAATTGAAAAAGGATGAAAATAAGGTTTTGAGGAGAACAAAACCAAAATGTTGGACCGATTTCCCATGTGGGTGTTCGCTTTATATTTTACAGACAATGTTCCTTTAAAAGCTTGTGCCTGGAAATCCCATTAGATGTGCATATAAAATTCCCTCCATGATTAATAGTAGATGAAGCAGGGCTGGGTTGGAGGGTACCAACATGTGGCTTGCAGGACTCCTCCTATCCAAGCTCACGTTACACTCCATAAACTTGTCACTCTTTCCCACCTAAAGGTTTAAAAGGGAGGTGGGATCACTTGACAGGAATGCCTCAGAACTGTGAGAGTGGCCCATGCAGCTGGGAGTGGATACAGTGGGTTAACCCTAATGCTGAATGAGAGGGTGTGAGAGTGCGGGCCACAACTTCTTTACACACAACACTATCAGAGAGCCAAGGAGTGAGAGAGAGAGAAAGAGAGAGAAGAGATGCTGCAGTAACAGCAGTGCTGGAGGGTGCTTGACCTCACACTTTGTTTTAAGTTATAGACCAACACTCTGAAGCAGTGGGAGAGAAGTTTTGCGAGTGAGTGTGTGATTTGTCAGGTTTGACGCTGCAAGATGACTATGTGTGTGTAAAAACAAACGCTAAAGTGGACGCTTCCCACACAGACTTGTGTCAGCATTAGCCAGCTGCCTCACTGAGGGACTTCTGCTTCGCACTAGGTGTGTGTGGTGGTGTTTGTGTGTGAGTGACTTCAAGTCTTCATTTCTAATTCAGCATGGATCAACCAGCTAGCAGCTGTATGCGGAGCTCTCATCCTGGCAGTGCTCTCTGGGGCTGTGCCAGAGCCCCTCACCCTGCCAGTGTCTCTGGAGGTCTACAGCCCTACCAGCAGGCCTCCTTCACCCTGCATCAGAAACCTGACTTCCTGGCCTACACAGACTTCTCCAGCTCATGCCTGGTGCCAGCGCCGCACTCATACCCACGAGATGAGAGACTGTACCAGGAGGCACAAGGCATGTACCAGCGGGCAGAGTGGCAGTTCAGCCCATGTGAGCCACGTGGCAGGGGCCAGGAGCCATGCCATACAGCTGCCGTGACAGTCGGAACAGATATGGGCAGTGCTGGAGCAGATAGGCTGCCCGAGACAGTGACACCAGGACTGGAGGGAGATTACTCACCTCAGAACATAACCACATCTGATACAGAAAAGAAGAGCTGCAAGAGGAAACGAGAACTCACAGGTCAGTCCTATATAATTGAAATCTAACTGTGGGTCATATCAGATATAATATGGCATGTGATCAGTCCCACACAATATCATGGCAATATCTTTTACATATATAAAACACACTTCACACATAAAGATACACATATCTCACATTATTTGTTAGCTGGATAGACATTTTATATTTATATTCAAAACAACATGTTATTTGTAAAGCTGCTATATATACAGTATATATATATATATATATATATATATTACATACAGTGTAGTAGATAACTGCTTCTAAAATGAATATTATGTTACAAAAAAAAATTAATAATTTCTAGTCAGGAATTTTTATGATATTGATATTTCTGATATTTCACAAATAAATGCAGTGATGCAACTTTCAACTCTGGACGATAATTCTTGCTGTCAATACTGTCAATTTACATCTCTTTGACCTTTGAAAAATGGTCAACCTTTAAATCACTCAAACCACAATACAAATAATCAACACTTTTTTTTTAAACAAAACATAATGCTAGTGTTATCGCATTGCGCTTTTGTTGAGCTAAATTCCATAATGCTCTTCTATAAGGAAGTCATTATTTCACAATGTGCTAAAGAAACAACAAACAACGACGGGTTTTAAACAATGAGTGTACTGCACCTGCCAGAAGAAAACACTGAATAAGACTATATAATTACATCCTCACTCATAATGCCCCAGGCTTTTTTTTTTTTTTTGTTTAACTGAAAAAGAAGATAACAGAATATATAGAAATAGACATGACAGATGACCCATAAAACATAAATCTTTGCATATTATTATTCTGCAGTTTCCTTCTATTGTTTAGGCCCGTAGGTAATGAACAGCTGCCTACAGCATTGTTTCCATACAATATTTCTATTTTGTTTCTGTCACATCTAGAAATATATAAGATCATTTTTATGCTTCATGTGTACCAATAAATGAACTGACCTAAAAATAATGCATGTGCAGCCATGAAGAAGACAGTCAAGGCTGAAACTGAAAACAGCAGCATATGGATCGAATTATTGAGTTAATCTGATGGAAACATGACACAGTGGGCCACTTCACCTGTTTTAATGACTGAGGTGATGAAACTGATACTAATCCTCTGACCTGCACATTTTGTAATGTGTTTAATATTACTAAACCGGTATTTAAAAAATAATATAGAAGAGGTTTGGAGCAATTATTTCTAGTTGTTTCTTCTCTGTTTGGAAAGTGGAAATGTCTGGTGTTAATATACCATCATATGCAAACAGATTACAGGACTGTAAATTTCAGTGATCCCCACAGACTGGGTTAATAAAATTTGGAAATGATAAAATCTATATAATCTCTATAGAAGTCAGCTTTTTGCACTCTTCCAATTACGTGCTATTCTCAGCAAAGGAAAATAGAACGTCAAAGTTTGTGGCACATCTGGAGCAGGCATTAATTTCAGCTTCTCTGTGGAAACTGAGACAGGGCAGCCTTTCTGGAATAAAGGAAATGTTCTCAACGATAAATATATTTCCCAAATAGCACTTGAGTGGTTTTGTAATTCAGTGGCCAAAAAGGCAAGATAATATTCTTTTCTCTCTCCAAAACCAGTTGTTGAGGTTTGTAGAAATGATTAGGCAGAGGCCATCAGGATGTTGTCTACCTCCTGAATACATCCACGTCTTATGACTTCATATGCCGTATAAATATCTGCTGCCTCTCTTTTGGAGTTACCTTAATGTAACCCTCACTCACAGCAGAAACATGCCAGACCACATCTGTAATATAACTTCCATATGATTCCACTCCTGCATTCTTACCTACTGACATTTTCCTGTCATTAAGCGGTAACAGAAACTTCACTGAACACACTCTGGAAATGACGGGAGGAAAATGCACCATTCTAAAATGTATTCGCCGTTAAAAGTGAAAGGTTCTACACACATGTGTGTATGGCTTATACTTTGCATGCTTTGGGAAGAAAAAAAAAAGAAAATATAGAGAACAGAATTAATATGACACGTTGTATGAAGTGGTAAGTGCTGACAAGATAATCATTCCCAGCTCTGTTTGTATTTTCATTGGGCTTCACATCATGTGACAGCAAAACACTTAATGATTGTGCAACTGTTATCAGATAAACAGTATTATTTAGGAAAAGCCCATTTTAATATATTTTTTTTGTGATTGTGAAATGAAAGATAAGGGACGTAAAAGAGGGGTGCACAGGAAAATAAATGCTTCATAAATCATGAAATTCTTGGATAGATTTGTAGAAAAATATACAAGCCTTTCTTACTGCTCCTTATTTTCAGGATTCCTGCTTCTCATATTACCTTAAGTATTTTCAAAATCTTATGCAAGACAGCTTCATGCTGTACAAGACAAACTCATGATAGCAGCTTTAAAAAGCAAACCCAATTGACCGCTGTTATTTTGTTGACTTAACTTGCAAACTTATTTTGGCTTCATTTGAACCAACAATTTGAGAACACGCCAAATGTTGTTTGTCCTCCAGGCTCCCTGCTGAGGGTAGAGCTGTTCACTAAAACTTTATAGGCTTTTGCTGGGGAAATTTATTGGAGACTGTTTGGTGGACATGCACACACATAGACATGAGCACACCATGCCAGGTGTTTCTCCCCAACCTGCTACCGCATGTCCATGCACTACTAAGGGATTCTAATTATAATCATAATGCGCTCTCTTAAGGCAACACAGCTTGCCATAGAAGTACATTACTCTGCTGTTAGTAAACGGTCTGGCTCTCCACACTCACATCTGCCCATATGAGTGCAGTGTATTTCACAGTCTGACTCTGTGGATCTGGCAAACGCCAACCACAAATTCTCACTTTTACAAATTATAGACTTCTTGCAGGGTTTGCGTCACTTCTTGGTGGCGCTACTGATGCTGATCTATGCTTCGGAAGTTAATTGAGTCGGTAAGGTTTGGACGGCGCAAACAATTTCTTTGACCAACCAATTCATTTGCAACGGAAAATGTTCAACCTGCCATGTCCTCACATGCTGTTTTAAGTATTTTATAGACAGCTTGACAAAAGTCAGAGTCTCAGCTTTCCCACTTCATAGCAAACTACATTTTCTGTTTCTGCTCCATTGTGGGTTGTCCGATTATGTTAAATTACTGAGGCAAGGAGTGCAGAGGGCATGTAAAGAACAGACTTCACACAAACACACACACACACACACACATACACACACACACACACACACACACACACAATTGGACATTATTAATAAATGAATAATTATTCATTAATTAATTAAGATAATTAAATGATGTACCCATACTTACTAAATGTAAGACTGGTCATAACATAACTACATTTTAGTTATCTTTTTTCTTTTTTTTTTCTTTTTCTTTTCCTTTTTTTTTTTTTTTTTTTTTTAAGTTTGTATGTTTTCCTCTTTGGAACCACACAATTTTTCCAAAAAGGTCAAAACTCACATAGTCCTATCCTTGTGGGGACATACACACAAACCCACACAGAGGAAGACAAACAAAGAGCAAGACACACACTTCAGCTGTCCCCATCCAGCTCTTTGTTCTTTTAGTAGCAATTTTAACAATGTTTCGGTGGATTCCTTCTTAATGTGAGACCTCTGTAGCCTGTTTGGCATGCTCCCTACCACCTTGACACACTATAATGTGGTCCTATGGCTCCTCTGATCTTCCTGCACCTCTGTGAAAGTGTGTGGCCTGGATGAGTCACAACAGCCAGTAAATATACCATAAAGTGCGAGTCCTTTAAACCTAATGTGTGAAATTGGAGGTCAGGCAATGGAATGTATTTTTATTGTTTCACTCTTATTTTGTAGAAAACTCCACAAAGTCAGAAATGTTTTGGAATGGAAAATCACAATACACATGCATTTTTTTTTTTACTTTTTACAAATGGCTTATTATGAATGCCTAACACCTCAGGCTTAATAACCCTTTTCCCTGATCTGTATATTTCAGACATCCAGGACTCCGGATTTAAGCCTGACTCGAACTGCAAGGCAAGGAAGGAAAGGACAGCATTCACTAAGGAGCAGCTTCGAGAGCTAGAGGCTGAGTTCACTCATCACAACTACTTGACTCGCCTGCGCCGCTATGAAATTGCTGTTAACTTGGACCTCACCGAGAGACAGGTACAAACTTTTCTACTTTCTTATAGCATTACCATGCTACCATGTGTTTTTTTTCTCAGTAGCTATGCATTTTGCATAAATTAAACTGAAGCTAATGAAACTCATAAAGCCTACTCATCACATCACACAGCCATGTCCTAGATGGTTTTCCCAGGCCCACACGTATATGTGTACATGCACATGCACACAAATAAACAGAAACTATGCTGGATCCCAAAACAGCTCTGTAATCATCCTCAATTCCTCTACAGCTCTGTCTCCATGTCTCAACCCCCATAATATTTGATATCTCCTGGCCTTTTGCCACATTTTTCTCCCAAATAAATGGCAGACAGATTGAGAAAAGGGAATATACTTTAAAATAGTGTGGGAACAGATGGCCTAAGCTGCTGTGTGTCCATGGGTCATACTGAGAGGGAGGCCCAAAGGTCAAACTATAACTTCTGATCTTCTGTGTTTAGTCAACAGTTAAACTGGTATTTTAAGTTACTGGATTGTAAGTCACGTTATTTGGTACATAAGAAAATAAAAATTATTCCATCACAGCATGAAAAGTGTCTGCTAGTGTTTAGTAACTTGTGACATCAAATATAATATTTAAAATGAATACCACTGCTGTTTATAGTAATGATGACAATCCCCAATAGGTAAAGGTGTGGTTTCAGAACAGACGTATGAAATGGAAGAGGGTGAAAGGTGGTCAGCCTGCTTCCCCCCATGACCTGGAAGCAGATGAGTTGGATTCTGCAGCCTCACCCAGCTCTGAGTGATGACCCTGGCTTCCATCTTCACCTAGAGACACATCCAGGGATCCCAGGCTGCTACACAGGAGCCATAAATATTGAAACAAAATTAACATGAAGTCAGGTTTTCCACCAGTCTCTTCACACATTCTGATAAACTGTTTCATGGAAGGGAAAATCTTTTTTTTGGATGGACGGCATTCTCAAGGGCCATTGGTGTGGACATGCTTGTAAAGCAAAACTCACATATTCATATTATCCATTCACAAACTGAAAAAGTCATACTGGAGAATATATTTGTCAAACACAAATATGATTCTGTTTAGCAGCTTCATGTCTAGTGATGACAGTACCATGTAATGACACTGCAGCAGTGGAAACTAGAAGGCTGTCTGTTACAGGATCACAGGATCACTCAAAATGTGAGGACTGCTCATCTGATGCCAGTGCACCAGGCTACAATGTTACCTTTCTTTGTTTTTATCATAAGTCATGCTGTCTAGTTGTTCTTAGAATATACTATTTTCTATTGAACAGTTGTTTTCAATCATTGTTGTATTTCTTTTGTTCCATTGAATGTAATGAAATTGATAAAACACAGATGTTGCATGACGAAAAATGCAAAAGGTTTAAATAAATCACATAAAAATGGAAACAATTGCAAATGTCGAATTACATAATTTGAAATCATGAAGCCATCCTTCTCAGCTTTCACTAAGCACTCTGCATGTTTTGGCATTTTTGTTCAGTAGTCTGGGTTCCACAGAGTACAGTACAGTCTCTGCAACTTTCTAGACAAATGTATATTTTGAAAGTTTTAAGAAATTGAAATTTAAAAATGATTTATAGTTCACAAGGGACTATACTACAACTTTATGCCTCATACTTCTTGTGCCAAGAATGACATTTAAAGTAATACATTATCCATTTTCACGTATGAGCCGAGGATACAGTTGGATGTGTGTTATGGATTTTTAAGTCTTCCATCATTTATAACTAATAACTTTTTCCAGGGATGATCATTTGTACGTGTGAGATACAGGATTTTGTTATAGCTAATATATCCTGCAACATGAATTAGCTCTGTGATTGGTCTGCATTCTACTCCTTTTTACTGAATACAGTACAGATCATGTGCAAATGCAGTAAAGCTACCTGCCTGAGGGCCCTCGCTCTACCTGAGTGTTAAATTGTCTCTACATACATTTGGCTTCAAATGCAGACTTGGCCTTCATTCTAGTTTTAACGGAAGCATCTGGTTGGATACAAGAATTGATCTGAGCGCTGACTGGAATTCAGACAAGCCCATGTGGGAGTCTGAAACACACCAGAAGTCTGGCGGCTGACCACTGGCGTAGGGCTGAGGCGAAGGGGAAAAAATAGGTGGGTATGGGTGCAAAGATGACTTCTCAAGTGCAGGATGTTGTTGTAGCAGGTAGCCAGTCATCTAATTTCCTGCTTCCCAAAGAAAACAGTGGTAAAGCATCCAGCGTCCAGAGGCTTTACAATGGCGGGCCTATACAGAAGGCGTCCAACCAAACAAAACCTGGAGAGGTGAGTGGCCTCTGTGCTGGATTGGCAGAGGAATGGTTCCATACGCACCCACAGTAGGACCTAACTCGTCCAGCACTCCTGACCCCAGCAAACCACAGCTGCTCTTAGCCCATCCTCCTGTATTTCCTCTGCATTCCACTCTTATGACTACTATTATTGTATTAGAGGTAATGGCTGTCAAAACAAACTCTACACTTAAAGCATAATTATAGTATTAGAGCTCCTAATGAAAATGGACATATAGTGGGTAGCGGTTCATTTACACCTATGACATTTTCAAAAATAAATATTCTTGTCTGAAAACATATATTAGATTTCTTTTTGCAAGGATGTTAAATCAAATATGTTTAAACAAAGGATAGCTTTTTCCATTACCAAACAAATTTGACAAGAACAAAGAACTAAGATACATAAACAATAGCATGTGCTTCTGATTTATTTCGGCAATTAACATGACCATTTAAATAGTTCAGACAGCAGATATTTCCACTGCATAATCATTCACTTAGGTTAGTTTGAACAGAAGGGGCATAACTATAAAAGAATGGTTGATTAGAAACATTTTCCATTGATATTGGCAGAAAAAAACAATTATATGATGTTAGATATAATAATAATAATAATAATAATAATAATAATAATAATAATAATAATAATTATTATTATTATTATTATTATTATTATTATTATTATTATTATTATTGTTACTGCTGCCACTTTTATTGCTGTTGGAGGTGGTATAATTATTATATATTTTTTTTATTATATGACTACTATATAATATATATAATAATAATAATATGGTAATTATTAAACAGTTTCATTTAAAGAACACAAACACCAGAATGACAAATAAAAAAACTGCTTTGCTTCATTCCACTTTATTCAACATTATTAATAATCAAGTCATTTCTCTGACGAATATAATTTAACACGTATCATTTCTCATGCTCCCCCACTCCTCCTCCTCCTCCTCCTCCTGCAACATTCGTAAGACCTGTAACAATCTGTAACTGACTGTTTCTCCACAGCTTTTACGGTGACTATAGTGGATTTAAGCAATATGTGCACTTTCGAAGCTACAGTAGAGTCCATTAGCCTTAGCACCTGTGTCCACACAGCCTGTTCGGATCAGCTGTACAGCCACCGCATTAAATGTGCCCAAGGGCGTCTCTTAATGCATTCACAAACACTCCCACATGTCCCTTTATCCCTTTAGCGCTCGGAAAACAGGGCTCTGGCCAACGGGAAATCCTCACGTCCTCGTGTCTATAAGCAAAAAAACGCTCCCGTTTTGTCCACACGCTGGGCATGTTTGCCTTGCCATCTCCCCTAGGTGAAAGCTTCTAATGTATTTCACACATCATTGGCTCGGGGAGTGTGTGCACGCACAGTACAAATGATCTAGCCTTTTTTTCAGTGTGTGAAATGGAAACCTGCAAGGCTTTTAGGAACATTTGGGATGGAGATGTTCGTAGTGTATGCGAGGATTCTTTCAAGCAGCGTGATATTTTGAAATCGTTGTCCATCCGGGTTCACTATAACTACACTTGACCTTGAAATCTCATTGAAATACTTCAAATATCCTCTTTTTCATGTCATTTCGCATCAGTCAACATGTTTTTCAATGGCAAACCCCTAAGAAATATTTGGAATATTCCACCAACTAAGCAGAAGGTGCTGATTTCTTGAAGATCATGGGAAACATACTGTACTTTTTTGATTCTCTGCTGTCTTTCTTTCTGATAATGATTGATGAGGTCATATTACTAGTACAATCTTGGTACATTTGTAGATGTGAAGCACCTCCATGGAATTTGTCTGTAACTCACTAACTCACTCACTCACTCACGTTTAGCACCTGGAAATTATCCACAAGTGGGTGCTGTTGTGTTTCGCAGCCAATGACACTGTGTCCTTGTTTTTTTTTTGTCATTTTTTTAAACATTATAGCTTGAAAGTACAGGGGTTAGACAATGAAACTGAAACACCTGTCATTTTAGACCACAATAATGTATTAGTATGGTGTAGGGCCTC
>JANCOA010000057.1:10665489-10676200 GCA_024363135.1 Leptodoras oyakawai | reverse complement strand
TCTCTCTCTCTCTCTCTCTCTCTCTCTCTCTCTCTCTCTCTCTCTCTCTCTCTCTCTCTCTCTCTCTCTATCTCTCTTTCTCTGAATGCTCCAAGATGTGATCTAATCCTGCAATTGCAGTGTTGTGTGGGCTGATTGTTTGGTTTTGTGCCTTGGAGTAATTATATAGGCAGTTGTGCCTATAAATCTAGAAGTTTTCTAAATCTCCATGTTTCCATTTGATCAAAATGGAAACATGGAGAGAAGGACTGTGATTTGGCCAGAGAAGTGAGCACAGTTCTCTGAATGTTGTACTTGTGCTTTTTTTTTTCGTACAGTATAAAAGTTGTGTTGCCTTTTGTTTGCACTCTCGTAGTATTTGTCATGTCAGTGACTCCTCGTCTTGTACGATCCTCCAGTTTCCTCTCTAAAAAAAATATGCCGCTAGAAGGCTCTCAACTTTCCAAAATACAGCTGCTATGCAACAAGTCTTCAAAAACATCCTCACAACTGCCAGAAATGCGCAGAAAGTGCTCGTCCTATCCCGTAGAGAGGGCTGGTCCTTTCCCCCCTCCCTTAATTCCCTTACTTTTTGCAAAGAAACAACTCATTAACGGGCACACAAACACACACAGACACACACATAGACACGATGCACGCTTAAGCCCTACATTTCTATGAATGAGCTGGTTGTGTGGACTGGCTGAGGCAGCACACGGAGGGAAATCGGGATCACCATTCATGAATCCAGCTGCCCAAAAAAAAGTAGTGACCGGATGAAAGCAATGCTTTCTTTCTTCCTTTATGCTTCCTTTTTCCCCTTTCGTCTTCCTTGTGTTTTATAATAAAAAAGTAACTAAACTGTTTCTAGTTACTATTAATATGCCCATAAACATATAAGTTAAATGAATCCAAATAAAAAAAGGCTTACATTAGAAACTGTAAACTATAAAAAACACATTTTCCCATTTTATCTGGGTTAAAAAAAATATTAGCATATGTATAACACACTGTATAGCATGCTGAATGGACAGTTAGTGTGTGTGTGTGTGTGTGTGTGTGTGTGTGTGTGTGTGTGTGTGTGAGTGTGTGAGTGTGTTCATGTTCACTGGGCCAGAAGGAGAGGGATGGAGAAAGGGAGGGCACAAAGCGAGGAGAATGCAAAACCCAAACCAGCCCAGGACATCGTCTGCTCACCCCCCTCCATTCCCCTCCTTTCTGCTGCTGAAAGAAAAAAGAAATGGCGGGGGAGTACTAATGATAACAAGGCGGCTGTATATCTAACAGCACACAGGAGAGGAGTGAGGGGAACAGGGGGTCTTTGCTGGGGAATCAGACCGCTGTCACAACCAGCATTTGGAAGTTGTATGTCTGTGTTTTGACAGGTCATACTGATGCAGATGATGAGATGATGGACAGGTTTTTCCCTTTCAGGGAAATCCAAATGGGATCATTTCCTCTGACTCGATCTGTGTGATTGTGCAGACACAGACAGGGCCTTATATTGGAAAGGCAATGGATCAGTTGTTTCTAAGTGTAAATGAGTGACTAGAGGGATTGGGCTGAGTGTCTCTGTTATGCAAACTATTACAATTTATAATTCAGTTCAGTGCTGAGTGAGAGAGAGAGAGAGAGAGAGAGTGAGAGAGAGAGAGAGAGAGAGAGAAAGAGAGCATGCACAGGGTAGAAATGCGCTTCTCATGAGTTTGACAGGAATTCAATGGGCAAGTGTTATCTCTCTCAGGAGATAAGGAGACCACTTACCCTGCCACCCATCACTGCTCTGAATGGATATCTGCACCATGTGCTTCATTATATAAATTTCTACAATGAGACAAAAATCAATAAGTACATTAAACATTTAAAGAGGACAGCTTTGGGACAGGAGGAAAGGAGATTAATTACTTCTTCTACATACATCTTCACACATTTTATTTCTTGCACAGTCTCTCTCAATCTCTCTCTCACACTTAGTCACACACACACACACACACACACACACACACACACACACATGCGCATTCATCCATTACAACACTCATGTTGCATAAGGTTACATCATTCCACACTAACCTTTCTGGTTCTTGTTTTTTCCTGTGATCTTAGTATTCTTTTAAAAAAGGTTAAAAAATGCCATGTATTATATTGTTCTACTTTATTATTTAGATATCTATTTTAATAAGTATGAGATGGTGGTGGAAAGAATTTCTGTATTCTAGTAAACCAAGTCCATCTGGCTCAATCATCCTTACTAAAGGGAAGTGAAACTGTTTAGCAACGTGCATCACTCTTGTCACATGCCCAGGGTGACTGTTAAACCCGTGTCCACATAATTCCTTGGATACCACATTGCTTTTGCACTTTCACACATTGATTGTGGCATTACCATATAATTGAAGATAAAAGTGATGTACTAGCTGTGTGTGTATGTGTGTGTGTGTGTGTGTGTGTGTGTGTGTGTGAGCAGTGTACAGTTTAAAGGTGAGACAGAACTTGTGCTCTTTCTGAGTGAGAGATGAGCTCTCCTTCCGCTTGTTGACCTGAGCACCACATGTCCAGCACATGTTCCTGTGCTCTGTGTAAAATGGCAGACTTGTTTTCCTAAAAGCTCTGAAGCCCACTCATTTTGTTTGTCACTCTCTCTTTATGTGACTTTTCCACTGATTGTGTTGTTGCAGATTGAGTTGCATACAAAAACAGACCGTTAATGAATACACACACTCGCGTGCACACACAAAGACACAAAAACCCTATCTAAAAATCATGCAAGGTTCCCAGAGCCCAACCTTGAAATAGAGTTTTTCTGCCAGTGCTTGACTCATATTTGAAGTATTTCTCAAGCCAATCTAGTGAACAGCATAATGAACAATATGCTTCAAATCTTCTATTCATAACTAAACCCCCATCTTGGCAAGTTGCTCTGCTTCCATTGAAAGTGTTTTGCCTAGACTAGTTGTGACAGTTGTGAGTGTCACCAATAACACTGTCACATCAGCATTATATTCACAGCCTGGTCTACAGGTTTTGACAGCCACTGAAAGAGACGGAGATAAGTCACTTTGTTCAAATGGAGGTATTGATTTTTGGTATCCCACTTATCATTTAAAGCCTTTCTTTCACACTTGGTTGCCTGGTCGCCTTCATTGATTCATGTTGACTGGAGCTGCCCAGTAGGGTGCAAGGTGGATCTCTCAGCCAGCCAATCTGTCACCTCAACCTAACGTATAGCCGTATCATAACAATACATCAAACATGCCATCTTGGGGGGGAAAAGAATATTTACTCTCAGAATATTGGTTCAAACATAAAGTCGCAGTCCATTACAAACGTTGGACTGAATTATATCTTATCAAACTCCATGTTTACTTATTCATTTGCTCTTTTTTCAGGCTCCTTCAGTGTAACAGATTACAGCCTGCAGTTGTCACATGTTCTGGCCTGTGCTTTGGTGCACTGCTGTGTGTTTATAATCCCGGTGATATAAACGTACCATAATCGGTGAATCACTGTACCTGTTGAGATATTTAGGAGCTGGCCTCGTCTGCAGCTGTCATGAACTGAAAACGTGCAGGAAGTAACCCTGACGTGAATATACAATGTTTTAAAACTGTCCAGATCTCCACTGGTGTTGAGGTTCAGCAGAGAGGAAAAATATGGCTGGCTTAGGACAGGTTAATGAACAGTTTTAGAGTTTAGCATTCTGTTGAACCTTATCTTAAACGAGGCACAGTGTTAGAATTTCTACATATATGCCACTGAGAGAATGATACACCAGGATCCTACTATATATAAACAAAACTGGCCAAACATAACAACTGGGCAAAAACTGGAGAAATATTGTATGATTTTTGGATGCTTAATTATAGATAGGATTCATGTTGGGACAGATCCGCATGTCGGAGCCAACGATGCCTCCATCTGTCACAGCTGTTGGCTGTCTTTTTGTCTGGGGTGGGAGTGGGGGTATCGAGGTCCTGAGATTTGTTTGTGGTGGGAGTTGTCTGAATGGCTTTCCATAATGATCCTCACTTCCTAAAGTACTCAACCATGACCATCCCCCATCACCTCCCTGTTCCTCTCCTCTGAAGCATGCTATTTACATATGTAAAGTCCAGGTCCTCTTTAGAGCCATTCTGAATGGAGAGACACTCTCGTCCTTTACACACAATGCTACTGGTTTTTCACACATATGTGTGGTTTTTCAAGAGAGGTGTCAATGCTGAGAAACAACAGAATAGTCATGTCGACTGTTGCATTAGTAATGGCAGACCTTACTTTGTAATAATCCAGGTAAGGAAATCCCCAAATCATTTCATCTGTGCTCTTCCACTAAACTTTGTCTCCAGATAAGCTGATTCATCTTTCTGATTTCCTCACCTCACCTGGTTCTTTGTCCAAAGAACGAAACAAATTCTAATTCAAAAATCAAATACACGCCAGTATGATGTCCATGTACTTTGTAGATTTCAATTTTAATTCCTATTTACATCAAGATTGGGGGAACATCAGCCAGCAACAATTGTGCAACAAGTGCTATGTATGTACTGTGTACAGTACACGATCAAGCATATCTAAACACTTCACACAGATGTCACACTCCACGTTCAAGTTCATGACCCTCCTTCCTCTCTTACAAGAAACAAAACCCGTGAAATATGAGTGGATTTGAGGAAATGTGATGTTACATCTAAATGAATCGAAAAGAGAGAAACCAGAGACTGGCTGCTTTCGTCAAAATGCCAGCAAAAGAGGACAGGAAAAGTATAACACAAAGTACCTTTAGTTTCACATCTCTGTTTACTCTTCTGCCACTGGTCTATAAACTCAGTGCAGGTTTAATGGCAGCAGGAAATGTCTTGATTATATTACTTTTTCTCGAGGATTTCTTGACACTTGACACTTGTTTAGATTAATTGGCCATGGTTCGAAATTGTACAGGTACAAAATGTAGTAAAATTCTAAGGTTTTTATTATTTATTGTTAGCTAATTCATATCATTTTTTATATGCCTTTTTATTCATGCTTAAACACCCTCCTGATTTTGTCAAGAAGGAGTACACAGTGCTGAAGAAAAAAAAAAAAGCTCTCTCAAATGCTTTGAAATAATTAGATATTTCTAAGTTTCTTTCTATCAGAATATGTCTCTCTGCATGCTAGCCGTATGAATGTGATAGACTTTATGGCACATTTTCTTGGGCTGGGTGGATCAAAATGCTTAACCCATCATCTCCCTGTCTGAAAAGCCATCTTAAATACTCTGTAATCCGCTGAGCTCTTTCCTAAGTCAACATTTCCTTGTCACCCTGGCCAGCATGGGAAAATACAAGATAAATGAGCACCATCTCCCTATCACCCATCTCTCTCTCTCTCTCTCTCTCTCTCTCTCTCTCTCTGATGCATGTGGGAGGGCTGTTAATTTTGTTGCAGTATTATAGTAAGGGTAGGTCTTTTCTCTCTTCCTCTTTTGTCCTTGAGAGGTAATATGTAATTACCTGCGCTTGAATTTCAGCCGTGCCTGTTAGGTCAGGTCTGCGCCCACGACAATCAACACATAAACAGCTATAAACACAGGCTGGGGCTCAGCTGGAGGAGCACAGCTGCTGCTGTTTACCCTGAGCAGCCCAGAAAAACATCCTGTACCGCACAGTCTGAGAGCTGTGGCTGCTCCCTTCCAATAATAAACAGCAGTGCAGTGCTGCTGCGCAGACCCAGGCCCCACGCATGCCGAGCCTGCCCACTGGCTATTCCACTGACGAGTCTGTTTTAACACAAAATGGGACAGGTTAC
Organism: Leptodoras oyakawai; assembly: GCA_024363135.1. Classification (NCBI taxonomy): domain Eukaryota; kingdom Metazoa; phylum Chordata; class Actinopteri; order Siluriformes; family Doradidae; genus Leptodoras; species Leptodoras oyakawai. Next base: position 10,670,434 of record JANCOA010000057.1, on the reverse strand, counting down.
TCTTCAAAGAAAGCACAATTTTTAATGCCAATCTGTTGAGTCTGACTATATTTGTCTTTTATTAGCAAAAATCTATTAAGCTAACTTTGACGAATGATGAATATTCACCTCCTCACAGTGAACTGCATAGCCACTGCGTTAGAGTTAACAGCCTAATGTGTCTGTATGTTGATTAGGCTAAAGCAAATACTAGTGTATACAGTATAACTCATTTAAAAAAAATAAGGGAGTGTTTACTGTTGATGCTGTGAGCAGCCATGTTGATATGACATCAGGTGCTGAACGTGGGGTTGAGGGAGACTTTCCGAGTAGGAATTCAGAGTTCAGTTCATTTTCTTTTTTCTATCTGGATGTCAGGAAGTTTTTAGTTGCATTTATTCATTTGCATGATTTCAGAGTGGAAATTTATGTGATCCTGCACAATTCAATAATAAGTAAAATTATTTTAATCATTCTTTGTGTCACCTCCTTTACAAACATATAATCAGCTCCTGTCCATGATGATCAGTTGGTCATCGCAGCATACAGTATTCTCATCATTAATCACATGTACTTCCACATCGTAGACATGGTGAAAGAATGCACTTGGTTTTGGTATTGATTATCATTTTTTTTTTAATGAAGCAAGTAAAAGTGATGAGCAAGAAGCTGACAAAACTCAGGGAAGTGGTGTTGTGTTTCTCTTTCTGAAACTTGTTGGCTTATTGGACACAAAATCCACTGTATGTGAATTGGGTTTAGATATCTAAAAGACACGGCTCTTCCACAGATTAGCTGACCAAATCATGAGAATTGCAGAAGGAGCCAGTTGGAAGAAGTAAAATGACTGCATTATGGAGTAATTTGGATAGTTAAGCAGACTAAGGAATTCTGTTTTTTTTTTTTTTTATCAATATCATCGACTTCTTGCAGCAGATGTAGTGTTCTGAACAAAGTGTTTGTTGTGAAGATGATCATACATTGTGAATCAATTTTTCAGTGTTCTAACTATGAATGAAAGCCTGGCACGCAAATTCTGTCCATCACTGTTTTTAGAAGCCCGGAAATATTTGTGAAATGTTAATAGCTGTGTTGTGAATGAAGTAGGAGAGTGAAAATGAATGCGTCACTCAGCGTCTTGAGGTGTTTTGCGTGTCTTCGTGTGTGCTGTGATGTAGGAGGACCTAAGTATCTCCTAAACAGAAGTTGGAATGTATATATGTGTCAGATGTCTCCGGTCCTGTTTTGGTCTGGGGAGTCATTGAACAAGTCTGGTATTTCCAGTGCAGACAAAAGTATTTGTCCTAGGGCTGCTCCTTGAGCTTAAGAGGCCCAAGGTGGAATGTGGCTATATTAATGAACCTGTTTGTGTTGCAGCAGTGGCATTCCACAGCCCGCCAGTGAAGATTAAGAAGGAGCCTCAGAGCCCAGGATCAGACCCCAGCCAGTCGTGCAGTCACAAGCAGAGCTTCAGCTATCCCAGTGGAGAGCAGTGCATTTACGCCAGGTCAGCAGGCGTTCACATGTTTAGACTGTGCTACAGGAAGTACATTCTCACATAGGCCAGACAGCTGGATTATCATATTGTATAACATGTGTAGATGATGTGTGATGCTGCATGTCTTAACAGTGCCTATGAACAAAAGAGAGCAGCAGCAACATCAGCAGCAGGGCCCAAAAGCTCCTGCCCTGGGACTCCCATGTCCCCTATGCAGCATTACTCCCCAAAACCACTGGTGGGCACCCGACCTGAACCGGGGTACATGAACTCTCCCTCTGCCTGTCAGTCACACCCCAGCCATGGCCAGACTTACCCCATGAACCCCAGGTAATACCAACATACCAACATATGGGTCAATTTCTTTATGCCTGTAAAACTGTCACTACCTCACATTTAAAAGAATTGAACCTAAACTGATGTCATGTTTTAGGAAACAGGTACATGTACTTAAACAGGTTACAGATAATGGTGGATAAAAGTTTCAACCTTGGCTTTCACGAGAGGCGGTCGGAAACTAAAAATGGAATTGATCAAGTGGTCTCTCAACGCAATTGATACTATCTTATCGACAAGGAATCAGGGTGCGGGGGAACCCACTTGTCCAGGTGGGACCGCCGCCGCTGGATATGTTCATGATTCCTGGGGAACATGGCGTGAGTTGTGCATCGGACCATTATCCCTCGAGGACGTGGAAGATGTTTACTTATTCGGAGTATTGATCACTGGGTTTCTGCTGATTGGATTAGGCTTTGCCCTGGTATAGCGGGAAATCAGAAGAGTGGGGTCGGTTGTCGAACGCCCACATAAAGTGCCCAGCTTAATTGATATGGTGGGCAGAGCTATTGGAACTCATTCAGGAACTGTTAATAAGACTCTGGATTCAATCATGGAAAAGCTTACGGCTCTGCAGAAGAAGATTGATGAACGTGAGAGATCCTAAAGTATAGAGCAGTTGCGCTAAAATTTCTGTGCACTGTCTTTGGCTAACCATAACAAAGCTCCTTATCTGCATTGACTCCCAAAACAAAAATCCTCCTCGAAGGTCATCGCCATGGATACCTGCTCCCTGACCCACAAAGATAGACTGTCAGAGACCTTGTGGCACATACCATCTGCACAGAACTTTTGCCAGGAAACCTCTGACTCCCCCTGCCTGCCTTCTTATTATGAACACGCCTCTCACTGCTTGAACTGTCCGCGTCAACCTGAATGCTTATAATGTATGTGCTGTGGAGATTTTTTTTGTTATGTAAACAGATTGTTCTCTATGTAACGATATGTCTGCATACCTTTTTCCATATCTTCTCCTCATGTTGCCACTTCCTTATTTCCTGACTTTTACTGCAATGCGCCGTAAAAAGGCCGCCTGGGCTGATATGGTGCTTTACACCGTCACTAGAACTGCATTTCGTTTCAGTGTGTGCTTGCATGTGTTGAAATGACAATAAAGCTTATGCTTATCCTTATCCTTATCCTTAAATAGCTGGGTAAATAGTTGTACCATAATATACAGCACTTTCTGGTGGCAAAGCACTACTATTTACTGGTATTGGGTAGTGGTAGCTCAAATTATAAGGAAATAACTCAAAAAGTACCAGTCAGTATAACTTTTTGGACCTCTTATAAAAACTGCTTGAGATAATTACAGAGATATAGTGATATCAAGAATTGCCTTGGTTTACTCTTTCTAGCTCCAGGTTCCCAACAGGCTCAGGAGAGATGTGTGCCCCGTTTGGACCTCCAGGTCAAACTCTGCAGCGTATGCCCTCTACCCCTGCAGGAGGTGCAGGCACTGGGGGTAGCGGCGGGTACCACCGACAGCACTCAGACCCCTGCATGCCCTACCTCCAGCAGAGCTTCAAGCAGGAATTCCTGGACCCACTGTACGAGCGAGCAGCCCACATGGGCACGGTGGCCCCTCAGAGGTTCCCTCCAGCCCATATGATGGTCAAGCAGGAACCCACTGACTACACTTATGAGCCTGGTGAGTGTCATGTGGTACAGCATGAAGCATGGAATTCACAAAACACATTACTGGAAGAAAAGCACAGGTACCAGGAAGCCTTAACTAAGTATTACTCATGCATTAACCTTACCATACTGAGACCCATTAAAGGATTATGTTTATCTCACCTCTTTCTCTAAGAGTAAAGATGTTTGTGGTCACTACTGTAAGCAAAGAATTCAAAACCATGTTGTTCTTCTCTCAGAATTTGTTTTCCGATGTCTCTTTTTAAAATCCATGACAATTCTGTAAAGTTATCAACTGTATTTATTCGTTTGTTCTCCTCTCTGTCTGGTTTCACCACCCCTCCTTTCTTCAACTTTGTGAAAGGCAGTAAGGCATAGGAATTTCATTGAGAAAATGGAGGGCACTGGAAAGACTAGAATCCCCATTGGAGTGCTTCAGGGTGTTGGGTTGCAGCAGCAGCTTCCTTTTTCTGCAGGCAGATGAACTCATAATGGAAAAACAAGCGTAGCGGTGGTAATGTGAGCTGCAGCGGTGGTGGGAAGGGGGCATGAGTATGAGGCCAGGGGGCAGGGCAGAGTGAGGTAGATGCAGGAAGAAGTGGACCATCCACATTCAGCTTTAGCGTTTACTGCACTGTGCAAGGCAGTACAGTCTCAATATTTTGTCACTGACTCCTTGGGGACAGATCACAACCAGCAGTGTTTCAGCTTCTTTGCACAGGGTGCATTCACACGAACAAACTTACAGTCATAACTCTAACAATAATGGATAAGGAATATATGAATATGATCATAGTAACTCTCTTCAGTATTTTCTGTTTTGTAATGTATCAACGATTTTGATTTGTCATAACATGTATAAAGGATTCTCTTGAATTGGAAAGTGTGTGAGCATTAGGAGGAGGATGTTTAAGCATGTGCTATCTAGGATGACGCCCCAGAGTTTATCAGCTCTAGCCAGCTGTTGTGGCTGCACTGCACATGAATGCCCAAGAGGAGTGAGACAAAGGCTCTAATTTCCAGAATTTGAATTGAACTAATCAGAAATCTATCCTCCATAAGATGCATCTTCAGACATGGCATTCATTCAAATGGGGAATGCAATAGAGCAGCATATACAGTAGCAAACTGTATCTTCACAAGAGACATGGCTCTTTAAACTCTAAAGCAAGAACTCTGTTTTCCCCTGTGTTTTCCATCTTATCTTGGCCTGTGCCACTGCATTCTCTAGGCATGAGTAACTATATAGACACAAGGCTGCTCCACCTTACACCCTCCCCAGTATGTATTTACTCATGCTGAAACAGAACTTGTTTTGATTATTAATAGTTGAATGAATTGTTGAGTAAGCTTTGGGAGGAAATCAGTTGGCATAATAACAACAACAACAACAATAATGATAATAATAATAATTAGGGCTGTAATAAGAATGCTGAATGGGAGTTCGTTTGAATTATGTATTTCTTTTCACAATAATAGAAAAAATATCGTACC
>JANCOA010000057.1:10495227-10509550 GCA_024363135.1 Leptodoras oyakawai | reverse complement strand
GGGGATCGAACCCGGGTCCTTCTTGCTGTGAGGCGACGGTGCTATCCACTGCGCCACCGTGCCGCCCCTCCGGGTAAAGATAATTATGAAAAAAAGCAAAACTATAATAGTTTTTAACATTAATGTCAATAGCTTTTTCTTTGATTGAAAGGTGATCGGCACTTCAACATATTCCAAAAAAGGATATTTTCCACTTTTTTTCAACAACAGTAAGAAAATCTTTTCACAATCTCTTTCGACAGTAGAGGTTTTCAGTAAGCACTGACTTTGCGCAATCCTAATTTTACAAAAGATGTAACCTATCCAGCAGCGCAGTCCCACAAAGCACAGCTCTCCTTCTCAAGCCCTGACCGAACATGAAACCACAGCCGTTCTCTATCCGTAGCCCATACGCTGTAGATCTGCTCTTACAAGAAGTAACTAGGCACCTAGAAAGTGATCTTCCATAACGCTGATGGTTCTGCCACCACATTATTTTTGGATTTAGGCCTTCACTTTTAGTAGTGCCAAAGGTTTGAAATAATAGAGGAACTCAGGAAGTGGAAGATAGATTTTCATAGCAGTGTATGTGTGTGATGGAGAAGTGGGTTTGGATGTGCATGTGAAGCAGGGCTAGAAAAACCAGCAAAGCAAAAACCTACTGTATAAGCCAGACAATGAACTACTATGTTTATTTAGCATTATTTTTTATACCAGAAGATCACAGTGCATAGAGAGGCTGTTTCAATCTCATCTTCAAACACATAGAAGAGAGATGGCAAGGATTAGCAGGTAGAGATGGTTTGAAAAGAAGACAAGGTGAACACTGAGAAAGGTGAACTGCAAGTGGGTGTTGCTAAGAGAAGCAAATTAAAAGCTGCATGGGTGAAAACGAAACCATTAAACAGAGCTGGCAAGCTGTGTGGACAGTCTAGGACTGCACTGTTGTGGGGTTTCCCCCGTCTGTGCTGTTTTTCTTTAGAGAGCTGCTGAACTATGGAGAGGCCGCACACACACACACACACACACACACAGACAAAATGTAGGGCAGAAGCAATGTAAGGCTGAGAGAACCAGGTTCTTCTTTGAAAATGTGCCATTTAAGAAGAGTTGAGAGTTACAGTTTTTCCCCCTTTTGTTCTACAGTGATCTGTGATTATGTGTGAAATGTTGATGTTCAGTATTTTATATTCACATTCAAAATGACAATAAATAGCTCACCATTCAAAGCTGCAAAACAGCATTGACAAAAATGAATTGTCAAATGTAATATTTGAAATGGGAGCTTTGGGATATTACATGATGATAAGCAGTGACAGTTTACTGTGGCTCATGGTCAAGAGACATTTTCCCCCAGTTTGCTTTGGTTGGATCAGTTTATATGGTTAAGCATACTTAAAAAAAAAAAAAATTAACGCCAGCTGTCTGACCACAGTGGTTCTGACAAGACCAGCTAAACCATGCACATAAATAGATGTGCCACCGACTGTCATGATCTGTATGTTCCTGCTGTTAAATATCTACTACAATTAACGGTGAGTAATAAGAGCGGTAGCTCACTGCAAGTCAAATCAGAAATGTGGCCAAGATCTTAGAGCTTGGCTTGAAATGATGCAGAGCTTCAGAGCAAGCATACCCACTGCAGCTTAATTCACATTCCCTGTGCTGTAAAAGTGTTCTAGCTGGAGGGATTCCCTTGTTTAAGAGTCCTCATTAATGCTCGAGCTCACACTGAAAACCCAGGTAAATTTCACATGTAATATCAATTACCAGTTATGATGCAACTCCACAGTTCCTTTTTGCTATCAAAACCAGTTTAAAAATACGACTCCCACTTTTTATTTACTCTCTGTAATACAAATCACAGGAAACATTTCCACTGTGTTTCCACTGCTCTTATCTGCACTACATTGTGTTTCTTCACACTCTGTTGTGTTTTGTGAATAGCAGTAATGCTTTTTTCCACAGGAGCTCCATTTATATGCATCATAATAATCCATTAATAATCGTAAATGGAATAAAAAAAAAATCTTCATGTCTTCATGTCAGTAAGACTTAAGGAAAAAGGGCTGAGGCAAATCTGAATAAAATGTTCCATGTAAATGAACGAGGTGGCTAATCAGTTGAATAATTTGTTAAATAGAATAATAATTGGCATGCGAATCTCAGAATCCTTTTCATATGTTGTGCACATTGTGCAATTGCACAAAGCTGCTGACTAGCAATTCTGCAATCAAAAAGAAAAAAAAAACTGGATTGATGAAAATAAGTGAAGGAACGATGCCAAGTGTCAAGAGTATGAGCCAACTTCATCTCTCATCATTATACGTTGCAAAAAACTGAGTTAATGTGAAAATTCTAGAGTAGTGCCAAAATTAACCAAGTCTACAATGAGAAAATTGTCCATGTCAGATTTACTCAGCTGGTCTGGCAAGAATAGTTTTATAATACAAAAAGAGGTTAAGGGGGAAAAAAAGGCTAAATTGAAGAAAATAAACTGATGGAAATAATAACGAAATGTGAAGCTGCACCTCTCCTGACCTATCCCTTCGGATAGTTTAACCCTACTTTTCTGGTTATAATCCCTGTGCACACTGAAACTTATGTATCTTATGGTGCCTCATGCAGTGTTCAGCCTTTAGTTATGTTATGACAGTTCCGTTAACACTCTTTAGAAAAACCGAGCCAGAACAAGGGATTGTACATATTGTCAAAAAATACTTTGTCATGAATCAATGAGGGGCGACACGGTGGCTCGGGGGGTAGCACCGTTGCCTCACAGCAAGAAGGTCGCGGGTTCGATCCCCGGATGGGGCGGTCTGGGTCCTTTCTGTGTGGAGTCTGCATGTCCTCCCTGTGTCCGCATGGGTTTACTCTGGGTTCTCTAGGTTTCCTCCCACAGTCCAAAGACATGCACGTTAGGGTCATTGGTGTCTCTAAAGTGGCCCTAGTTTGTGAGTGAGTGTGTGTGTGTGTGTGAGTGTGTGTCTGAGTGTGTGTGTGTGTGTGTGTCTGTGTGTGCCCTACGATGGATTGGCGCCCTCTCTAGGGTTGCTCCTGCCTTGCGCCCTATGCTGCCGGCTAGGCACCGGCTCTCCGTGACCCTGAAAAGGAATAAGCGGCCAAGAGCATACATTGAGCATACGTAATCATAAAAAACACATGAATAATTTTATCCTTAATATTAATCACATGATGGGGGGCCGACACGGTGGCTCGGTGGGTAGCACTGTCGCCTCACAGCAAGAAGGTCCCGGGTTCGATCCCCGGATGGGGCGATCTGGGTCCTTTCTGTGTGGAGTCTGCATGTCCTCCCTGTGTCTGCATGGGTTTACTCCGGGTTCTCCAGGTTTCCTCCCACAGTCCGAAGACATGCACGTTAGGTTGATTGATGTCTCTAAAGTGGCCCTAGTGTGTGAATGTGTGCGTGAGTGTGTGTGTGTGTGTGTGTGTGTGTGTGTGTGCCCTACGATGGATTGGCGCCCTGTCTAGGGTTGTTCCTGCCTTGCGCCCTATGTGGCCGTCTAGTCACCTGCTCCCCCGTGACCCTTAAAAGGAATAAGCGGCCAAGAAGATGAATGAATGAATTAATTAATTAATCACATGAGACAAGTGGAGACCTGTTTCTTAAAGTTGCAGAGCTTATTCTCTTTGTTCCTTGAAAACATGTGTTGATCATGAATAAATAAATGCGGTGCTTCATGTACAGCATATTGTGAAGTGCCTTTCAAATAATCAAAAAAAGGCCTCATTGAGGGTTTGTGGATACAAAGCACAAGTTTGCTGTTTGGTTTCTCAGATAGCTCTGCTAAGTTGAATCAGCTAAAGATGAACACACACACACACACACGCAATTTACATGTTCATAACATCTGTGTATTATTCTTGACTTAAAGGATTGCACTATGATCTGAAGAGGAAGATTATGAATCAGCTGATACTAACGCTGGATGCATTTCTTCTTTTTCTAGGATTTCGATGACTTCATTTTTGCATTTTTTGCTATAGAGATGGTAATTAAGATGGTAGCACTGGGCATCTTCGGCAAAAAGTGTTACCTTGGGGATACCTGGAATCGGCTCGACTTCTTCATTGTGCTGGCTGGGTGAGTTAAAAAAAAATTTTTATTCTGCATCCATTCCCACTTTCTCCCAGTTTGGGGTCTTTTCTGCCAGTTTTTGCCGGTAAAAAGTTCATTTGCACTAATCACGTGCCTTGTTGAGAGATGCACAGGATTATGTGTTGATGAAAATTACACATAGCATATAGAGCATGTGAAAAGACATTCCCAGGAGAAATCAGCCAAAGTCTGTGCACAAGTGATGTTAGCAGCAAAGACAGGCTGCTGGCATGTTCTTCAAAACCACACAGGAAATACAGGCTCCTGCCATGTTGGCTAAATCAGTTTATCAGTGCTCATTAATAGCTCTCCAGATGGTTCCTTACAATCAACACAGCTTTGCCTGACAAGTGATAGATTGTATGATCATTTGTGTTCTTAGATTTCATTAGTGGATCGTCTTTGTTCTTGGTTAACTCTTTTAGCTGTGTATCTTCATGGACATTTTCTTTTTATTTTCTTTTTATTTTAATTGCAAAGTTGATCATTTCATATAGGTGTCTCAAAATTGCTGGCTTTTAGAGACTTTCAAGGCTCGACAGATTCACCATTGTCTGTTTAACTGCAGTTACTGGTGTGAGCCTTGACATTAAAAACTGACATTAAAGAGATTCAGGAACCGTTTAGCAAGCTACATGATTCCCATTTGAATTCTTGTCTGGTTTTTAGAATTTGACCACTGCAGCTGTGATATGCTGGCAAAAATGACCCTAGAGCAATGGCTATAAGAATTCGAGGCCAGCTGTGGCAGTCACATGTGGCTGCCTACTTAATTAGCTACATTTAAAAATGACTTTTTGTCTTCGCCGTATCATTTACCAGCTAACATAATATAATATATAATATTCCTGGCATAAACGGTTTTTCTATGGAAATACTGGAAAAACCCAGAGATGGAAATGCTAGCAGTGTCAGTATGGTCTGTGAATTCTGCCTCTGATAGTTACGTCACCTCAGCTACATCAATCAAGTCATAATTTATATCAACCTGGGATGTGCTCTGTTTTTAATCCCACTTTCACAATTTAACATTATTTTTTATTTGTACCTGTGTGTGACATTGGCCATTAATTTAGTTGGTTCTGTTTCACAAAATGTAATCAATATAGCCAAATTTTACCCACCGCGACCTTCACCAGGAAGTTACTAAAGACTGACACATGTTCATATTATTTATCATTTGCCCTAACTGCTAACTTGTACCTGCATTAAAGTAAATCTTCCCCCTTGTGAGACTTTTTTTTTTGCTGCCTTCTGCATGATTCCAGTCCCGCTGCAAGTCTCTGCTGTTAATCAGACAGGCTGCCTGGCTATCTGATTAAGCATTGGTGATCTTTCAAGGAGATAGACACCCTCCCAGCATTATCTTCTGGCACATACTCACCATTTATTGTAGACTTGACCCTATCGATCCATTTGGAGGTTTTGCCTGATCCTTTATACGATTTTGCTTCTCAATAACACTACAGCGAGGACTTGGATCTCACTATAGTGCTATAGTGTAAGTCTAGATAAGCTGACTAAATCAGATTTTTGCTCAAATATTTTGGCACAGTACTGAACATTGAATTGTCGACATACACTATATTGCCAAAAGTATTCACTCTCCCATCCATATCCTTGAATTCAGGTGTTCCAATCACATCCATGGTCACAGGTGTATAAAATCATGCACGTAGGCATGCAGACTGCTTCTACAAACAATTGTGAAAGAATGGGTCGCTCTCAGGAGCTCAGTGAATTGCAGAGTGGTACCATGTAGGATGCTACCTGTGCATCAAGTCCAATCGAGAAATTTCCTCACTACTAAATATTCCACAGTCAACTATCAGTAGTATTATAACAAAGTGGCAGCAGCTGAGCCTCGACATGGTAGGCCAGGTAAAATGACAGAGCAGGTCAGTGGATGCTGAGGCTCATAATTTGAAGAGGTCTCCAATATTCTGCAGAGTCGATCGCTACAGACCTCCAAACTTCATGTGGCCTTAAGATTAGCTGAAGATCAGTGAGTAGAGAGCTTCATGGAATAGGTTTCCATGGCCGAGCAGCTCCATCCAAGCCTTACATCACCAAGCCAATGCAAAGCGTTATATTAAACCCTATGGATTACGCATGGGATGTCACTCAACTTCATATGCATGTGAAGATAGATGAACAAATACTGTATTTTTGGCAAGATAGTGTATAATGCTATGTCCTAAGATTCTGTGAGTGTATAGATCAACATTTTTGGCATGTCTTGGCAACAGCAATGGCTGCAGTATGTTCTCAATCAGAAGACATGCATGGCCAACATCCCCGTGACCGATGTCAGGATATAGCTACCTGGATCTCTCAGGACCTTCATCGCATGTTCTCATGGTGATGCTTGATTGTACTAGTTCTTTCAGCTGCTAGAATTTATAGTCTTCATTTTGTTTACATTAATAAAGGTAGAAAAGAAATAGTGGTGCACTGGCTACATGAGCTGCTGTCTGATTGATTTGTATGCAAGTCCTTTATGCAAGTTTATGTCCTTGCCAAAGATTTGTCAAGATTTTAAAGGCACATTTATTCAATTTGAGTGTATGTCTGTCATTCACTTCAACAGCAGCTCATGACCGTAGATTTTGGTGAAGCATGATGACATTAATAACAAAGTAAATTACGTCAAGAGACTTTTACAAGCTTCTGTGTGGTGAATTTTTAGAGTAACCCTGGAAAAGATAGTTGAGGTTTGACAACATACACTGATCCAGTATACAGTCTGGCAGCCCATTATGAGGGGATTTAGACATACCTTTGTTGGACTGTGCTCAGTATAGCAGGTGTGTTTCCTATCTCTTTTGTTACAGTGTGAAAGATGCACACAGATGAGCTATATCAGGTTTCGGCACATTTTCCATTTCCACATTTCCCTGCATTTTAAAACTGCACAAAATGGCTGAAACGTTACTAAATGCCTATGAAACACTTTTGCATGTGGGGAAAAAAGGCACATACTGTACATTTCTTATATACAAAACATTATCCAGTCTATAATCCCACTCTTCCAAAATTTTGCAATCTATAGCTTACAATAGAAATGATTCTGTACATCAGCTACACATTCTGCACTTAGACCTTGCCCTTGTTTTCAAACGTTTATTAGATTTAATTCTGATTATTTACTACAGTATATGATGGTTTTTCTTTTAATTATCCCTAGTCATAACCACACAAGCAGCCATAAAAAAATCTCTTGAGCTCCTGGTCAGGTAATAGAGGCTTTAGGAATTCCATTTGGCCAGAGGAAGTGATGATACTGGACAGTGTCCAGCACTTTCATCTGACGGCTCCTTCATCTCCTATTTGTATTGAGAGGCGTCTGAAAATCAATATCAGAGCTTTTCTCAGGTACTTACAGATGGTCAGGAACCTACCCCCACATCAGCCAGGCTGCTGATCTCTTGCTGGGTGTGTGTGTGTGTGTGTGTATGTGTGTGAGCCATTCACAGGCTAGGTTAAGGATGGGAAGTAATATATATTGTTTTTATTGGCCTGGTTGTACAGTATTAATGCATAATTAAAAGTTGGATTTGTTTTTTTCCATAGTCAGTTCACAAACGTATAATATTCTACTGTATATAGGACAGCATGAAGCCATAAAATTAGTGATGGACATTTAGATTTATTGAGTGCTTGAATGCATTAAACAATGAATAATTATTTGTCTAATATTTCATCTTTGTGTTTAGTTAATAAATAAATACTAGTTTGAATAGTATAAGAGCAGTGCTTGTCTGCATGCTCTAGTCAAATTACTCTTTTCAGCAATCACAAGGATGCTATGGAGAGAACATGCCGTGGTACGGATATGGAACGCACCTATAATACTTCAATTAGGAAAAGCCTTTGTTCTACAGTAAACTGCAAAAGTCTTAGACACCCTCTTGTTTTTAGGTACAACTTTTGTTATTGGTGTTTTTTTTAGTTCTGCATTACTGAGTCAGTACAAAAAAAGATATTATTTCCTATTTCCTATAAAGATATTATATGTTACTTTTCCAAGAAAGAATGTTGCACAGAAATGTTTGTAGGTCAGTAACAAAAGCAAGACATTACACAACAGACCACTTTTCAGACAACAACCATAATGAAGGCTGCTTGGTTTTGCACGCAACAAAAAGCAGTAAGTGTGACAGTCAAAGTCTCCAGAAGAGCTGTGGCAGGTTCTCCAAGACCCTCAGTAAAACTTACCAGCTAATCACTGTACAGTACGATGCAGAAGTCTCAGGCGCATGCAAAGACTCACTGTAAAGTGAAGAATAAAGATGTTTTTACATAAAGGAAAACACTATAACGTGCAGTGAACAGTAATAAACTAAAGGATGTCAATATTTGGTGTGCCTTTTTCTTAAACAGTTTTTATTCTTAAACAGGTAGAATGTGTGCAGTTTTATAAGGAATACTAGAATAGTAGTTAAGTTTTACTGAGCGTCTTGGAGAATCTGCCACGGCTCTTCTGGAGACTTCCAGAGTGATTGTCACACTTACTTCTTTTTATGGCATGCAAAACCCAGCAGCCTTCATTATGTTTTTCTGTCTGAAAAGTGCTCTGTTATGTCATGTGTTGCTTTCATAACTGACATACAAACATTTTTGTGTCATGTTTAATTTTTTTTTAAATACATACATTCAATACATTTAAGACACGACTCAATAATGCAGAACTAAAAAAAAAAAACATAACAAAAGCAGTATCTAAAAACAAAAGGGTGCCCAAGGCTTTTACACAGTGCTGTATATAACTTTGGATGACAAGGTGTGTATGCAAGTCATTATCACTATCATTAATGTTTTGACACATACGACTGTATGCCCATTGCTCGTCCCCATACGGTACATCAACAAACTTGCTCTTTCTTCAGCTGTTGAAGTCCTATTATGTATAATGACAATGCCCCACAGTGGCTCCACAATTCTTTGTAAAATAAGCTAAAAGCTTTGTCAGGCTAAAGAAACTCAATTTGCAAATTGTGAGCAGTATCATGGTTTAGTTTATGTGTAAGTTTTGCGTAAGTACTGGAGTTAGTCCACCTGATCATCACTAAATGATATTCAGTCACTATGCAAGCAGTGAAGTAAACACTAAAAATACTCTCTACTCTGCCTGATATAGTAATGTTTCCAGGCACATGGTATGTGCTAAAAAAATCTTTTCAAGAACAATGTGACATGGACTAAGTTATCATGAACAAAGGGCATCAAATATTTTCTCAAGAAAAATACCCACAAAAGGTCCTAATCATTTATATATTGCCTGCCCTATGGTCAAGTACTGTTTGACCAAAGCACACAGAGTAAAGCTGGGTTCCTTTCTTTTCACACACCTTATTACCTTGTATTTTAGTTTCTTTCATCTTTTAACAGTCAAAACATGCATTTACATGCATTTCCTTTACAAATGTATCAAAATAGCCTTACGCCAGACAGAGATGATGTAATCCTGAAAGAAATATGTGGGGAAATACATGAAAACATGATGCTATTGTTGTGTAAGGGAGGTTTTACACCTATTAGTACATTTGCTGAGTCCAAAATAGAGCTTATGATTTGGTTGCTACTTGCTGTGGTTTAGGCTGGTTTTGCTTTAATTTACTCTGCACATTATTAAGCAAACCAGAAGAGTTAAACAAAAGGCTAGGGGGTGATTAGGATTGAAAATCTACCATAAAACTGATTCATTGGTCAGACATAGAATAATGGGAAAAGGTAAATAAAGCTTTGTCATGCACAAAGAACAGGGAGCTAACAGTCAATAAATTACTAGATAATTATGTAAATACCTAGGTTAAAGACATTCTGTGTATCACATCCACTGTTTGTGTTCTCTCTCTCTTTTTTTGTTGGTTCAGATATCCAGAACATGTGGTATTTTTGCTACACTTCAGTTTAGCGGCTACAGAAGAAAATCTACAGGAAAATGCTGTCTGCATGTTTACTTTGCTTTTTCAAATTGAGTTGATTTAGGATTGAGTTCTTGCAGCAGCTGAAATGTACTGGAGTTTGACTGGAACTGAGACCACCTCAGACACACTCAGGATGGTTGGTTTTGTCTGCATGCGAGTGCAGTTGTCTATTTTTGATTATAATCAATCAGCCCTATTTTACATTTACATTTAGACATTTAGCAGGCACCCTTATCCAGAGCAACTTACAAAAAGTGCTTTAAGGTCACCATCAACAAATATATTTTATTACTAGCTCAGCTGTCTATTACGAGTACAATCCTTTTTTAAAGAAAAGAATACCTAGTTTAGGAATCAGTGGAAAAGAAAAGTTTTAAGACGTTGTTTGAAGATGGACAGAGATCCGGCTGTTCTGACACTCAGAGGAAGCTCATTTCTCCACCTCGGTGCAAAAAAGTAGAAGAGTCGTGAGGAGTGTTTGCCCTTGGTAGATGGTGGAACCAGTCGGGTGGTGCTGGAGGACTGAAGGGAGCGAGATGCAGTGTGAGGGGTGATAAGTGCTTCGAGGTATGTGCGTGCAAGTGCAGTTTTTGCCTTGTAGGCGAGGGTCAGGGTCTTGAACTGGATGTGGGCGTCTATTAGAAGCCAGTGGAGGGAGTGGAGTAAGGGGGTAGTGTGGGAAAATTTAGGGAGGTTGAAGACGTGCAGCTGGGTTCTGGATGAGCTGTAGTGGTCGGATGGAGTTCTGAGGGAACTAACGAACTAACTAACTAATTATATCATTAAGACATTAAAAAAGTGAGGTAGATGGAATGGCAAATGGCAGACGGAATATACAAGATGTGGACAAAAAGTTCAGTGAATAGTCGAATGAAACGCACCTGACAGAACGCAATTACATGAATGAGTGCCATTAATATGTCTAGAAGCGACACCTAACGTGTGGTGGGCGTGGCACAGTCATTCGAGTACAGTGTATTGAAAACGTGGCATTAAAGGGTACAATCCTTGTGTGCCAGTTCTTAGCTCAGCGCAGCATGACTGTTTTGGATCACCCAGCTTACTTTTTTTTTGTTTCCTCACCTTAAGGAGGTCAGGTTTGTGGGCGTCTCAGAGGTTCAGACCCGCGTGATGGCAACTCTGAAGGCAATTCTAAAAAAAAAGGCTTTTACAACAATTTTCAAAAGTTGTACGAATGTACTAACACAGCTGTACGAAACAAGGTGTGTTGTGTCCTAATGTTCTGATAATGTTCTGATTACTTTGAAGGTCAATACAGATATTTTCTACGTACTGTATACTCTCCTTTATTGTTTTTATAGTAACATTCACCGAACATTTTGTCCACACCTTATAATACTTCATATGGATGTGCTGAATAGAAAAAAAAATGTTAAAACAATTAGAGCATGTGTTTAATTGCTGCCTCCCTTTGAACATGGCTGTGGGGAAGGGAACCTCTGAAACTCGCTTCATTAACCTACCAGGTGCTAGAAGACACCCAGTACTGTTTGAACTATAGCCAGAGGTGCTGCTTTGAAGACAGCACAACTCGGAGATAAAGAGAGGAAGCCAAATGTTATTCTGTCTCTTCCTGTCACTTAAAATGCTGTGGAATGACTGTCACTACACAGTGTATGATTTCCAGCTCAATCTAACAAACATTTGTGTTTTCTTTCATTCCTTTTTCATGGTACTTCTTCAAACAGGACAGTAAAGGGACTCTGCTGCTTCCCCTTGGGTATTGAATCAAACTGATTTCTGAAGGTCAGACCTGTTTTGGATGCCAGTCCCTTCCCTCCTTCATACTTTTCCTATTATAGTGCCCTCTGTGTATTCTGAGAGCAGCCATTATTGACTGTGTGGCCATAGTTGTCAGGAAAGCAGTGTGATTAAGGCAAAGTTTCTGTTCCTTCACTAGATCTATGCTGTATACAAAGATAAAAGTTGAGCAAGCCAGGTGTTTACTGGCCCCCAGCCCAGACCTGACACTTCACTAGCTGTTTATGTTTACCTGTGTGTGTGGTTCATTATGTGCCCGTGCACCATCCTTCATGAGTTCATTGTTTATTTGCACTCCTACGATGTATATGTGAACATTGTTGGATATCAAGGCATGTTAACGATGTGAACAATCGTATAGGCACGTTCACATTGTTTAGCTCTGCTCTGGCTGCCTCGTGTTCTCCTGACTTGGCTGCAGGACCTTTTGTGAAGTGTCCTCTGTCCTCCCCCCTCACCCCCATGCCAAACATGTACTCTCCTTTATTCCTCTCTCTACCCCAACCACAGTCCTCCAAATTGTCTCTCTGTTTTAGTTCAGATTGTACTTTCCAGCCACTCTGGCAGATCTTTTGACATCAAAAACGTCATGCATTTTCCCCCCTTTTGATATTTTTTAATGTTTAGTCCTTCCCTATCCTTCCATTTTTAGCCCTAGTCACCACTGTTATTATTTTTCTATTCCAGCTACCAGCTGGTTTCCATCAGACCCAATCAGTGCTCTCGAAAGCTGCTCTGCAGATTTCAGGAGCAACAAAAGCGGAACACATTTCCTCTGAGCTCTGCCTGCTTAATGGAGCTCATACTGTTTGCACATCACCATCATCACTGAATCCACAGATAATCTTGGGTATTTAAAATACCTTCAATCTGAGGTCTGTGCAACAGAAAGATAGCATTAGTGCATATCATCTTCCATCATTTAGCAGCTTCCATTATTTAGCCGCAGTCCATGTTGTTGAGTTTGTGTTAACTTTTAAAAAAAAGTACATAGGTGTGATATAGCCAATTAGTTTTGTCAGACAAGTTGAATTGACTGAAATCTGTAGTTATAGCTGTTAGCACACACACACACACACACACACACACACACACACACACACACACAAACACATGCATGCACACGCTCGCACACACACACACATGCACTCACGCACACACACACACACACACACACACACACACAAAAACACACACACACACACACAGAGGCCGCATACCCTGTTTGATGGCTAGGAAGGCAGGGAATTTTTTCATCATCTCCCTCCAAAGTTCACATGTGTGAAGCAGCTGTGTGTGTGTGTGTGTGTGTGTGTGTGTGTGTGTGTGCGTGTGGTTGTGCTTACGTGTGTATGCGCATGTGTGTATTGTTAGAGATCACATTACATTGACCCCCACTGGATGGTCCTCTTTGACTAAATTTAAAAGATCCAACTGAATTTATTGCACATGTGCAAAGTTAACTCTAGACTATTGATGCCCCTAGTCAAGATTTTACTTTGGAACTGTATCACACACACACACACACACACACACACACACACACACACACACACACACTAGGGCCCTTTCCACCTGAGGATGCCAAGCCACATATCATTTTTAATGCAAAGTCACAATGCAATATGCTATCCCCATGTGATAATAATGTTTAACCCTATAACTCATGTCCTGTTTTTGTTTTGAATTATTTTACTTCAAATCAACAAATTCAAAGAAAATCATACAAAAAATACTGCTACATACAAAAAATATTGCTGTATAAATGACACCTAAACGCATACCTGCGGCATACACATGGTTTATAATATACATCTGTTTCATTACATCTACAAAAAAAACTGTGAGTTTAATATATTCTTCACAATCCCTCAGCTTCAGTAGATGCTTATTGTGGTCAGGGTCCCAGTGGATCAGGGGTCTATCCCAGTAACACACACTCACACACAGTAGAAAACAAGCAATATGCTGTGGATTCCATACACTGTATGGAGTTACATACACTATATGGGCAAAAGTATGTGAACACATAACCATCACACCCACAACTGTTGCCACAAAGTTGGATGTAAAAAATGGTCTAGAATGTGCCCGCCATACAGACATGGATTGCCAAGGCTGATGTGAAAAGTATCCTGCACTTGAATTGAAAATGAGTCCTGACTTCAGCTTTTGGAATGAACTGGAACGCTGACTCCATGCCAGGTTTCTTCGCCTGACACCAGTACCCAGCGTCACTAATGCTCTTCTAGCTGAATAGGAGCAAATCCCAGAGGCCATGTTTGAAAATCTAGTGGAAAGCCTTCCCTTGCTCCATGTAGCCTTATCAGATCTGTACATGTTGAGCAGAACAGGTTGCCCAGCTTTTTTCTGTCATAGTGACTGGCTTCATGACCAGTTACAAACATTCTTACAACTCATTTGCACCATACAATTAGTCAGTCAGTCATTATCTGTACCGCTTATTCCCAGTTACGGGGTCACGGGGGAGCCGGTGCCCAGCCGGCAACTC
>JANCOA010000057.1:10458515-10478512 GCA_024363135.1 Leptodoras oyakawai | reverse complement strand
CGCTCAGAGTTGCCGGCTGGGCACCGGCTCCCCCGTGACCCCGTAACTGGGAATAAGCGGTACAGAAAATGACTGACCTCCCACACTAAAATAACAGGTGTTTCAGTTTCATTGTCTAACCCCTGTAGATCTGAGTACTAAATTGTAGATATTTCTAATCTTATCTAATTTTAGATATTCCCCATGTCACAATCACCAATGGATTAGACATGTCCATATTCCACTGTGTCCTGCTTAGGGTGTCTGTGTGAGATGGATGGCAGCAGCTAGTACATCTTTCATCTGCTTAATGGCTTGTGGGCTGATACACTGCTGAGAAATGAAAGGTCTTCCTTTGTTAAGAATAGAGCCGCAAGAAAAAAAAAAAGGATCAGAGTTATCTTTTCATTGTGGAATAACAGAATCGGTGTCTGTAATGTATCGCCTACATTTAAAAGTTTAGACAACACAACGCCTCACACTTTCAAAGGTCCTCTCAGGAAAATGATTCATACCCCAGTGAACTGTGGCAGCGGTTCAATAACTTTCTCACTCACCAGAAAGAGGCAGTGCTCTGATTATTCAACTAGCAAAGGCTTCAGCCTTCAGTACTGGTACTGTAGGTGACGGATGATAGATGTTTGTGCGCAGATGGAGTTCTGATCTGCACGCTATCAGCGGTTTCTTTCTCCCTGCCCTTTGTATAACTCTTCCTGAGGCTTGTGGAATTCCAGGCTTTTCACGCATCTTATGCTCATGTTGTTTACTGTAGAGGAGTAATTTGGTCCATGCAGGCAGTGTGAAGGCTGAATTGATGAGAGGGCAGCCGAGGCACATCTGAAACTCATCGTCTTTTGTTTACACAGTGTGTTCGCATGCCTTGCAGTCTTCCACATCATCCGGGGGGCATGCACCATGGTTCAACCGTGCCCACTTGTTGCTTGAAGTTGCTGCCCAGTGTTTGGATGCAAACAGAGAGAAAAATTATCTGCCTTTCACAGAAATTTGACATTCTGATAAATGGGATGGTGCTTTTTTCCTGCACTCTGAAAATTGTTCATTCTTAAACAAGAAAACATCCATCATTCTCCTGACTTTTTCTAATATGAATCATATTTAACAAATGATCTTTGTTTAATCTCAGAATTCACTGCATCAAGCATGTGAACTTTTGAACCTTGCGTGATACTTGGTGGGTTAACTGAATTGGACTGGTGTGCAAGATCACGTGACTTCTTGTTGAGTGAATGTGCTGGACCTAAAAGAAAGGCAATGTGAGCTCATGCTCTTCATTGGCTTTGCTATGCTCCTGTGGTGCTAGCGATAGCCTGAGGGAAGGCAGCACACACACATGGATGGTGTTTCCCTTCTCTGTATCTCCTCTAGTGTTGACTGCTGGAGAATTCTGGCAGAGAAGCTGCCTTTATCATGTGGCCCATCTGGAAAATGGGAGACGGCCTAAAGAAGGAATGTGGATTTATAAGGTTACTCGGGTTTTTTGACCTAGTCCCTGAGCAAATAAAACTTGACGCCAACCTGCCTAATTGCATCTGTTCTCTTTTACTGTCCTGGAGGTTTTATTGCTCTCTTTTTTACTGGCCCAGTCTTCTTATCACCCTCTTTTCTTGTTTTGGTTATTGGCTTGGATTGGGTTATGGCCCTGTGTTCTGCTGTGGAGGACTCTTTAAACCTCTGTTAAGCAGACAATTGATCTACAGTGACTCAAGAGCTTTGTTCTTTCCTCTTTTGACATTATGCATCACTTCTCTAAGAACACCGTTTTCCTTCATTTACTTGATTTACAGCAGGGGTTGGAAGTTACATTAAGATGCAGATTATACATTGGGGTACTACCGGGGTGGCCACTACTGAAGGCTTTTTGAAATATGCCTTTTTGTAGCATTGTCTGCATACTAACTTCTTATTATGCTTCTTATTTTTAGAATAAAAATGGTTACTTTTCAAGAATAAAAATGATTGTCTGATACTTTATTGTCAGTAGGCTATGAGCTCACGTATGCAGAAGAGGGCAGATGGCGCTTCAGAATATCTGTTTGAAAAATGTAGCTGGCTTCACATGTCTTCACAGAAATATGTTACATTTCCAGTTCAGATGACAACAGAATGTGTTGAATCCAAGATCTCTTTGTGGTTTTGTGAACTTCAAAAACACAAAACGCAGACTGTAGCTTATATAGCCATCCATAGCATAATGTAAAAGATTTTCTTAAAAGTAATACATTTTCTTATTGAGTGCATGTTTCAATAAGTACAGACACACGTGTAGACAAGATATTGCATGAGCCACTGAGTGAGCAGCATTTCACTATTTTCTTTTGAGCTGTTTGTTTGGTAGATTATTTCTTTGTTGTAATAATGCTTCTTGGCAATAAAACTTATACTGTTGGAAAGCCTGTTAATTTCCCTTTTAAATAGTGCACATTTGTGAGGAAAATGCATTTGTGGGATGAGCAGTAAAGCTGAGAATGAGGTTTGTGCCCATGAAAAATTGTGCCAAATCTTCTCTGCCATCGCCAAACAGCTTATTCTGCCATTGACTCATTTGGTGTTTGGTGGACTGGATGATTGAAGTTTGAAGAAACAAGACATATTGGCCTCAGTAGCATGTGGAAGAACCATACACAGCCACAACAGCCTGGCACCTCCTCCTCATACTGGTCACTCACCTGGTCACACACTGCCCTGGGATGGCATCCCATTCTTCAACTAGCATTTGTCACAAGTCAGCCAACGTGGTTGTGTTGGTCACTCTGGCCAACACAACCACAAATAGCATGCCCAAACTGATCCCACAAGTGTTCAATGGGCTTGAGGTCAGGACTGCTGGCAGGCCATTCCATCCTCTCCACTTCCAAATTCTGGAGGTAGTCTCTGATAAACCCTGCTCTGTGGGGGCGAGCGTTGTCATCTTGGAGGATAGAGTTTGGTCTCAGACTGTGGAGATATGGGATTGCCACTGGTTGCAGAATTTTATCTCAATATCTCTCTGTATTGAGATTGCCTCCAATGATGATAAGCCTAGTTTTTCCAGTGAAGGAGATGCCTTCCCACACCATCACATTTCCTCCACCAAAATATGTCAGTGCAGCAATCAGCATAGCATTCTCCACATCTTCTCCACACTTTGACCTGATCCAACCGCCATAGGCAGAATCTCGACTCATTGCTGAACATAACTTTCCTCCACATTTTCAGGTTCCAGTGCACATGTTGCCCACACCAGTGCATATGGGCCTGGTGGTGAAGGGCAGTCATGGCAGGCCTCCTGGCAACCCGATGAGACCGGAGATTGGCAATCGGGAACCTGGTTGGCTGCACCTGGCGGTAGCAGAAGCTCAAAAAAATAGCAACAGCAAAATAAGCTGTTTGGCAATGACAGATTTGGCACATTTTTCATGGGCGCAACCCACATTCTCAGCTCTACTACTCATCCCATAAATGCATGTTTTTTACAAATGTGGCACCATTTAAAAGGGAAATTAACAGGCTTTGCAACGGTCTAAGATTTATTGCCAAGAACCATTGTTTCAACAAAGGAATTATCTACCAACACAAATTTCCCTACTTTTTGTGCTATGTTTACTTTCAAAAGTTTGCAGTTTCAGTCCCCAAAAACACTTTTGTCGTGTGGATGAAAGGCCATAGCATAAAAAATGGTTCATGGCCATTTTCATCTCAGTCTTTACCCTCCCTGGTTGGTGGCTTTGAGTAGGAATTTGCAGGTGATCAAATTGGGGAAGGGGAGGGGTGATTATAGTCATAGCAATATGAATAATGTCTAACAACATATATATTTCCCAACCTCTAGACTGGAAAAATTCAATCTAGAGTCTTAAAGCACTCTTCACTATTATATGCTATGTTCCCAGCACTTAATTTCCAACCCCAGCTGAAGCCTGAAGATGAACTCCAGGACATAGTTATCTACTCAAAAATGGAGTAGAGAAAAATGAATAGGTGTCACACTTACTATAAGTGTTACAGAACAGATATTTATGTGAGGGTCTGTGGACTGAATGACAATTGCAAAACAGCTATGCCAAAGCACATCAGGAAAGCAGATGTATTTTGTCTTTTGGGTTTGTTTGATCATTTCCTATCAGTAATAAAAAATATGAACAGTAATTTTGTTTCTTAAAGTCACTCTCTTTTATTATCTAAGCTGCTTTTCCTACTACTCGGTCATGGGGGTGCTGGAGCTGGAGACAGGGTAACACCCTGGACAGGTCAGCAGTTCATCACAGGCCAGATGTAATAGTGTGCTGAGATGACTGCTTATAAATCCAAACAATACTGCATGTAATAGTTACATCAATACAACTACTACATGGTTTAATATGTTCTTAGAATGCCTCTGCTGGCACAGACTAGCCTTTTTAATTCAATTCTGTTTTTTTTTTGTCTCTATTTTCTTGCAAGGATTTTCTCTTATATTCCCCTAAATATTTACTCCAGCTTGCTTTTATAATGTTAAAGAGCATTTTAAGAGCAGTTTCTGGTCTTCTGGCATCTTTCATGAAAACTGGTTTATTGATTTGAATGCTAAAAACATTAAATAAAATGTTCTTGGATTGTGCTCATGTTTATGGGTGTTAGGTCATCTGGGTAGAAGTTTCAAAATTGAATAGAAATAAGATTTTTCCCCTAAAACTGCTCCCTAGCAGTGTATCCCTTTTGTATCAGAAACATTTTACTGAGTGTAGCATTGGCTTTTTGTATGCTTGTGGAATAATTCTAACTACACTACGTTGCACAAACCTCTGACTGTTTTATTTGGGTGCATAAAGTTTTAGCACATATAAGCCTCAGGAGGAATATGGAGATCTGGAGATCTCATGCTTTGCTATGGTGCAATACGCTGCTTTCAGGTGCTCTATCGAGTCTGCGTTAAAAAAGAGCATGCTTGCACTTTAAGCATTTCTCATCACTTATCTGTAATAAGTGCTTGCATCTTTAGTTGACAATAATAAAGTGGAATGTAAAGATGATAATCTGTACATAACATGCAGTGCATGTGTAGTGTACATGGCAAGTTTTCTCTCTTTGATCTCTGTATTTAAAGGAGGTTTAGACAAAATGTGCAAAAAAAAGTTGAAGACGTTGATGCTTTTGGCTCAGGACTAAAGAGGAAAAGCTGTAAAGAAAGGAAATTAATGTCAATGAATTTCTTATGAAACGCCTAAGAAGTGTGAAGGGCGTTAATCCCGCTAATATGCCTTTTGATTACTGATTGGTTTTAAAGAAAAGACAGATGTGTACTGAATAATTTACTGAATAGTCTGCTTTTTCTTGTTGCTGACTTTAGCTTCAACATAACTTTCGCTTCCCAGAAAATTGGTAATGTCACACTTTAATTTAATGTATACGTGGAATGGGGAGTGTTGGGTCAGTGGTTAAGATGTGGATAAGAGCATGAGGCAAATGAGAAAATGTAAATGTAGAATGAATATAAACAACCTGTACTGGAAGTTCAAAAGTAGCATCACTGCCCATACAGCTCAGAGTACATGAGGTAGGCACTGATTTATACCATGAATCTCATTTATCAAAGCATGCATAGAACAATTTCTAAATTTGTGCATAAAAGCCTCCCATGTGCATCAGAAAATCGGTATTTTCTCTTGTCCACATAGAAAATGGTTTATTTTGCACTTTTAAAGTAGTTTGTTTAATAGAACAATAAATAGAAATAAAATATATATTTATGAGTGCATTCCCTACCAGAAATACTGGTATACTGGTTATGAAATCACAATATGGTGATAACTTGTCATTCTCATGGCAGAAACAACTCTAGAAGCTTCCATAGATGTCTATCGCTTTATATAAGCACTGGCGGAAGCAGCAAATGATATGTATTGATGGCATGGCTATGCACTTTGCATAGGCTCCAGTACCAGTTTCTCTGGTACTTCACTGTATTCCAAAATTACATTTAGAAACTCTGACATGCTTTGACATGAAGATACATGATTTTTGCTGCTGCATTTGCAAATGTAATGTACTTCAGTGTGACCTATACAAACAAAGGTAGGACATGTCATTATATTCATCTGATAGTGGAAATGTGCCTGTAGCCAAAACCCCTAGAATAGAACTAAAACTGCACCGGGCAAACAAACTTGACTGATGATCCGCTCCTCACTGCCAGGATAGAGTTTCCAGTGGTGCTAAAAACGCATTTGCTTCCTCCGCAAAGCTGCATGAGCCAAATCTTCAAACAATAATCTCATAATCTCAGACAGTCTTTAAACCTTTTTCCTTTAAAATAGGCTTTTACTTTACCTTCCATCAGTGTCATCTGTCTGCATCTTATTAGCACTGAAAACAAGTGTTTACTCTCTCAATTATGCTGATATAATGTATGTGATATATACTGATCATCAACATTTACATTGGAAGCACAGACAGGTGAAGTGAATAACTTTATTTAATCACTGTTACACCTGTCAAAGAGTGGGATATATTAGGCAGAAAGTCAATCAGTTGTGAAGTTGATGTTTTGCAAGCCGGAAAAATGGACAACGGTAAGGATCTGAGTGACTGTGGGCCAAATTAAGATAACTAGATGACTGGATCTGGAGACAGGATCTCCAAAACAGTAGGTCTTGTGGGGTTCCCTGTATGCAGTGGTTAGAACCTACTAAAAGTGATCCAAGGAAGGAGTGGTGAACTGGAGAGAGGGCCATGGGCACCAGAGCTTATTGCTTGTGGTAGCTCAACATTGGACTACTGATTGGAAGGTCATGAGTACAAATCCCAGCACCACCAACCTGCTACTATCGGGTCCTTGAGCAAGGCCCTTAGCCCTCAACTGTGTAAACGAGATAAATATAAGTTACTCTGGATAACTGTGTGTCTGCCAAATGCCATAAATATAGTGTAATGTAATGTATTGATGCGCATGGGGAGTGAAGACTAGACCTTCTGGTCCAATCCCACGTGCTACTTTATCACAAATTGCTAAAAAAATAATGCTGGCTATGATAGAAAGATGTCAGAACACACCGTGCATTACAGCTGGCCCATGCTGACTCCTTCCCACTGGCAAAGTTTTCCATTCTTCCACCCTTTCTTTGTGCTGACTTCCCTTCTTCTCACAATCTTCCCTCAAATGCATATGCACTATAGAGATGAGTATAGAGATGAGAAAGGCACTTTATGCATTTTGCATTATGCTCCTGTTCTAGTTTTGTATATAATATGCAAGATGTTCCCCTGAGAATACAAACCAATTACACCTGAACGCAGAAGTAAACAATTTAGCACATCAGGCTCAAAGTGTATTAGGAGGTATTGGACCACCACAATCTTCCAGATCAACTGTGATACTTCTCACAGTTTTTACAAATCTCTAGAACTACACTGGAAGGAAGAACTCCATCTGAAATACTGAATGTACATTTAAACACATTAGTCCAAACATATGATGTAGTTGTTCATTTGGTTGAGGTTTGTTGACTGTGGAGGCCATAGCTTTTGATTTGCGTCATTTTAATGCTCATCAAGCAATTCAGTGGACGTCTTGTTCACTGTAAAGGGGGACAAAGGATAGAAATCTTTCATCATAGGATAAAGGGGATCAGTGAGAATAACTTTTTATTAATGTGAAGGTCACCGTCGCCTCATAGCAAGAAGGTCCCGGGTTCGATCCCTGGGTGGGGCTGTATGGGTCCTTTGGGTCCTATGTCTTCTCTGTGTCTGCGTGGGTTTACTCTGGGTACTCCGACAAAAGCTACTGAAATAGAGAGCTGGATGTAGGCCTTTTAGTGGGCAGGGTGTGGTTATTGTGAACAGATCTAATCCTGGTCATCTGTATTCTTCTTCCTGCTTAACAGCTTTTCCTTTTACGGTCTCCTGATGGAATGCTTGTCTTCATGCCAAAAATGTGGCACATGCCTTTTGGCTCCACAGTACTTGTAAATGCTTAAGTTCAGTTTTAACATTGTCATTATTGGGTTTGTCTTCAATAACCACTTTACTCCTTCTCTCCATTTCCCGCTTACTGCTCTTCAGGAAGGGGCTGTCATTGTTATTGCTGCTCTGGCTGAGCCGGCTGATGATGGTGTCTGGTTTCCATCAAGTGCTGATGTGTTGGCAGGGAGAAGCTGATGGTGTTCATGCTGGAGCACACCGAGAATGATTAATACTGTACCCAATACTGTATCAGTCATTAGATCTGTTAGTGTGAATGCCATAAGGACATGTAATCAAAATACACATTGTAATCATATGAGCTCATTTGTGATCAGAATCCACAGTTATTTATTTACATCTCGAACCTCAAGGCCACAGTTGTGTTCATTGCCTGATGCCTTTACAGCAATATAATCTAGAGGTTTCTCCTTCCAAAAAATAAGTACTATAACTACAAAGTCTCCGTATTGTCTCTGTGTGTTTGGCAGCAGAGAAGTAACAGCCCATCAGCGGTCTAAAGCTCGTCTGTTCATCCTTTATTTCTTTATTACTCACCCTGTGAAAATGTTCTCCTCTCTGTGAACAGTAGAGTTTGTGAAGTGTACTAAAAACTGGTAAATCCCAACTTATCCACTGCTGGAGAACACTGTGTTTCCCACAGTCATTTATGCAACTCAGTAATGTGTTTGTTACCTTCATAAATTCCTTTGAACAATGAAAGACTAACAAATCTTCAGCGTAACAACCTCTGTGGTCCCGTTCTTTCTCTGACAGCCCAGTTAGAGGTTTAAAGCTCCAGGCTGACTGGTTCGATCCTGAGCCTAGGTTCTCCTTGTGTCTATTTGGGTTTTCTCCTGGTTCTCCAGTGTCCTCCTACCTCCTAAAGCATGCCTGTAGGTGGATTGGCTTCCTAAATTGCCTGTAGATGCAAATTTGTTTGTGAATGTGTGCATGCTGGCATGGAGCCCTGCAATGGAAAAGCATTTGCCTGCCTAACTCCCATTGTTCCTGGGATAGGCTTCGGATCCACTGCAACCAGGATCAAGTATTTACTGAATGAATGAACGAAGGAGTGAATGAATGATAGAACCAGGGCAAATAATAGCTCTAGCTCTTAAATACTGGAAACATAAAGAGTTCTATGTATTAGAATGGTTTCTTGAAAGTGTGGCAAACAGAAAACTTAACATTTTTTTCTTCTTACATTAAACAAATCTGCAGTGGTCTTGATTTGAATGGAAGGGCTTCCCAGTGGGTCGACTGTGTGCCCAACATGTCAAACACTGCAGGACCCACAAACACCACAGTCTGCTAGGTACCAATTGTTGCTGTTTTGGCTCTGGATTCAAAATGAAATGAAGACACCAATTAATCACATCTGTGTGTCATAAGTGAAGTGCATGCAGAGAGCAGTAGTCATTCATTCATTTAACAATTTGATTTGCAAATCATTTGTAGTAGCAATTACACAAGAGATGCAAATGATTCACAAGAGAGCAATTATACAAGACGTCCTGTGTTTGTGTAAATGTGCATACAGTATAAGGAGACTTTATAATGTGAACCCCCACTGTTTAGCTACAAATGGTATAAATGCAATTTTCTATTTGTTTCATATTTGTCTGCAATTTTCTGTACATAATAATAATAATAATAATAATAATAATAGGACTCTTTCTATGCCTTCAGGATAGAGCAAATTTCAGTATATAACAGAAGGATGTGTTTGTGTGTGTTTTTGGTCTCCAGTGCTACAATGGCTGGTTTACTGGAAGATTTAGCACAACTCTCCCCAGTAGAAGAGAAATATATGCAGAGCTCATGCTTTTATTTTTCCTGGAAGTTTTCTTCAGCTGCCTGCAGGCTTGAGTGGTTTATGTGCTGATTTCTTCCCATAAGTGGTCTTGATTTGAAATGAAGGGCTTCCTACTGGGTAGACTGTGTGCCCAACATGTCAAACACTGCAGGACCCACAAATACCACAGTCTGCTAGTTACTGGACCTTGACGCAATTGTTGCTGTTTTGGCTCTGGATTCAAAATGAAATAATAATATCTAACATGAGGTTAAAGTGCAGAGCATTTTGAATTCAGCCTATTTACTAGATGAATGTTGAGTGAGTCATAGCCAATTTTATACACACTATATCATCTCTGGGGACTCAAAGTAATAGCAGGATTTTTAAATGTACTTTTATCATGCACTTTTTTATGTGACCTGGCTGTTCTGTTCTGGAGACTTACCAGTGGTTTGCTTTTTTGTGGTGAACCCTCTGAGATCATGCTGATGTGTTCTTGTTTTTATGGTGGTCTTTGATACAGCTATGATTACATCCTGGATTGGGTTTTTGATTTATTTAAAGGATTAGTTTATGCCAAAAAAGAACGTTATATAACTTTATTTTTGTACTCAGAATGCAATCGATCAGCCAATGCATATTTGGTATCCAACTTTTGTTTTGCTACTCCACTTACAAGGGTAATATATCTAACAAGTAACAGAAGCTTGCAGCTAAAGTCACTGAAACTGTGATTTCTGTCTTTTGAAGCAGATGTGTGATAAGAAAAAAGCAATAAAATGTAAAAAGAAATGGACCAAATGCTTTAACATTTACTAATGTTAAGTTCACATGTGCAGGATTTATTTTTAGGGATCTGGTCTGAGCATTTTATGCATGCTTGTTTTACCTTCTTAATGACTTGTTTTATTGGTGCTGTCAATTCATTTGTCCTCATATTAAATCAGTGCTAGACCCAGACAAAACAACAACAAATAACTCTGTACGTCACCATAACACCTTGTTCCCAGACCTCAGCTCAGTTAGATTAAGCCAAACACAATTAGACATTTTTGTTGTTCAAATGAACAAAATATAATTATATTTATTTCTCATTATCTAAGCTAGTTATATCCTACTGCTGGGTCATGAAGGGTGATGGAGCCTGTCCGACTGCTCACTGGGTGAAAGTCCATCCCTGCTGGGATGCAACAGAGCTACCCACTGGGCCCTTCTACAATTTTCAGGCAATTTATGACATGAAAAAGCAATTTTTATCACTTTTCTGGCATTTAAGACTTATTTTAGAAAGCAACCACTGGTTGGGTCTTTTTACAGCTGAAACAGAGATGTGCTTTATGAACATGCAGAAGTATATGGCTTCTAACCTCTTAAAAAGCCTCTTAAACACAGGCAACATCATTTTATCCTCACATTTTAGTGTCCAATTAGCTGCAGTGGCTGAGCTGCTTTACTGGAAGATTTTGCACAACTTCCCCCTTAGGAGGCACTACTTCACTATTTAGTCACTAGAGTTTTTTTTTTTTTGTGGGCGTCACTTGATGCAAATCAGTTGTGCGAGGCAAAAATAGTTTGGTCAGACATCAAATTTAATGACTTGGCTCAAAATGATGTACTCCTCCGGATGTTAAAAGTGCACAGGCTGGGTTTTTAAGGATACGTCTGGGGGCGTAGTACTGTTTGCTCTCATTTTCTGAAAACTGTTTCCAAACATTGTTAGAAATTATCCTTGGCCTCGCAAGACTAGCGTCATTTAAACCATTATATCTTCAGTAATTCTTCTTTACAGTTGACTTGTTCTGGAGAGATTTGATTAGCATGATGCTGATTGCTTCTAAACGGAGGTGTTGTGTTAAACAGCGAAGGGATGTGTTTAATGTGTTACACTGATGTTATTAATCCTGCAGTGCTAATTCTATTAAGACGTCACTAAACACAACATTCATTTATCAAACCTGCCCTGCAATCTAACGTAGGCAGACTTTTAACTAGCAGGAGGCTGCTTCTATTTTCATCCGTGTATAAAATAGTATAATAAAATGATTATGGATTAATTGGTAGAATTGAATATAATTCAATGTAATAACGCAAAATGAGTTAGATGATCATGATGATATCAAAAGGATTAGATTATCTACGGTTGTATATTTTGGATTTATTTTTATGTATTCATTCCTAACAAAATCATATTCAAGCAGGACAGAAGTTCTTGTGAATAACAATGTAGTTGGTCAGTGTCCTAACACCACTGACACACACTGAAACCTTCAGCGATCTCAGAAAAGCTTGTCATGATGTAATGTATTGCAATATCAGTATCACTATCATATTGCTGTCCTCCTCAACCCTCCATTAGAAATTCATGAAATACCCCAAAACAATGCTATGGGCCTGATACATAGCCTGTGTGTTTGTGTGTGTGTGTGTGTGTGTGTGTGTGTGTGTGTGTGTGTGTGTGTGTGTGTGTCTTTAGATAATATACAGTATCAAATAAGTAATGTAAGTGGTGCTGCTGCCATGAACAACACACCAAAAGTGCTGGAACGCTCTCTTTTTGGAAGATTATGAGCCCAGTTCTGTAAAATACAAACGCTACTTTTGTGAACTGGTCCCAGGGTATTTTGTTCACCTTCATTAAATTGATATTGATCACCAGAGTATGATCCTCAATAATCATCAAAAACCTTTTGAGATCTATAAACATGTTGAGACAGTATGGCTGCCACGTGCCAGTGAGTTCTAGGGAAGTGGAGCCTAAATTACTCAAACAGCTGTAACTTCGGAATGTTTGCATTGATTTGCAGAAAAGGCATACACAGGACAAGACTGAAATCATATGCAACTGGATGTAACCGGATTTCGATGATGACCTGATTACTTCAAAAACACAGCCGGCCACCGGGTTAAGCTGAACTGTAGCTCCCACTTGTAACTAATGTAATCTCAATTAGACTGACCAAGCTTATCACTTGTAAAATAGGTGTACAATAAAATCTAGGTTTCTTTGGCTGAAAACCTCACCTTTTGCCTTTTGAACCATTTAGCCCCGCCCACAAAAATTAATGAGAGTATGCCTAATAAGCAAAACCTATAGTTGCAGACTAGTCATGGGATTTTTTTTCTTCACAAAGTATGGTTCTTAATACACACCAGAGTTTGAATCTTGATCATATTGAAATTTGTAAACAATATGGCCACCACACTGCAGTCAGTCCTAGTAGGGTGAGCTTGGTTTTCTGCAAACAGCTGGAACTCAAGGCTAGTTAGATGGATTCAGAAGAAAATTGAAAGGCATATATATGCCAAGGTTCTGGGGCATGGCCACTCAAAGGGTTGAAACAGATGTTTCGCAGGAACTGGAAGTCTGAGTGAGCTGAAATTTGGTGTATCGCATTCATGTGCTAAGAGGATTTGTATTGATGAGAAAAGCATGGACACAATCACCCAAGGAGATTACAGACAGCATTTCAAACGATTAGCATTGAGTCTCTTCAACTATGCTCTCTGGATTGGTTTATAATACTTAACAAGAACTGGGCATATGATATATTGGATCCCACAAGACTACTGCTTGTGGATTTATTTATTTATTTATCTATTTATTAGTTTGTTTATACATTCTTATATAGGCTTAAAATCACAGAAAGCTGTGCCATGAGCTAAACATATAATGACTTATAAAGCAGCCCAGTGTGAAAAAAAATGATCTTTTAATTTGTTTTGCTACTATAGTGTTTTCAGTGTGCAGTCTGTAATTAATCATTTGTAATAAAACATTTCCATCTCTGCCTGTGCAGTTTTAAATGATATGCTTTCTCTAGAGCTGTTGGAGCATTTTATTTGTTTAAAACCGCTGTATTTCTGACTTTTTGTCCTCCTTGTTCTCTTGTCTTCCATGTGCCCCAGCCTGATGAGTTAACCAATGCATTGGAGATCAGTAATATTGTGTTTACCAGTCTGTTTTCCCTGGAGATGCTCCTGAAGCTGCTGGTGTATGGCCCTTTTGGCTACATCAAGAACCCTTACAACATTTTTGATGGCATTATTGTCGTAATAAGGTATGTGTGCGCACGCTGTCAGCATTACTGAGGCTACAATATTTTGTCATGTTCATCAGCGTTATTAGAATTCTTCCTGCCAGTTCCTTCAAAATAGTGGCATCTTGACAAATTACAGCCATTATCGAGGCTGTGACAGCTGGTAGCTGTTCAGTCTGGTAACTGTCAGCTGTCAGGATGATGATTTTGATTTCATATTCATGCACTGATATTTTTTTATGACACTGCTGAAGTAGATTCGTTTATGCGAGGATCCTTGAAATCTCAGCGGAGTTAAGCTTATTATCTGTGTGTTGCAAGTTACAAGATGTCTGTGTGTTTGTGTGTGGTGCAGTGTGTGGGAGATCGTGGGCCAGCAGGGTGGGGGTTTGTCAGTGCTGAGGACCTTCAGGTTGATGCGGGTGCTGAAGCTGGTGCGCTTCATGCCGGCGCTGCAGAGACAGCTTGTGGTTCTGATGAAGACTATGGACAATGTGGCCACTTTCTGCATGCTGCTGATGCTCTTCATCTTCATCTTCAGGTCTGAATGATGTTTTAATGCAGATCTGTGACAGATCTTTTATTATTTTGAGCCAATATTCTGATAATATTATGACAAATGACAATACGAGGTGTTTCCAAAAGATGGACCCAATTTCAAAGCGGCATATTTCGCATGACAGCATGTCACAATTACACAAAAATGTACAGGCGGTTTAATGCAGTGGTGTCCAAACTTATCCGAGAAGGGCCAGTGTAGGTGCGGGTTGTCTATCCAACCAAACCGACGCCACACACTACTGAAAGTTAAGATCTATTGATTCAAATCATGTGGAATGAGGTGTGGTTCCTGCATGACTGAAGGAAACCCTACACCCACAACAGCCCTTTGTGGATAAGATTGGACACCCCTATTTTAATGAGTTATCAAGTTTTAGCAACCATTTAATAAATGCTCTACGTGCCCGAAACTTGCTGTATGGAAACATCGAGATGATAGTTGAATTCATCCCAAATGCCTCTCAGAGGCATGAGATCATCCAGATTAGTCAATAATGGTGGCACAGAAACATGGTCTTTGAAGTATCCCAGCAAGAAAATGTGATTTTTGGAGATCTTGGGGGCCAAGAGTGTAGCACCAAGTCTTGGGGTCCCATGTGACCAATTTAGAAAACGTCAAACCGGTGCCAGTGTGGCTCCGTCTTGCTGAAAAATGAAATTGGAATCAGAAAATCGGAATCATGATTTCAGATTTTTTGAAACACACATGTAAACACCTGTCACATATATTAATATTTTGCCAAAAACATCAGGCTGATCCTATTAATTCCCCAGTCATAAAATGTACCACCAAATGGATTAAACTGTATGAAGTTGACCTTTCTGACAAGCTGAAAGCTTTCCCTCTGTTTGAAACAGTATTTTGGGAATGCATCTGTTTGGGTGTAAGTTTGGCTCAGAGAGAGATGGAGACACAACGCCTGACCGCAAGAATTTCGACTCCTTGCTGTGGGCAATTGTCACAGTGTTTCAGGTACTTGTGCCCAATATCTTGTGACAACAGTATTGTCTTTGACAACACAGATTTTATATATATATATATATATATATATATAATGCTGAGTGTTGAATTTTTGACTGCCATCATTAGATCCTCACCCAGGAGGACTGGAATAAGGTTCTCTATAACGGCATGGCTTCCACCTCACCTGTGGCGGCTCTCTACTTCATCGCCCTGATGACCTTTGGGAATTACGTTCTGTTCAACTTGCTGGTGGCTATCTTAGTGGAGGGCTTCCAAACAGAGGTAGGGCAATCCTCAAATGATCACCTTCTCCCTCATCGTTTGCTTTTTGTTGGCTCTCTGTCTTCCTTTTCTGCTCTCCTCTTTCTCTACCCCTGCCTGTCTTTCTCATTCTTTGCATTCCTCTCCTGCTGATCATATTCCAAGTCTGTCTTTTTCCCCTCAGCTATTCTCTCTGCTCCTTCTTTTTCTTTTCACTTTCCTTTTCCTCTAATGGTTTTCATTTTTTCAGCAGGCATTGATGAGTTCTTCGTTGCGTTTTCACTGTGGGAGCATCAATCTCATGCCAGCTTCATGCTCTTGTTCACCTCAGAGCAATTTGTCTCACATTCCTGCCTTCATTTTTTTCTTTAGTTTTTTTTTTTTTTTTTCCTCTGGTCTTATGCAAACACTTATCAACCAACACATAGCATATATTCCTCTGTGGCAGGTAAAAGACAGAAAGAAAACAAAAGGAAGAAAAGGATAACCCTTGAATAAACCAGATATGAAGGGTATACCCATGTATCATTTTTGGGTGGAGGGGGTTTTCTTTGAAAAGAGGTGCAGACTGCCTTCTACGCTGTTTTAATTAAACACCATCTCTCTCACCACAAGCTGTAAAAACAATGACTTTGATCTTCTCGCTTCAGAAAGGCGATGATGAAGAGTACATTTTTTACGTTTAACACTACAGTGGAAATGGAATCACAAAGTGGAAAAGTTAGTCTGCCAGACATTTTCACCATTCTCAGATATGAATCTAGACATTAGCTATTAGTATGAATGAATATACACATTTCTATCAGAAACCATGAATCTGGTGGGAATTTTTTTAGTTTGGTTATAGATCTATTTTTTTCTACCCTTTCCTGTAATAAAAGTCTTGGTATTTTAGTATAGTGGCTACATCAGAGTCACAGCCTGTTTTGGGTGTGAGCTCTGTTCAGGTTTGTTGCGAATGTAATTTGTTGAAAATTTGTTGCATATGTTCAGACTGTTTAAATAAAAACAAGGTTTCCATTAGTAACACCACTATTTCTCGGTCATTCAGTCAACCACAAATTATGGTATTATAAAAAAGCTGTGCCCTTAAGCCCTTAAGTACCATAACATAAAATTATAGATAAAATGAACACTGCAAGTTTTGTAGTTTTATCTTGTCCTGTTTTTGGTATGTTACACTTGAAACAGCTGCAGCTTTATTCCCAAGCTTGAAATTTCCCACCAGACCCCATATTGAGATGTGATGTGTATCACCTGAGAGTACTTACGAATCTCCTATGATAATCATTCAGTACTGTGGATCGCAAGCGTTCTGGCCATCTGTGATGTTCGTGTCTAGATAAATTACATTCATAACAAGATTACATTCGAGCAGAAACAAAAAACACATTCCATTTTATATGAGTGGAATATAACTGTTATATTGATGCTAACAGAGTTTGAATCAGTGCAGAACTTTTTGACAGGTGATTGATCCTTCCCCGATTCTTTTTCTGGAATTTTACCCTTAAGTCAAACTTTGGCTGCAGTTTTCATGGAGAAATGTCTAATAGGCAGAAATGTCTAATTGAGGCTAATGGACAACAACTTTAGTTATCAGTCGGAACAGTATTCCTTCCTTAACTGTTCCAATAAATTTGCTTTACTCAACATTGTTAAATGGCCTGAATGTGGTGGTCTGAGCTCGAAGTATCCCCATTCATTAAGGTGAACATGGCTGGCCATCTTGTCTGCCAAGCTGAAGTAGCTTTTTATTGCATAATGGCAGAGGAAATGATTTTAGCCACTTTAAAGATTTTAAAAAACAAATGCTCTATTAGAATTCCTTAAAATTAGCTGGATGTTGTTTTCTTTGCCTTTGCTAAATAGGTCTGTTCCAAAATACCACCATTTTCAACTTAGTTACTCCACAGTCAAAGCACTTTCCTTCACTTTCACATCCCAAAAGGGTTTACGTAATTTCTTTTAACCCACATCCTTTTCCTTCAAACTCAGCGTTTATTTTTCGCTGGCCAAACTTTGATGTGTGTCAAGGTTGCCAGGGAGACCATCAGATGAATGAGATATGTTAAGCAGAGAGATGCAGGCCCTGGACCAAAGCCCTGGCAGTGCCGCACTGCCTCAGCCACTGCTTCAAGAAAATACCTCTATGCGATCAGTTCATGGAAATGAGTGTGATCTCACTTACACCAGAGTGTAATGTCAATTTCCTGACTCATTCCATCATTCAGTCTAAGTAAGCCAGTCCTTTTTGTTGAGCCTTTCCATTGCAGTTTCATTTAACGCTGTGAGACATACTACTTCTTACAGGGAATATATGTTTGAATCGAAATGTTAAAAGCAAGTGCACGGATATCATTCTTCCTATCTGTCTTTCTGTCTATCTGATGTAGTTCTTTGTTTATCTGTTACTGATTAAAATCTTTCTCCTTAATACTGTGCTGCTTTTCTATGTCTTTAACTACTTTCTTATCTGCGGTAGAAAAAATATCTAACCCATCTCCACTTTAGGAACTGTCCAAGAGGGAAGACTTGCATGGTCAGCTGAGCTGTATTCAGTTGCCAGTAGACTCAGGGGTATGTAGCACCCCTCTTGACGTGACCCGCTGTTACTAATCAGGAGGTCCCTAGAGTTTGTGCACGGTGTCACTTGTGGTTGTTTGCATAGAAGCAGATCTGTCTTTAAAGTCCCTCTTCAGGTTCAGTTGCTCGATGCCTGCAGGCAAAATCCAAACCTTGCAAAGCCTCTTTATTTTATCTGGCTTGGAGAGGATGTTTTGGGGGCTTATTGAAAGCCACAGTGAAATCAGGCAAAGCCAGCCAGACTACCAAACAAAAGCAAATAAAAGAAATAGGAACTCACTTTAAATGGGCTTCAGAAATCATGAGCTAGATTAAAGCACACTCAACAGTGATTTACCATTTGTTATTGTTCATTTGGTTTACTATCATAGCTTTTACTCCATGCCATCATTGGTGATACTCTCGATTCTATTGGAATAATGGGCTACTGAGATTTGAGGTTTGGTAATTATGAAAAAAAAGGCTCTTGACCCTGTTGAGGAGACTGTCTGTTCATTATTCTGAGAATCACATCTTTTATTTTTTTCCTTTACCATCTGTGCAGCTGTGCTAGGTGACACGGTCAGTCAGAGGTCCTAATGAGAGCATAGGATCAGATTCACATGTCTGTCTCTCAAAATCATATCATCCATGCCAACAAATGCGATGTCACCTTTCACTCAGTAGTCATTAACATAAGGTAGTTCATGTGAAGATTATAATTATAATAGATTATAATCAGTTGAGCAAGTGTAGTCTACTCAAAATGAAAAAACAACAACTCCATACACACCCAGCTTACAGTGAAGCTGATGATATTAGCTGCTAAAATTATTACTACTTTCACTGACCTGGGATGGCAACAAAAAGGTGTTTAGCTGTTCAGGCATTTATAATGGTGGATGCAGCCAATTAAGGTGACAGAGAAGGGCAGATATAACCCCCCAAAAAACAAAGAGCCTTGAAAAATATCTCACCAGTCCTTCTGGTGTCTCTCCATTGAGAAAACCACATAGGACAAATCACAGTCAGATACCTGCCCTGAACTCCACACAGCCGGCGAATAACCAGGTGAATACCTACCTGGGTGATGATGCTAACCTAAAGAGTTACAGCACACACAAGACAAAGGGAAACAAAAGGTTTGAGAATGTTTTGTGCTACCACCTACAAACCTATCACAGCTGTGCTTATTGCGTCTTGTTCTTCACCACATATAAGGCAAGATCGCTTTCTGGTCTTCAATTTGCAGATTGCGAAATCTTTTGAAGATCTTTTATTTTTGCTCTCATTGTACTTGATGTTGTGCCCTCCCATCTTGACAAGTCCTGTTCAGTGTTCACTATCCTTTGTTTTACCCATGGTGGGGAAATAATTATTGTTTTATTGTTCAATAATCCCACTGGTTTCAGGCTCTTTCACACATCCATCACTCAGTTGTCACCTTTTGTTGCAAAAACAATTCCTCAGAAACTTGGAGTTTGGACTGGATTGTTTAAAGTGAAACCAGTGGGAGGTACTGACATTAGTTAGAAAGGTTCAGTAGTTTTTTTTTTTCTCTTTTAATCTCTCTCATCTCATAGGTTGAACAACACAGTGTTGAAAGTATGAAAATCATATACCAAAAAGGAATGTAAAAACAATTAGTTTGGCATCAGTTTTGTCTCCAAGAACTCCACTGTTAATTGGCTCAGGCTGTCATTTTCCCAGTCCAATTTGCTCCTGCTTTTCATGTTCAAAATTATCCAGATGGTCACCTCAGATCGTTATTTTAAACTTTAAAATAGAGATATGATAGGATATCTGATTTTATTAATATATACAGGCACGGTGGCGCAGTGGATAGCGCTGTCGCCTCACAGCAAGAAGGACCCGGGTTCGATCCCCGGGTGGG
>JANCOA010000057.1:10332900-10343472 GCA_024363135.1 Leptodoras oyakawai | reverse complement strand
AGGGTTGGTTCCTGCCCTTGCGCTCAGAGTTGCCGGCTGGGCACCGGCTCCCCCGTGACCCCATAACAGGGAATAAGGGGTACAAATAATGACTGACTGACTGGTTGCTCAGTCACAAAATTTGTTTTTTTTTCTTTGGAACTGGTTTACTTTATTGCCTTCAAGAAAAAACAGAGAACACAGAGTGGTCCGTCACAGAGTGTGTGTGACTCCTAACTTGTTTCATGGATGTCACGGATGCCAGTGGCAATTTGTAATAAATAAAATATATTGCAATCATTGACAAGCTGCTGCTGTAGTACAAGAGGAATAAAACACTTCAGGACATACTGGTACTGAACATTCATCAACTTCAACCTGGTATCAAGCCACATTACACATTAAACCATACATGTCACTTGCTGTTTAATAGTACACCTTGTCTGCTTTCTTCCTAACTTTACAAAAATTAAAAAAATGGAAAAAGTAAAAATCGGTTCTGACAGAAATGACGCTTTATCTGATATCTGGTAACATCAAGAGTCATAAAACCTTTTCAAATAAATATTTGCCACTTCTAGAATGACAACTGACCAAAGCATACATGACCTTTGTGTTTAGCTTGAAATTAATTAAAATTATTGGGAGGCAGGGAGAAATAGTTTGAATGGCGTACATGTATTTGCCACATTTACGCCAAACCTTTTCTTAAGCGATACACTATTATTTTAATGCAAAATTTTAAGAAAAAAACAGTAGGCATCAATATTTTGTCAGAACTGCTGATTATCCCATGATTTATAGAGGAAAATGTCACACCTTTGCTCAGTAAGCAGTCATTCATTTTTATTTTCACTCAAGACTGCAGGAGATTGGATTTTCCCGGTTCATTTGGAGGGAAGCGAGTTTGATTCATCTCCCCTGCTGGATTACTGGACTGTGTCTAATGACCAAGAACTGATGTGTTATGTTTGGGGAAAAAAAAAAATATATATATATATATATATATATATATATATATCCATTTTACATTTATATGCTAAATAAGTTCAACAATCCACACACCAGCAATTGTATGCAGTCTTCAGGTATACATTAGAGTGAAGGTCAACTGCTGCAAAGATACTAAAAATCAGACGCCGTTTCATAAGTACAGATGTTTAGCCAGTGTGTGAGCGTTCCAATTCAGTTAAGATGTTTATAACCAAAAACAGCAGAAAGGATTTATTTGAGATGACAGGACCGGGTGACTGTAGGTCAAAAAGATCTGCTTGCACATTTGATACTCATTTAATTGTGTTAAGTGTTTGTGTTGGTATATCTCAAATAAAGGTGATCTAACTCCATACAAGAGCTAGACACGCAAAGGAGGAAAGAGAAGGCAAACGGTTCAGTGTGTTGTACAAAAATAATGCAAAATCTCTGCTGCCGATCTGATCCTACTCTGTTTATTAGAAGTGCATACATGACTGTATGGACTTGGTTCCTTCTTGGCTTTTGAAAAGAATCAAATAAAAGAAGGCAAGATGATCCACTTTAGGCAGTGTGATAGAGAATCTGTTTCAGGACAAACTTCTGCCGTCTAACATCGCCATGTCAAAGGCCTGCATTTAGGCTTAGGTTGTTTACCACACAGGAAAAATAAAGTCCTCCACACAAAGGTAAAATGTTAATTGGTATATTCATCAGTAACCACATGTTTAGTAGTCATGTATTTTTTTGTTTTTTTTTTTACAAAAAATGAAATCAATCATTAAAATGCACATCCCAATAGAGAGTGAGCAAAGTGAGCAAATCAATTCCTAACACCACCTTTTTTTTTCACGTTTTTTTGTTTTTTTCATTTTGGCAATTTGCATTCCAGGATATCTACAAGTATTCATTCACACCTTTACCATTGTAGGTACAAAAGCAAGCATGAACTTCCCAAAGTATAAAATATCCAAATAAATCACAAAGGCATGCAAGAAATCTTAACTGAAAAATAATTCTGTAAAATAAGGTATTGTCAGGCCTGGGTCACTCCTGCAATACAAAGGATAATTTACACTGCGTGTTTTAGAAGGAACTGTTATAGTGGAGCTTTTATAGTTCAGTGGAATAAAAAGAAATTTATTTCTACTGCAGTCAAATGTTAGCATTCGCAATGCTGTTTTCATAACAGGACAACTTTAGGGTGCTTAATACAGCAAACATGTTTATAGATTTAAAGACAGTGTATATAATGAAACGTATACTGCCAGAGCAAATGTTGAACTGTATAATACATAATCTGAACAAAATGGCTGTGACTGGTCTGACTGCTGGCAACTGTGTTTGCTACGGAACTAAGGCCCAAACCATGCAAATGTAATAAATGCCTGGTTATGTCACTTCCTAATGGCATCTTCCTGCAAGCAGGATAATATGTTCCCATGAGGACTAATGGAGACAGCCACAGTTACCCACAGTTTCCCCTTTACCCACAGTGAGGTCAGTATTGCACCTTAAGAGGCTGTAACTTAAACCGTAGAAGAGTTATACAATGCTATACGGTGACTTTATGAGACTTTATTGTAGTTGTACAATATTCCCTGATGGCCATGTTGGCCGATGAGAGATACATCGGGGAGGAAAAAACCATCAAAATTAAGAAGAGAAGGATGAAATTGTCCATTGAAAGAGGAGTTAAAAACTCAGTTGGAACAGGTGAATCCCGTTGAAATTTGTGATTCTTACTCTATATTGTCCCTTCTCGCCTCAACAAAAAAAAAGGTTCCACATGTTGGCCACACACACGCAGACATACACACACACATCCACTCTGCAGAGCAGCATCCTTTCGTTTTTGTTCTGCAACAGAGACAAAAAAAAATTATTACCAACTCAAACCGCAGATCAAAAGACAAATAAAAGGGCCTTGCAACTCATACCATCATTAACTGCGTGATTATTTATGGATCAGAGCTTTATAAACATACCTATGTCAACTTCTTAGCTTTGTTGTACAGTGAGTCCACAACTTTGCTCATGTTCTGGATGGTTTCGAGAGCTGCCTCATAGGTCTTATCAACAGGAGGCTCCTCAAATATGATCAGGACTCCCTCACCTTGGTCAAGGATCCCTAAAATAAAGACAGAGAGCCACACGAAAGGGTGACACCGAGTTACACTGCATGGCCAATGGTTTGTGGACACCACACCATTATGGCTGTATGTGCTTTTAGAACATCTCATTCCACACAAGACCTTAATGAGGTCAGACATTGAGGTTGGGTGAGGAGGCCTGGGGTGCAGGCCACTTGAATTCTTACACTCCAAACTTGACACACTATTTCTTTATTTAGCTTGTTTGTGCACAGGAGCATTGTCATGCTGGAACATGTTTGGGACATGTTTGGATCCCAAGAAGGGAAACTGTAATGCTACAGCATGCAAAAATATCCTAATAAAAACATGTCCTTTGATTTGTGGCAAAGGTTTGGAGACCCAAATATGGGTGTGATAGTCAGGTGTCCACAACCTTCTGACTATACAGTTTATGGTAATAAAAATTACAACAATTCAATGTATTCATTACCAACTCAATTATTTATGAATTAACTATTTATAAGTCAGAATGAACTTGAATAACTTACCATGGAACTTTTTGTCCAGGATCATTTGTGACAGCTTTCTCTCAACATCACCCTGGAAGACAAAACAATTACACTCCCAGGTTTACAAGAGCAAAAAGATCAGTTACATGTAGGCTCAATTTATTATCCAGTTCTGATTTCAAGTCACTAACAAGCATGTGTGTTTTACGTTAGCTCAGTAAAGCAATTCCATTGTGAATAAAAAAAAAAAGTATAAAATTAGAAGAATAAATTTAATATGGCCCAAGTAACCTACCTTTGAGAGTTTGATGAGATCTGATATGTGTGTAATCTAGAAATAAAAACAAAAGACCATCAGAGGCAGAAGCCAAGCAATTTAATAAAAACAGCATCACAAGAGTTGCATTTCATGTAAAAGTAACAATTAGCACCAGCAACAATACTGCTACAGAACATATTTCATAATGTGTTTATATTGTGTGGTGTAGATTATTTAGGTATTATTCAGGATGTGTGCACTACCTGTACTCTGGAGAAGGGCTCAATGACCCGGATAAGGTTCTGCTCCAGCAGGTTGTCATAGAGTTTGGCCAGGTGTGTGTTGATGATAGGATCATCTCGCAGCTCTTTTGTGTACTCAGTCAGCGCCTTCATGTGTGGACGTGCATGAGAACAAGCTTAGGCAATGGGCAAAAGATGGAAATCTGGAAATCTTAAATCTATCTATGTAAGCATCAACAAGTCTCACCTTTTCAAAGTCTGCTAATGATCTGTTCTTGCTGGCTTGCGCTACACACTTTAGTGCATCTGTCTGTTATAGGTGAGGCAGAAAAGGAGAAATGCACAGATTGTACACATACAGGAAAACAATCCTTTAAAAAAAAAAACATTC
Organism: Leptodoras oyakawai; assembly: GCA_024363135.1. Lineage (NCBI taxonomy): Eukaryota > Metazoa > Chordata > Actinopteri > Siluriformes > Doradidae > Leptodoras > Leptodoras oyakawai. The sequence goes on along the minus strand of JANCOA010000057.1, from coordinate 10,339,024 downwards.
AGATATGATCATGAAACAAGGCTTACTTGTCTCCCGGCATAACGCAAGGCCAGTTTGCCACTGATCAAGGCTTGGACTTCCTCCGGCCTGTGAACAAAGTGAGATTTTCAGGAGTGTGTACTGACCTCAGCCTCTCCAACAACAATATGACATTAGCTCATTTTGTAGCTCATCTCTTATGGAGGTGTAGTGCCTAGTACTGCTGCGACATGGGGCATGCAATGTTTTTTTTGTTTGTTTTTTTTCGGGGGTGTTCTAGGAAATGGAAGTAGTGTTTCAAAACACGATTAAAAAAAAAAAACCTTTACTAAACAGTGTAGAAATCAATTCGATGCCAATAAGTTGTATGCCAGGCTTCATACGCAGAGTAGTAAAGCAAGCTAACTGACTGTCACTCACCAGAGGCACCAAATGCTCTCTACTACTTCCTACCAAGCTTTACTTTTCTTTATAATACTTTTCTTATCCAGACAAATTCCAATATTGTGAGTCAGATTAAATTAGGTATTAGAGATTTGAGCAGGTAACAGAAGAAACATCATACAACGTTAGCTATTAGACTGGTCCAAGGAATCAATTCTGGTAACAGATTTTATTTGTTGCTGTACTGCACCATACATAAATTGCAAAAAACTGAATAAAAATCGCAATTTGTCACTTGCCAGTTTCTTCAATTCAGGTCAAATCATGGCTCGGTGCACGTATACAGAAACTGAATGGCTGCCTGTCACTACGTCACTGTCTAGTGTGCATGTAGGGTGAGCCATCATTGTGTTCAGGAGCAAATACTTCCAGTCAGTGTGTGAAAATCTCTTCCAAAATCATTTCCTAAGCTTTTCAAAATAACAGATGTTTATTGATCAACAGTAGGCTGTTGTAACCTGAAATGTCCATTAATTTCACAACACACTGCATGTACCTGCAAATAGTCCAGTGTTATCTAATAGAACCTTACATAATAAAACACATTACTCAAAACAGAACAAACCGTACAATTCCAGCTCTCAAGAGAGCATCTATAAGCTACTCTTTTACTCACGAGTTGAGCATGATTTTGCAGAGAAGCATGTATTTCAGCGCAGTGATAGCCCTGGGGCTGTCGATGGAATCATAGCCTTCAAAAGCTTCAAAGAAGTAAGAATATGCGGTCTTCCAATCCTTCTCTTCAGCAGCATGGATAATGCCTACAGAACATACAGCCACCTCATGTTAGAGATGAAACACATTCTTACCACGTTATTAAGCAAAGCACAACTCCATTAATCGAACATAATTGACACCAACAGCGGTCAGCTGAGCTACAATAAGCTAACTAACTGATCCGAGATGTGGTGTTAGAACTGGAAAACCCCATGCTTTAACAGGATTTCTGTGCATCTCTGACTTTTATGTTTAGATCTTTTGTGTGTTCCATACAGTTATGATGATAAGGAGCATCCTTATATTGGTTGAAAGATTTATATACTAAGGGATACAAGTTTATATTTGAAAATAGGAAAGCAGGCTATATTTTTGAGCTTTAACATGGTAAAATTAGAAAGAGTAAAAACTACTCCAGTCCTTTAATAGGAATCAGGGGCTTCAATTGATCGGGCTGGACAATAAAACACATTAATAATGTACTGTGTGTGATCATTTCTAAATGACAAAGATTTTCCCAAATTTAATTAGACGGCACCAAAACAAGCGGTCCTACTTTCTCCCTCGACAAATGACAATGTGATGTTACACAACATGAGGTAGAGCAGCAGAACCTGGCAGCAAAGAAAATTAACCCAGCTAGAGAAAAAGCAGCATGCTGGTGAAACAAAGAAAATGTACAGAAAAAAATACTTGATCAGTGGTTGTGTAAGTACGAGAAGACAAGAATCTGAAGCTGATTGTTTTTATGTTCAGTCAGATTCATGAACCTAAATACAGGAGGGTTCTCTTTCTGTTGTCCAAAGTTGACACACCAGTGCTATAATCATGCACCACCATATTTTTTGCTGCATTTCCTTCTGCACCAGGTAAATGACTGCAATAAATATTTATACTGGGGGAGGAAGGGGAGGGGGGGGTATCACAAGAAAGAATCATAACCTCAGAGTTAAGCAAGAAAATTGTGATTCTCATTTCATCCAGAATGGTGCAGCCCTGGATTCAGCACTGAGCTAGGAATGAAATGATTATCAATATCACAGGAAAAATCCTGATGGTTATTATTACCATTTTCAATTTTAATCATCATTAAAACTGTGGTTGATTACTGTGCTTTAAAAACTTGCTTTAAATACTGACCAGCATCAAACAAACTTAACAGTTTCCCAGTTGCAAGTGCAGCATGCAGCATTTATCAGCTTTGAAGAGGGCGAAGTCTTTGAACTGGCCTAACCTCAGTTCATATCTTCATAACCACCACCTGCTACTTTATAGCAAATGCAAGGCAAGTTAACCTTGAGCTCAGAGCCGCATGTGGAGAGAAAACGTCATGGCTTGTCTGTCAAACTTGCTATTATCTTTACAAGAGAATCTAGTGTTCTCTTGTAAAATCACTACACATTGTCAGGGGTGAAGTGGAACCAGCCCCAGAGCTAGCTGAATGCTCAATTGCTATTAAAAATGAATTCCATGTATGTTTGCACATTTCTGAAACAGAACACTGTTTAGATCAGTTCATTTCCTTTTCCTGTACAGATTTTTCATCTTAACTACTAAGATGTTACAGCACTAATGTGACGGCATTATCTGTATGTCTGTAGTTCACAGAATAGTTAAACTCTTGCAAAGTCTTGAGGTAATTAGAGTGTTTTGTTGTCAGGGGAACTGAAGGAAAGGAAAGAAAACAAGGCTATTTACTGTGTGCATGAACACTGATAATGTTATTGTTTTATTGTTTAACTTTGTGTATCAGGACTTTCTGCACATTTTAACTATACTAAAGTAATACTAATAACCATGATCATTTTGGTCACTATAATTATGAAATGACATTTTCCTTCTGTTTATTCAGCAACATATTTGTAGTGATCATTTCAGCTGTTACAGTGCATGCCAATAGAGACTTCTACCTGACAGGAGTATGTATGCAGTTCCTATATCTCAATATTTACAGCATACAACCCTTACACTATCAAGTTTATGTGTGTTTAAGACTTGCCTGACTGCATGTCCAAAGCTGCCTGAAGTTTGGGTGGACAGTAGATGGCATTGGCTGTGGTCCTGGCAGAGGTAAGGGCAGCTCTGGCCTTGGGCAGGTTACTGAGCGCATGATAGGTCTTACTCTCAAGCAGCTGGACTTCCACAAGTAAAGCTTTGTCATCCATCTTCTTCAGCTCCTGGAGTAACTGGGAACCTGAAGAACAATTCAACAGATTGTCCAAAGAATCTTTGCATCTAATAATTATTGATTCTAAATGCCTCAAGCACTAATTCTTTACATGGCGTCAGCTCCGTTACTCATAACTCATGTTTATGAACAAACTTGAATCATACAAAGAGAAAGATGTATGTAATTTAGAAGGAATGTACAATGCTTGCCCAAGTGCAAAAGCTACAAAGTCAATGCTCTGATCAAAACTGCACTGAAGAAAAGAAGGAACTTTCTGCAAAATAACTCACCCAACTGCAAAGCCTCCTGGTACCTCTTAGTGTCGAAATAAAGTGAGATCAAACGAGCCTATTGGACAAAAGTGATCATCACACGTGAGTTTCATTATCTCCCTTTTATTTTTTTACTTCACTTTTTACTGCACATCCGTGTAGCCTCGCAAAAAGTGTGTATAGCAAGCATAAGATACCTCAAGAGCCTGTCGGAGGAATGTCCTCTTCTCCGCTTTGGCCCATTCAATACACTCCAGACAGAGCTCAACCTCCTGTCCTGTGGCTGCCTCCATATCCAGGAAAAGATCCAACAGAGAGCGCACCAGTCGTGCCGCCTTTGCCTTGCTTATGGAGATCAGAAAAGGTCTGACAAACTTCAGGAGCCCTCCAAGCTCTGGAGAAACAGAACAAAACATTATAGTAATCAAACAAGGGATCTCAAAGCCGTCTATGTTTGTACCAATCCAAAACACACAGTACCAATGAAACGCTGGAACAGAATTAGATCAGACGCAACTTTTCTCAGATCTCATCTATTCAAGTAATTATATGAACACAAATCTCCACACAACCTTAAAGCACCACTGATGTCCTGCACAACTTGGCTTCAAAAGCAGAGCGTCGGCTTAGTTACTGTGCCGGTGTCAGTTTCGACCGACACGCGGTGATCCGACACTAGTACTGCACTGAAAGTGGAAAAAGGGGCATCCCTACAGCTGAGGCATCATGAGAACGACTAACAACAGGACTGATGTCCAGGGATGTTTTAACACGACCGAGCGAGACAAACGTTTCGATTACAGCATTACTCTTACCTGCAGCTTGTCCCGTCTTAGCCAGTAGAGTGCCCAGCTCCAGGATGCTCTGCTCTTTGACACGCACGGCCTCCTCATCGTCCTGCTGAACATCTCGCCTGACTGAGGAAACATCATGCAGACATTAGAGGCTTACTGTATACACGGCTGAAGAAATGACAAGTGAACAACGTAAACCGCTTTTAACTCGTCACAGGACTTTTGTTCAGATCCTTGTTTAACATTTTAACCTATATAAAGCCTCTGAGTATCTTAAATAAAATGTATTATTATTATTATTATTATTAAAAATCAACCTGTCTGAGCACAACAGACAACTTCTGGTCTAGTGATGAGCACTAAAACAGACAAGAGGACAAAAGACTGTTACTGGACTGCTAGAGAAGCACTGGTCAGCTCAAAAATGACCTTTTATTTTATTATTAATATTATTATTATTATATGAATTTGTAAATGTCTGAAGTTAGGGTCGAGGAACAGTGTAAGACACAGCAGCCCTCCAGTCTGGTCAGTCAGCCAGCTAGTTATTCAGTTAGCTAGTCCTGTCAGGGACATTAGCATTAGCTAGGTAACGTCTACTTCACCGGCTGAAGATTTATAGGAAAGACACAAAATGCCTTTGTTTTTCTAAAAACCCGTTAAACTGCATGTTGTGACATCTCCATGGCTGATTATTATAATAAACTGCAGACAGACGGAGAGCCAGCGCTAGTCTTCTTTCTGCCTGGTTATATGTGAGGCTGTTCTGCACCCGGACTGACGCCGTGTTCACCGCGTTAACGAGCGCAAACCTAAAATGGTAGCTAGGACGCTAACGAGCTAGCGGGCTAAATCAGAACATCCTCTCGCTCTTTCTCTCAAGCCCGGAGCTACAAGTTGATTAACTCGCTAACACGATTTCACTTCAACACCCGGCCGGTCGTAAGGAGAACCAAAATACTAGAAATAAAACCATTTCTAATTACGTAACTAAACTGAAGGAACAGTGTCTCTCTCTCTATCTATCTATCTGGCTTTCACGTTAGCTAAAATATCATCTCTGTCATCGCGGCCTTGACCAGCGCGCTAGCAGGCTAAGCTAAGCTGTAGACACACAGCCGGGTGAAGCGCTACAGCAGTTAGCATGCTGATAGCGGCTACACCGTGCAGTGAGTCAGCACCGCGGCAGCCGGCTCTCGCCTGGGGAAACACCGCCTCACCGCCGCTGTCGTGTGCGCACACGAAAACACTTCACTTTTCAAAACAACACCGGAAACGGCTTACCTATTGAGTGTAAAATGTCGATAGAAGCGTTTCGATCCGTACTAATAAGAGACTGAGCTCTCTGAAACTCAACCACTGCCGCGGCTGCCATCTTCCCTATTCAAAAACCTACCTACCCACAAGCCCTTGCGCAAAGCAACACGAATATGTAGTCACGAGCGAGAGCATTCTGGGGCTTGTAGTGTGCCGCGTGCTTCCTGGCGCCGTGTAGCAGTCTGCATATCAGAATACAAGTCAGGCACGTGTACAGGGCTTTTATTCCAGCCTCTGAATATTATCAGCACTCACAGAACACATTTGTCTATTTTGATTGTCATTAGGTTTAAGTTGACATTTAGATATATTTATACACTTGCTTGTTATACGTTATTCAGGTTTAGATTAATCCCAAACAATCAAACAAAGGTCTGAACAGGTTAATGACTAACAGCTCAGGAGCACATAGCAGGTCAGTCAGTCAGTCA
>JANCOA010000057.1:10321567-10332412 GCA_024363135.1 Leptodoras oyakawai | reverse complement strand
CTTTGGACTGTGGGAGGAAACCGGAGTACCCGGAGGAAACCCACGCCAACACGGGGAGAACATGCAAACTCCAGCGCTACCCACTGCGCCACCGTGCCGCCCAGCCCAGAGTGTATTCTGTCCAATATTTAACCAGGGCCTGGGTTATAAACTAGCCAGACTGGGTTGTTTTGAGCCCAGCATGTTGTTTTTAGAGTGCATGTAGGACTCAGGGTTATTTGCACGCTGTCACGTCTGTGCTTCTGTGTGCAGTTTCAGGACACTGACGTTCACCTTCACGTGATTTTCACGTGATCTCATACTACTCACATGTCAAAACCGTGTATGTGAAATGGCACTTTGTTTCCATGAGAGAACGCATTGTTCAAATATAGATAAGCGGACAGCACGGGGGGCTCGGTGTTAGAAACAGATGAGAAGGGTGGAGGGGTTTGTTTACGCGGTGGGCTGTGTGGGTGGAGCTGTGGAGCAGGAGCAGGAGCGGGGCGCGGAGAGGCGCTCCATCACTGCTGCAAAGCACAAAGCTGAGGAGAAGCTCGGGCCAGTAGCGCTGCCTCATCCCTCCATCTCAGCATCTCTGACCGACACACACACACACACACACACATGCATGCACACGCGGATAGAGAGATAGAGAGAGAGAGAGAGAGAGCGCACTAGAGCACACCACTGACTGCATGCCCACACCTCTGGCCAGACTGACGGATTCTCCTTGTTTTTTATTTTTGTTGTTGCTATTAACGCCATTTTCTTTGTTGGATTCGTTTTTATTAGGTCTTTTCTTATTTGTGCTTTGAAAAGAAAATCTGCTTCGCCTTCCTTGACATGGTTCTTCGAGCGCTCCCTTGATGCGCAGCATATTAAAGGATATAGAGAAGCAGCCATTACTGCGGCTCCTGTTTTCTCCCAGTGTGGTGGGCAAAAGCGTGCGGTGAGTACAACAAACATCCTTCTGGATCACACCTATTATATATGGATATGAAGCTCGGACATCCCGAGAGAGCATAAACTGTAAAACTGATCGAATATAATCTGTGAAATGAATAGCCCGAATTCTTCTTCTCTTTCATTACATTGCCTCCATTGTAAACCTGGACTGCTTGAAAGATTACTGAATACAGATGCTGAGCTGTTCAGTAAAACGTAAGCCATAGGAGGGAAGGGAATATCCGCAGGCCTACACCCATCAGAGGATTTTATGAGCGCTGCACATTTTCAGAACCTTGGACAGCCGCATGTCTCCCAGCATCGCCCTTTACTCGGTTACTAACGCTGCTGCTGATAACCCCATCACCAAAACCTCTCATCTCTTAATACCACGGATTATCTATCAAAACCATATAAATCCCGAGCTGCGTTTTCCCGAAAGCAGAACGGATCGGTTTATTACTTATCCTCAGCTTTACTCCCGTCACCCAACATTAATATTCGACATAGTATCACATTTGTAATGTCAGCAGCTTTCCATAACAAGTAACAAATACAGTTTCTTTAGTTTTAATAAACAATGCTCATTTTACAGTTATGACTTTTGCACAATGCTGATTAAAGCTTTGTATGAAGCCTTGAAACATCTTCCGATGAATATGAATATGATAAGTACATGTGAAATATAGTCAACAACATGGCAGATAAAGGAGATCCTCTATTATGATGGTAGACTGTCTTTGAACATCATCAAATGGACAATGAGATTATTTCTGAGAATTTATTTTCCATAATAATAATAATAATAATAATAATAATAATAATAATAATAATAAGCAGTAACTTGTAGATTTTATATTGTGGCAGAGGACATTTCATTTTTGTGAGGCATACCAATTACTTATCCAGATAGATTCGCATTGGATTTACAATGTTCAGGTATAGGGATTGGTTCTAAGTGCAGATGTCAGCATATATACTTTCAAAACGCATATAGTGAGCAGCTATTCAATCCACTTTACTATTTAATGGCTTTGAATCAGAGCATGTTATAGTAAATTCGGTATGCATTACACATTTAGGCCCAGCACTGGCAAAGACAAAAACAACCTAGTGATGACTTATACTTGTGTTGTGTTTAAGAATTAAGCAGTTGTGCACACAGTATTTTACCTTAGAACAATACAATGTATGGCTAAAATGGCTGTGGGTATGGGTACAGCTACACGTAAAAAAAAAAACAATTCAGTAACAATGACAACAGTATTTTTCCATTGGAAATGAGAGAAATGCAAACCAGAATACCATAATCAATTAATAAAAATGAATAATGTACACATGAACACTTAATAAACTTTAAACTTAAATTCTTACAGGGAGTGGAGTAAAAGAATTCTGGAAGAAGGAAAGAGCTCCTTCAGTCATTCTCCACCAGACACCATTGTTGTCTAGGCTGAGCACCAGTTCATATTTTGATGCTGATCTTACACTAAGCCTGGAATCTGGGTCTCCAATTTTGGAAGCAGTGAGGCAAGATCCTCAGCTCCAGTACCAGCCATATTTTGTGCATTTTCTGTAGGGATTCTGTACATCTATCTTTGGCAACATGGGAACCGTCCTGTCGCTCTCTCCCAGCTACCGGAAGGCTGCCCTGTTTGAGGATGGTCCAGCCACAGTGGGCCCTTACACTGCGGTTCAAAACAGCAAGAACGCCAAAGACAAGAATTTGAAGCGTCACTCACTCATCAACGTGTTACCGTGGAAGCGGATAGTAGCTGTTTCGACCAAGAAAAAGGGTTCTAAGAAGGTGCAGCCCAATACAACATACCAGAACAATGTCACCCATCTGAACAATGAGAACCTGAAGAAGTCACAGTCTTGTGCTAACCTCTCCACGTTTACCCAGGAGCAGTCAAGCCCATCCAATCAAGGCTCTAAAAGCTCCAACAATGTGGCCTCATCTGTCAAGAAAGCACCCTTGTCCAACTCTAGTGTGGCTCCTGGTACGCCCAAGAGGGTGATCGTTCAAGCCTCGACCAGTGAGCTGCTTCGCTGCCTTGGCGAATTCCTGTGTCGGAGGTGCTACCGTCTCAAGCACCTTTCTCCGACTGACCCGGTGTTATGGCTACGCAGCGTGGACCGTTCCCTGCTGCTGCAAGGCTGGCAGGACCAAGGTTTCATCACCCCAGCTAACGTTGTCTTTGTTTACATGCTCTGTCGAGATGTGGTCTCTTCAGAACTAGCCACAGAACACGAGCTGCAGGCAGTGCTTCTTACCTGTCTCTACTTGTCCTACTCCTATATGGGCAATGAAATCTCTTATCCACTCAAGCCATTCCTGGTGGAAAGCTCAAAGGAGACCTTCTGGGACCGCTGCCTGTCCATAATCAACCTGATGAGTGCCAAGATGCTGCAGATCAACTCGGACCCACACTACTTCACCCAGGTGTTCGCAGACCTCAAGAACGAGAGCCAGAAGGAAGAGGAGAGGAGCCGTTTACTTATTGGGCTAGACCGGTGAGGGAAGGCCGAAGAGTAAGAAGTGGGATTGCACCCTAGTCTGGCATTTTCGAACAGGACTCCAAAAGTTCTCTACAGCAGTCTCTATATTTTGAGAATGCATCAAATACATATTAAATCTATACAAATATGCCCTTTTCAAGGTATGAATGATGTCTGCTGTGTTCAGCTGCTGACAAAACTACTGAATTTGAACAATTTGATCTTAACGTTCCACCAGGTTTGTATACGATGAAGGTTCATGACAGATATGCCAGACCTGGGTGCACCCAAGTAGTCTTGTATGATTCATATTTAAATTTACCCAAGAACAAAAACAAGAAAAACACAACAAAGAAAACAGTAGGAGTAGGAACATCAATTTACAAGTATGAATGTGTAGAAGCCTGACCGGCCACAGCGTGCTGGAAATGTGCACTGCACACTTACCAGACTGCTTCACTGCGGACTGAGACTGGGACTTCGAGGCAGAGGACATCACACCAACACTGCAGCCATGCTGGATGTTGGATGCTCATTAAATATTACACACTTTGGCTTTAGTAGCAGTATATATAAATATGTCTTGTGATGACAATAAGGAGAAGGGGTGCTCCAGGGATACATATATTTTATGGATGAATTGTGACATTGTGGCTGCACTACACAGCAGGGCTTCAAAGACAATACAAGGTGAAAGGTGTTAGGCACACTGCTATAGAAGGCCTACTTTATTTTCATCAATATGGAATTAAGCTCTACGCTGCAGTGCAACTCTGGGGCTCTAACCATTGATTTACTTGTATCTTTTTTTTTTTTTTTTACTCAGACATGTAACAGGATGCATGTGTGCCATGCAAGTTTGTATGGTGTTTTGAGGGTAAAAATGTTTTATTTATTTCATTCCATTGAAGCTTTAGAACCAGCTGTGTCTGCAATTAGGGAATGCCGTTTCTTTCTTGTTTTTATTTTTTGTGTATGTTTATTTAGCTATGCTTGCTACAGTGAGCCATGATTGTACAAAGTATCTTTTGTTGTTTTGTTACATTGTGTTAACTGTCTAGTTGGGCAAGGATCCATATAGACAAAAAAAGGCTTAATGTAAATTTTGCAAAAACCAGTGCCATACCTTTGATGAAAATTATGTAGGTCTAACAAAAAATACACCAAAGGGGGGGCAATCCTTCAAATGGTTCATTAATTCTAAGTAAGAATATCTATTCAGTCTTAATTTATTGTTGTTTATTTATTCTCTTAGCACATCCATTGTATTTAAAGGTTTTTTAATGTATTGTATAAATGACTAGTACAATGGCTACTTTTCACATGTAGCATTTAGATGTAGGTGATTCGTGGTAAACCTGGTTACCTTTGGTGGAAATGAAGATTGTCAGTGATGCATTTTGAAGGATTTAGCTAATTCCATCTAAGAGCTTTATTTATATCCAGTGATCAATCTGAGTATCACCAAGGGTATTCATCAGTACAACAAGGAAAAACGCTATAAATACCTGAGACCATTTTTCCTCTTCTGAGATGTTCCTCGTTTTTAAATAAGACAACAGGTAGAAGAGATAATCACTTATAGGCAGGTTAGGTCTGACATTTTATGACATATAATATTACTATGGAGAATGAAAGCCTGGGAGAGTGATTGCTTCTTGCAGTCATAAGCCAAATATGAAGGAAATGGTCAAGGCATGAGTGAGCATGAGCCTCGTCCAGAAAGCAAAATTGTAAAAACAAACAAAAAAAAAAAACACGACATGGTTCTTAGGAATGATATTATTGAATGAAATGTTTGATAAAGGGTGAGATTCTATTCAGTGTGAATACTGAAGTAATGTAATAAGATTAAAGAATGTCATGAATTAGTTCTAAATATGGATAATTGTCATCATGTCAATTGTTCTTTATTAGGGCAGAAAAACCTTGCTGTAATGTTGGACCCTGCAGTTGTATTGTGATATTAGACTGAAACCTCAAAGTCGATCTTTCTATACATCTCAGCAGTGATCAATTACGCATGCTTACTTTCAATAGATTCTTTCTTTACAGACGTAGAAAAAGTGCTACTCATCATATAAGCACACACTGTCATTTATCTCTGTACAGTATGTTGTTCCATGTTGGCTATTTTCTCATGATATGATGGCTGAAGGCTGCCTCGAACTACCGAGACCTGAAGATGAATGGATGCAAAGGGAACTGTATGAATATGTGCCCTTGCTGAGGCATTGCTGTGTGTGACAGAGGGCATGCAGGAATCAGGAGCAGAATGTCAGAGGTGGTTGTTAATGTGCAATGAGTTGATCAGATGTTACAGCCGAGTAAGGACCATAAGGACTAAGCACATTTCTCCAGATGCTATTCTCTGGGAAAATGGAAGGGGCTTTCAAATCTTGGGGACTAATACATGGGAGTTCCCTTCACTGCCTGCTTGCCATCACTTACCACCGATCATAACAATGTGCCACACCCCCACCCTCCCCTCCCCAACTTTCTCCTCTCACTGACATCACTGGCGTTACTTAAAAAGAAACAAGAGAAAATGACATCACTTTATTTCAGTATATTGTCATGTTTCTTTGTTGAACAAAAAAAAAAACCGCAAGGCTCTCTCAATGACTGCATGTGTGCGGAGACTGAGAGTTCATCTGTATAGAAGAGTGCGTAAGGTTTTCTTTTCTTCCTCTGGGGGCTGGGTACGATGCAAGGCAATGCTTTTAAGGTGTGAAAACAACATGGGCTGATACTTGGTGGGTGGGCAGGGTACCGAACTGTTACAAGTACAGAAACAAGCTGTTGCTGTAATAGATTTTTTTTTCAGTTTGGTTCTACTTATTTTTATTTATTTTTGTACTGTGATGGAAAAAATGCACTGATTGTTAAAGATGCACAACTGTCTGGCTGTCGTTATTTTAAGTGTATTTCCTTCATTAAACTCTGTATTTATTGGCTCTTGAGTGGCGCAGCAGAGAAGAGGTCGCACCGTAGTCAGGAGATCACAGCTTCGATTCCGACAGCCATCTCTGGCTGGGAGCCAATTAGCGGCATTAGTGTGTCTCTCGTCAATCACAGAGACACTAGTCAGTCAAGGGTAGCTGTGAGCTCATGTATGCAGAAGAGGGCAAACAGCACCCACCTGTAAGACTGTTATTCTGCCCTGTGTCACAGAAAAGATGCAGGAAGCTGGCTGCTAGCCCCACCCACTCTGATCGTTGTCATATGATAAGGGAGAGCTGGAGACCGCATTACGGAGAAAAATTATTCTTCTACATTATAGTTCAAAATATGGAATAATGCATATTCTAGCTGCTGTAAATAACATCCTTTATGTCTCAGTAATATAGACAACTATTTCTTTCACGTTTATTGTTAATAGACAATACTAATCCAGCTCTTTAGACTTTAGAAGTTTTGTTTAGTCATTATAGCTGCTTGATTCGCTGCAATGCATAATTAGCTCAATAGGATTACTGCAGTCAAATTCACTCTGACTCGTCTTGGTCTTGGTCACTTTAGTCATTTCCAGGTTCTCAGTAAATGACAGAGATGATATATTATAAGAATGCAATCAAATACAGTAAAAACACTAATGCACCACTTCACTGAATGGGATGAATTTCAAGGCCAGACATGATTAAAGCTTAGCCTGTTTCACTGAAACTGATTCACTGTATTATGAATCCCAGACTGATGAAGTGGGAGTTAAAGCTCTGTCAGATGCATCTGGGTTTCAGACTAGAAGTGGGAGAATGAGCTTCATCACTACATTGAAGACTAAATGATCACATAACAATAGTGCTGCCATGAGTCGTGAGTCATACTCATAGTCATAACACGCTTGTTCCTGCAGAACTTATCACCACCAAGAAAAACAACACATTACATCACCATATCACAACGTACAGGATCAAGTACTGGTTGTTTATTGAGCAGTGATATTTGGTTTAACATAACATATACCCAATTAATAAAGATTAGGCAACAAAATAGAGCAGGTCTCCCTTTCTTTTTTTGGTTCTTGGATTTTTTTTTTTAAAGCCAGTTACTTTACTAATGAAAAAGTGAAAAATAAAAATGTCTTTAGTGTTTGGATGACAAAACTGTCAGATGTTTGACCAAAAGACATCACTAATATACAATTCAAAAAGCCCTGGTCAGTCCATTCACAATGAAAACAAGCAAAACACACATTCTCCATATTCCCCTTTCATTTGGTTGAATTTTACATATCAAAATTAATCAATTTACTTAAATAAACTAAATATAAAAGTAGGCACGTACATTTTTAGCTAGAAGAGCAAAATTATACAGATTAAAACAGGAGCCAAACATTTTGACTATTTGGTGTTTGAAATTCACAATAAAGATCACAAGAGAACAAGAGACAAGGCCATGGCTATATTTCCAGACTGAGAGTAAACGTAACAAGATTTCAAGCAACTTAAAAATCACGACATCTCTTTAACAAGGTGATGGACAGGTGAAGTACAGTACACATTTCTGAACACAGCCAAGAGTGCTGGATAAAAAAAAAAAGACTTCTTAATTGATGTGATATGAAATGATAATGGGAGCACATAAATAAAAAAAAAAAAAAAAAAAAAACAAAAAAACAACAACAAAGAATAAAACCAGGACTAAAATAAAAATGTACCAATTTTTTTTTATTCAATACAGAAAACGATGGGGGGGCTTGAATCAGTGTTACACATACTGCTCTGATGTAGAGCACACTATAAAGGCTTGGTCAGGAGAGGGTGTTGCTGGCGAGTAGCACCAGGCTGATGAGGAATCTGTAAACTACTAGTGTGCCGCCTTAATGCCAGAAAAGAAAAGTGTGTGCATGTCTGGGTCAACATGGCGTAGGGCTACATTACATGTGTACATGGTGTCCGTTTCTCTCAGTGTGGCAGAGATTACGCCTGCCAGGCAAACAGCCAAAAGATGCAGGAAAGATAACAGAAAGTACAACAGAGAGATCAGGGAGAGGACAGAATTACGTATCGCCGCTGTCCAAAGAAAAACAAGCATCTCCATTTTGAATTTTAATGCAAGGTAACTGAAAACCAGCCAGTTTGGATCATTTCCGTTGGTTCATTTGTCATTTGTCACACGACATTCAGGGGAGCTGCCAGGTTCGAATGATGTAGAAAAATGGACAGCAAAAATATACATTTAAAAGAGAGATCTATTAGAGGACATATTTAAAAACTAGAACCAGATGATGATGATGATTAATCGAGTTTATTTCTAACAAAAAAAAAAGCTCCTGTATATCTATAAGACTCTATGTAGACTACTATATGTAGTCTTTTCCTTTCAAACCACAGCAACTGTGCTGCCTCCAAGCCTGTGTGCGTTCACTTCTAAATAGTAATGTAGAGTAGGCACTCACTTTAGTGCTGTGGATTGCTATAGCACCTCACTAACAGCCCAGAGGATATTACACTATAGACATAAGCTACACCCTTATACCCCTAGGAATTAAATAGTAATTATAAATCTGATTTATAATGCAGCTCTGCTTAAAATGACCAGCAGCACATTTCTTTGGTACTTTATCACTACTTTCCTCAGACACTTCGAAAACTAGGCCAGACATCCTGGGATTTTCCACTAAGACTATACACGTCTGATGCAATTAATACGAAGAGAAAAAAGAAAGGCTTTAAAACCGAGGCGTTTTAAAACCGGAAACGTTTTGATCTTTGAAACAGCGTCTTTCTCTTTCTCTGGAAATGTAAAAGTAAGCCGGAAATGTTTGCGTTGAATTCCTATTGCACAAGGAAGAACCTATGATCATTATTACATTTTCAAGTGCGAGCAGGTTCAGAGCTGAAGAATGAACACACTGCTTTGCTTTGATTTATTAAAGTGTTTAAAGACGGCTGTCTAGAACAGAGCTACGCGATAAGTCGTTTATAAAGCAAATGATAGCTCTTTAGGGGGGAAAAAAAAAAGTGCCTTGGTATTTGCATATGAACAGTATAGAATTTATGTCAGCTGTAGTTCACTGTCTCCTGGTTTACAGCCAGAGACCACATCTGCAAGTTTCATAAATGAAAATATGCAAGTATTTAAGTTATGAGAGATTTTAATGCTCCTCTCTGAGCACTCAGCATGTTCATGGATATGCTCAACACATCCTTCTACTAAACCTATGCTGAATAAGTCTAAATATTTCCTATATGGCCACTATGAAACTGTGATATACATAAAGCTACTGTATACTCTAGCCACACTGGATCCCAAATGAGTGCTATATAAAACAGAAATATTCTCTTTAAACAAAAACAAAAACACTTTCCAGCATGTCAAAATAGGACTTCCATATACCTAAAGCTTGTATTTTACGTTCTTTATAAATGTGGCATTTGTTTTTCCTCTTTTTTTTTTTTTTTTTTTGGCTGAAAGTGCAAATAAATAAATCTTCCATGATATTACTGATCTTACTGACGCACTTGTCAAGGAAGGAATGTTTTTTTTTAATCATTCATCCTGTGTTTCATTATTATACTGCGTGGAAATTCAGGGACATGGTGTTTGTTCTCTAGATGCAGGATTACTGAGAAACGTCTTTCTCTCTCAAATTCAGTATGGCTTACATGCTTAGTTGCCTGGCACTGCAAGTATGTAGCCTGATCGGTTCTTGGTGAAGTCAGGTTGCGACTGGTTGATCTTGGGCTCCACTACGATGGTGCACTTTCGCCCGTTCATACTGCATTGAATGGGGCTTACGATGTTCACCTGGAGCTTCCTCTTCTCACTAGAAATAAAATGAGAAAAACAGAAAGATTAGATCAAGCGGGAATAAAAACGCCGCACACACTTTGGTCCAGTCAGTCAGCTGAGTGGGCCTGTTAGTTTGGGTGAATTTTGGCACCATTTTGTTTTTCATATCAGCTCAAAGAAAGAAAAAAATAAAATCACTGCAATCATTTGAGTGTTTCTCAGAGTGACACACATTCCACTCTGACATGAGTCAGTTACAAATTCTTTCATGTCAATAATCTTATGTAGTAGTGCATCTCAAGTGCGTATTGAGTAGGTAATCAGATTTAAATGCCTGAGTACAACAAGATTAATTTATTGCTGCTTTCAATTAACTATAATACCAATGTGGGCGACACGGTGGCTCTGTGGGAAGCACTGTCGCCTCATAGCAAGAAGGTCCCGTGTTCGATCCCTGGTTGGGGAGGTCTGGGTCCTTTCTGTCCTTTCAGTGTGGAGTCTGCATGTCCTCCCCATGTTCGCGTGGGTTTACTCCGGGTTCTCCGGTTTCACATTAGGTTCATTGGTGTCTCTAAAGTTGCCCTAGTGTGTGAGTGTGTGCGTGTGTGTGCCCTATGATGGATTGGCACCCTGTCTAGGGTTGTTCCTGCCTTGCGCCCTATGCTGCCGGCTAGGCAC
>JANCOA010000057.1:10266021-10277458 GCA_024363135.1 Leptodoras oyakawai | reverse complement strand
TTCTTGCTCTGAGGCGACAGGGTAAGGGAGTAAGGGTAATGTAATTCAAAGCATCATAATCTCTCCAGTTTTACCAGTTCAGTTTTATTTATCAAACCATGGCCTAAGAATCCAGGTCCTATTGCATCATGTGCCCCGAGGATTATACACCTGCATGGAACTACACACACACACAGGCGTGGAAAAATAAATAAAACCATGCAAGCTTTCTATTTCCCCAAACATTTTTAAAACCACGACTTAATATAGAGCGATTCTCTTATTTGAATGAACACATAGCCTACTACAAGCATCTTTTATCTCAACCATATCAACAAGGTGATAAAGTTTCTCTTGTCCATATTTATACTTCAGGTACAATTTACCATCAATAATTCACTACGACTCAGAACCCACAGATTAACAGAAGTGCATGATGGGTCTGACCTGATAATGAGTCCACCTCTGATCTCTAGCCAGATTTATATGACATTTATATGCCCTGCATATAACATTACTGCCCTAGTTAAAAGAAAAGAATCGTTGTTATAAACAACGTGATGATGCTGTAGGTCTGCTGAGTTTTATTAAACGACTTCTAGATGATAAGCTATCAGAATCCTCATGAAGCACATCAGGCTTTGATACTATAGTGTCTATCATTAGGAGGTACAGCTCTGCTTTAGATGAAATATGAATCCCATTAGAAACCACATATATCCTGAATAAGGCATGAGGTGACCGATAACTACTAAGTTTAGTAAACTTAATTCTTTTTCTAATATTTTTACCTAGCATCATTGCATAATCATGAATTTGACCTTAGACAATGCTTTTTACTTTGGTCTTTGAAAAGTGATCTCACTACCAGCCTCCTACACCCATTTTCTGCCACCGGCCCTGTTTCTCTGACACATCTGGGAGTCACATTAGCAGCACTTCTGCCAGGGTAACACCCACTGAGTGCTAAACAGCAGCTCCCTCACTACTGACAGCTACAGCAGAAAAAGATCCCACTACTGACCAAATCGGATAAATCATTCTCAGTGGTCTGGTGAATCTTATGCTTTCCTGCTCGTCTAGACCCAGTCAGTCGGGCTTGCTCCTGTCTTGGTTCTCCAACAAACTGATGTAGACATCACAAAAGAGCAGCGGCCGGATAAAAAAAATAAAGAGTCGGCATATAGAGGATGAGCCAAGAGCAGGGAAAAGGCGGTCAGCCTTTGAAATGCAAACGACGGTTTTAAGGACCAATAGAAATATTACACAATTGAGTTGATGGCATGATCCACAAAGTTGAGGATTAAAGTTTTATTAATAGTCCAGAAATTTTAGCCTAATGTACCTCTGAGCCAGCTGAAATTTGTCACTTTGGCCAGTGCTTTTCTCTGTGAAGCTGAGATCAGAGCTGCTTTTGTTCTCCTGTCTGCCTGACAATGAGGGGAAAAGGGGGCAGGTTTCAGGGATCTGGTTTCAGAAGTGGGTAATAAAGTGACTCAAGCTGGTGGTAAGGCTTCTCTTTAGTACATGGGCTTGATCCTGACCTGACATCAGAAAAAAGTGCTGATGGGACAACAGCCAAAGAAGTGTGGGGAGAGGGACAAAAAGATAAGCCCATCCAGCAAACTAAGACATTATTCAGCATGTTATTTCAGGAGAGCTCTAGGATTTTGATGGGTGTAAAAATGAAAGCTGGGGGAAAAAAACAGAAAACGCTTAGAAAGAGAATGGAAAAGGGATGGAGAATGAAGCTTAAGGATAATGACTCATCCTGTGCTGTAAATAAACAGCTAAGGAGAAACAAAGTGGTCTTAAATGTTCTCCCTAAGTTTGAGTCACACCCAGAAAGAGTGCACTCAAACCTGGCTGTGAAACACCACCACCACTCCGCCACTCGGCCGAGCTCAGAATCAACAGGTAGACAGACAGCCACTCTGGAATGATGTAACCGATTTCCAACAGCTCACATTTACACATCATACTTCTGCATGTCCTATTCCTGAACGTGCTCCTGAACCAAATTAAAGGTTCACTGCTTAACATATAGTCAGTTCAACCACAAAGCCTTAATATCCAGTTCAAATAACATGGGGGGAATAGAGGACTAGAAAAGAATAGCCATAATCTTATGCTGTCAGTGGCACATGAATAGATTCTCTAAAAATGGAAGACATTTACTTTCTTTTCATAAAACAATTTAAAGTACAAATATTTGATTATTTTACGTCAGTCACCTGGCTGTATAATCACATGCTATTCCTCTGGAACAACTGAGAAACAAGAGGAAGAAAAACAGATACCTAAGGAGTGAGGAATCAGCTGGCACCCTAAAAATAGTGAGACCATAAACACCAAGAAACAAAGAATGAAAGGGAAAGGGGGAAGAATAGAGAGCATCACAAACAGTTCTCTCTTTCTGCCCATCTACCAAGCTCATAGTCCACAAATGAGACATCTCTGTGTCTTAGATCTTATTTTGTGGGGAAATAAGGGCCAAAATGCACAGTCCTGCTTATGTAAGGGCAGTAATGTGTTTCAGATTATTAGGGTTATATGGAAATTCTTGTGGGGAGACTAACCCTTTTCTTTGGTTGAGAGTGAGAGAAAGGGGCCTGTTTTCTCAGCTCCTAATCCAGCCGTTCAGGAAAAGAGAAATATTTTCACCATTACAGAGTAGTCATATTGCTTTTTTTTTTTTTAACTTGTAGAATGTAGGACCTGGTTACAGTGAAGCTCTGGTCCCAGAGTTACACACAGGAAAGTGATTAGAAAGAGAGGGAAAGTAGGGGCAGAGTAATCAAAATCACACAAATGTTGGTGTTAATACCTGTAACACAGTTGGAGAAAAAGTACAAAATCATGTGTTGATATTTTGTTCACAGTGCAGAGAAGGTAATTTCACAGCTATATGGTTAAAATAAAAATGACTTGTTATCATAGATAAGGTTTTAGTCAGCTTTTTTTTTGTACAAGACTCAGCACTGCACCGGACACTGTGTTCTTTATCCGTCCGTTTTTATTAGCAGGAAGAACAAAGAGGGAACTATGGGAGAATTGGCCAAGGAAGAAGCCCTCACTGTGGCAAGCATGCCACTGCTCCAGACTCTAGAGAGCAGATCTCTGGGCCAAGGATCTTAATGTGAGAGAGCAAGAGGTGAATCCTCCAGGCTTTTAGCAAAGTCTATGGAAAATAGTTCTTCAGTGCTGTTTTGGGATTTTTTTTTTTAATGCTCTTTCAATTTGTCAACACATATAACATTGTGTGCACTTTAACATTCATTCCCTTCCTTTTAATAGTCATATTTTGCTTTGCCATTGACATTTATGCAGAAAGAGGAACATTTAACTTGGTGACAAGTCTAGCTCATTGCACCTGAGCTCTAAGGAGACTTTGATCCTTCTGCCTGCTCTGCAGAGACGGAATCAGGTTGCCATGTGTCACAGCTGGGATCCATGCGGCAAGAGTCTGCTGTTAAGGCAACTACGAAATGGTTACGCCCCTGAAATGGGAGAGCCGCAGTGCCCAGGTTGATGGTACCATAGAAATTAAACACTTAAGATCTCCAACAACCAGCTGATCAGGTTCTGGTAGCATTCCAGTCCTGAATGAGCACCAAAATGACTCCTTGTGTTCATTTGATACACAATGAGATTCAACCTTTCGCCGCCTCAGACACCACATTCTCCATTAGTTATGGGCAAACGGCTTTCAACAAGGATCAGGCACACAGGAACCAGATCAGATGGCACACTGATGTTTTCTACATTTACAGTGTGCTATATTAATAATGCTTTCAGTCCTGTTATGAACTATGTGTAGAAGGGTGCTGAAAAAACAATGGTCTGTTAAATTGGCTTTAAAGAACAAACAATGACTACAAACTTTCCAAATATTGTGGCTGTGTCTTCCTGGGATAAAGGATAGGGATACATTATTAAGAAGTCCCTACATTCTAACAGAAGAAGGGACGAGTGTAATTTTTAACTTTTGTTCCATTAAACCAGATCTTTCATTTATAATGATTGATTATAAGGCTTGATTTTCTTTACAGAGTGTCTCCGGATCTGTGCGAGACAGAGAGGTAGCAGGGGAAGATCAAGTCATACTGTTGACATGGAGTAATGGCTATCAGCTTTTTCATCTGCATTATCAGGGGCGCTGCCGGAAAAAATTCGGAAAATGTCCCAGGCAGCCATCAGAATTGTTTTTGGAAACGTGCAGAACTTTCCCAAGATCCTTGAGGCAGACAAAACACTGCCATATAAAGGCAGGCAGTGAGGGCACATCAACTGTGCTCAAGGGGTACCCAAAAAAATGTCCTGTTCAACATGTGGGCCTCATGTAAACAGCCAGGAGAACATAGTTAAAATATAAAACGGCATACAGCACTGTACGGGCATTTGTTTAGCTTTCGCAATCCCACTTTGTAGAGCGTAAGTGGTCTCTGACATCTGAGTGGGGGATTCAGTCAAGCAAGTTAAACTCCTCTAGAAGGAGGTCCTCTTATAAAAATACACCCTCTCTTAAACCCAAGAAAGGGCTTTAATCCCAAATTTGATACATTTAGTCTCTTGTTTTCTATGGAATGGCAGCTATTAAACGGCTGACAAATCTTTCTAAACATAGCTAACAGAATATTCATGATGAAAGATAATAAATATAAGATACGCATGAATTATTAAAAGGTATCATATATAATGTTTCTTCCTCAGCAATTTGTAAAGCCTCACAGGCCTAAGTAAACATCAAGTCTTAAATCTGTTGCTTCAATTATTAAAGTGCGCCTTCATCGGTTTTTGAAGCATCCCCTTGCTGGATCTGTTGCACATGGAGCTCCAGACCCACAGATATAGAGCAGAGGAAGTAGCAGGAAGCATGCCTGGTCACACCCTCTGCACATAACACAGTGCACACACCATGTCCGGCTTGCAGAAAGTCAAACACTCTCAGTCCAGGAGTGAAGTAGCTAGAAGATCAGAGACACTGTATAGCCTTTTTTTTATTTTTATTTTTTTTATTTCCCTAAACAAAAAAAAATCCAAAAAAACGAATCCCATGCTAATAGGGTTAATAATCTCTCAAATGTCATCATACACTATACACTGAGCTCTAATGTAAATATGCTTCACTGTCGGTACTATAATAAAATTGCTGTGCTTTGAAATAGAAAATTGTAGGCCTAGTTACTGTGACGTTAACAGACAGATTAAAGATGGGAGGAGAATTTCCATTATTCACACCCTCCAAACCCAACAGTGCACCCAGCTTGAACAGGTGCAGTCTGCGGTTAATGCAATCGCTGTGCACGACCCAGAGAAAAAAATGGCAAATATGTTCATAAAAGAAAGCCGAAGGCTGAAGAAGAAGAATGCTGTATGCTGAACAATACAGTGCCTATGAGTGTTTTGTTTTGTGGTATCTCAGGTATACCAAGCTGGTTATACAGGTATTATGCTGATAGAATTTCAAGTAGAAAGTGGTTGCAGAACGAAGTCAGTGAAGCTGATTTTTTCCTCTCTCATCATCGACTATCTTGTACAGTCTTCCAGTAATCTAGTAAATCTGATCAACCACTTGTCTAAATATATGAATTGTTTATATACCGGTCATTTGTATATGAAATATAATAGGAAAATTTAAAAATGTTAAAGTGATCAAAACTTATTTCATCTTACAATTTTGGTCAGAGATTTTCTTTGTGCGACATTATTCCTTGTTAAAGTGTTTAATAGTAAGCCACATTCATATCAATACGCTACACTGATCCATGTGTAGAGATAGATAAGATATAATCCTTTAATAGTCCCACATCAGGGAAATTTCTTTGATAGATAGATAGATAGATAGATAGATAGATAGATAGATAGATAGATAGATATTGGGCATTTTTGAAGATAACAGAATCAGAAAATTGAAAACATAAGCAGCAAATTGAATGGAGAGAGTCTGACAGCCAGAAAGTAGATGAAAACAAATGCTTTGAGAGAGAGAGAGAGAGAGAGAGAGAGAGAGAGAGAGAGAGAGAAAGAAATTGCCCCAAATATTTACATCAAATACCTCAAAGAATTTCTAAAAACTAAGTGCAACCGGTGAAACATGAAACTTAATACCCATGCCCTGAGTATAAACAACTGAGGAGTGTGAGGGGAAACGCCAGGGCAGAGAGAGAAACCAGTGAAGGTGAACGACCCTCCTGCTTCTGCTTACCTGAGTTTAAGGTTGGCCAAAAACTCTTCCAAGGACACATTGTCCAGAAGAACAAAATCCGCCTTTCCATACTCCAAACTTTCGTGCTCGGCCATACTGCGCTTTGTTTTTAATGAAAACAAAATAAAACAAAAACAAAGAACCCACAAGTCTTCACCAAGAAACTTCAGCCAAACCGGCGGAGCAGTTGAACGCAGCGCAGCAGACACAGCTTATAAACGGGACAACTCGACGGAAGATAAGTTATTATTCATTATCCGTTAGCAAGCACTACAGCTGAAATTTATTTACTGTTCACACATTTCCATAAAGAAATAAAGAAAATAAATTGCGTTTGTTATTTCCTGTTTCCCGAAGTCCAGCGTAATCCGCGGTTTGTGCTTTAGATCATTTTGGGTGACTTGCTGCTACTGAGGGTTGCGTTTGTGTTGTCCGGGTTAAAGTGAACGCAGCTCCATGTCTCTGAGTTTGTGTGTGTGTGAAATTCCCCCAGCTCATACCGTACACACACACACTCACTGTAAGAGCTGCTCCTCCTCTTCAAGGGCCAGACCTAAACCCTGTGTGTGTGTGTGTGTGTGTGTGTGTGTGGCACTGGCTTCAGTGGTGAATCACCAACATAATCCTACGTGTAATCACAGGATTTTAGCCATGTAAGGCAACCATGGTGTATTTGTTTGAAATATAGAAGTACAAAGGTCATTCACTTGGAAAAGTCAACCGAATAAACCCTTACACATGAATCTTACAGGGAATTTTATTTATCACACCACGAATAACTGCACAAGAGACAATCTCTAAATTTCATGCAGGCTCCTTGACAGATGACTGTGAGCTAAATTACCTGTGCTCGAGGGGCCATCTTGTGTATGCTTAGACTTTTAAACACAGAAGTAACTTTACTGCCCCACCATGTCCATTATAAGGAAGCACAATCATACAATGCAGCTGGTTAACTACACACACTATTAGGCATACTAGTCAAGAAATAAAGAAAGCAAAAGTCATTCGCTAACATCGGAAAGGTGTTATGAAAACCTAGGCCGAGACCAAAGCAAAACAATCAAGAATGCCAATGCACAAGCTATCACATTTAGGTTTCTAAAAAGGACGCAAACACACAGACGCACATACGCACACATGCATTAGGCTCAATTTAATTTACACATCATTCTCTAGGCCCCATCTGACAGCTGTATATGGGCTACACCATGAAAACTGCAACCACTGCATCCATGATGTTTTGTGCAGAGTATCATGAAGTCACTCCATTAATATATATTGCAACTACATTATCATAAAAACTAAAATATCTGATAACTAGATATGGTCTTACTTCAACTTCCTTCCTAGTACGCACTCTGGACCCAAGAAAATATTGACTTGAGTGTTCTGAATCTTCTTTCTTTTTGAATTGAAAATAAAGAGTTATCTTGGAATATTCAAGTAAACATTCCTGATAATAAAATGTATTGACTTGTCAAATATTTTCCTTTTTTTTTTTTAAAAAAAAAAAAAGAAGATGATTTTCCTTATATTTGACCCTCATGTCATAGTTTGGCTGCAGTTTTCATGGATTGCCAATATAAAGGTAAATTAATATCTTAATCACTAAATAGAAAAAGAAATATCATCACATTCATCATTATTATACATTGAAGACGAACATATGCAGGCGTTAGCTACATTTCTTCCTTCAGCCTTGTGTTAAAAGCAGTGAACCCCCAAAAACAATGGTGTTGGATGCAGAGTTAGCCCAGGAGTTGCCACAGTTATGGGTCACATAAACTAAGGCACCTTTGCGCAGAGTGGTCATGTACATTGAAAGATTTCCTACGGTGTCTGGAGCTCTGACATGAGTGTGAGACACAGCAACCCAATAGCCATTTATGACGAGCCACAGGTCAGTCTTAAGCCCAAGCCTCCCAACCTGAGTGGAGAAGAAGAACTGATAGATGCCCGTGACTGGAGCCGTGAACACACCTGTGCGCCTGTCGAAGGCCCTGCCCACATTCACATACACCTTCCTGTACTGGATTCGGTTCACCTTGCCAGACAGTGAGCCAGGGGAGGCAGCGAAGAAGTGCACTTTCACTGTAAGAGAAAGAAAAGTGTAAAACAAAGCTATAATTTCTCTATCTATATCTATGTATAAAGATTTAAATGATCTGTTTCTACTAATTTTAGTTCCTGAGTTTGTGCGGTAGAATTGAGCTAAAGAAAATATTTATACTTGCCTCTTCTTTTTGTTCTCTTACAAAACCATTTGATCTTGTCTTTGCTGGTACAAATTTCATCTTGCTTACATTTTCCACAGACAAGAGTGTTGACATCTGAAACAAGGTTTACACAAAAACATTCATTCATTCATTTTTTTATCCTCTTGTTCCTTTTCAAGGTCACAGGAGAGCCGCTGCCCAGCCGGCGGCATAGGGCGCAACCCAAGGAACAACCCAAGACAGGGCGCCAATCCATCGTAGGGCACACACACACACACAGACGTGCGCACACACCAGGGCCACTCCAGAGACACCAATCAACCTCACGTGCATGTCTTTGGACTGTGGGAGGACACCGGAGTACCCGGAGTAAACCCACGTGAACACGGGGAGGACATGCAGACTCCACACAGAAAGGACCCAGACCACCCCACCCGGGGATCGAACCCTGGACCTTCTTGCTGTGAGGCGACGGTGCTACCCACCGAACCACCGTGTCGCCCTACACAAAAACATTTGAACACTCATGAATTTGACTTCTGAAATGTTTATTCACATTTACCAATTTGGTTTTGCATTGAGGAAATATCATATTTGAGCTTTCACCTGCACAGTAGGCCAGATGACAGGTCGGTGGCTGGACAAACTTGTAGACATAGTAATTGCCCTGGCATGCTTTCACTTGGATGGGAGGCGATTTGAAGGCGCAGCAGTTTTTCTCCCAGTGGCCGCAAATTTTGCGTGTGACAATGCCGTCCCTTTTGCTTGGATGACCACCTACTAGCCACAGAGGGGCGTGTGTGCCACAGCTTTCCGTCTTCACGCACAGCTCAGGCATTTGGATACTTCTTCCTCTGTAGAACAGGCGATACCAACCATTCCACTGCACATTGCGATCACAAGAAACTCTTTTGGTGGTGTAGTTGGTGGCTCTCCAGTCCTGGTTGAGAGATTTATAGAACCTACAAGGGTCGAGGATTTGATCATTGTGATCGTCCTCCTTTCCTTGGGGAGGGGAGTATAGCACAGAGGTGCTGCCTGGCCAAGACAACAGGCAGGAAAAACATCAGATAATATTCATTGATTCTTGTAAATGTTATGCTCATGTATGATTCAATATAATGTTATATCATGTCTACTAGGAAACCAGACACTGGCAATAAAATAGTATAATTTATTTATTCAATGAATCTTAGGAGAGAGAAAAATATATTGACCTTGTTCCAGGGAAGTCATATTCACATCCTTATCTGTGTATTCATGCGCTTGTGTACAATGCATCACGGCCTAAAGAAATATGAACATACTTCAATCCAATTTATTTTTTATGAGTATATTTACTTTTACATCATGACGTCAGGTTGAATTTTATACTGCTATTACCTGTGTCATGTCTTCTTGTTTCTGTTTCATCAAACTTTGGTCATGTTTCAAGGCTTCTATTTCCTGAAAAATTCAAAGGATTTTATCATAGAGTCTGTGGGATGATGTGTTAGTTAGCAGAAGATGTTCCACAGATCTTCTCTACCTTATACATTAAAGTGAGTTGTTCCCGAAGAGCGTGGTCTTCGTTGCTCCACATTTTCATAGCATACTAAAACACAGTTATTCAAAGATACATAATATTACCTTAAGACTGAAAAATATTTCCGATTTTGTTTAAATCAGAATATGTAATATCTTTGGAAAAAAAGTTTTTAAGTCATGCTTACTGATCCCTCAGTTTGCTTGGTATTGGCTGCAAAGACCAACAGCACTGATAGCATCTGAAGGCTTGAGACGCTCATCTGTATAATAAATGTAAAAGTAGTTTTATATATAGGAATGGGTTAATAAAAATTAAATAGGAATGGGTTATGAAAAGTTAGGGAGGAATGGGTTATTAAAAATTAGATAGAAAAGGGTTATTAAAAAATTAGATAGGAATGGGTTATTAAAAATTAGATAGGAAAGGGTTATTAAAAAATTAGTTAGGAAAAGGTTATTAAAATTAGATAGGAAAAGTTTATTAACTAGTTAGTTAGGATGTATTATTAAAAAATTTGATAGGAAAGGGTTATTAAAAATTAGATAGTAAAGGGTTATTAAAAAATTTGATAGGAAAAGATAATTAAAAAATTAGTTAGGAAAAGGTTATTAAAAATTAGATAGGAAAAGGTTAGTTTATTATTAACAAGTTAGTTAGGATTTGTTATTAAAAAATTAGATAGGAAAGCGTTATTAAAAAATTAGATAGGAAATGGTTATTAAAAATTAGATAGGAAAGGGTTATTTAAAAATTAGATAGGAAATGGTTATTAAAAATTAGATAGGAAAGGGTTATTTAAAAATTAGATAGGAAAGCGTTATTAAAAAATTAGATAGGAAAGGGTTATTTAAAAATGAGATAGGAAAAGGTTATTAACAAGTTAGTTAGGAATGGATTATTAAAAGTATTAGGCAGAGACAGAAACAAAGCAAAAAAAAACAAAAACAAAGTTTTTAAACTTTGATTTAAACTATAGATAGATAGATATATAGATGAACATTTCTAAAGATGCAAAGCTGGTTTCCTACCTTTGCAGGGACAGATTACTAACATCTAAATATTGTGCATTGACTTTATATACCACACTAGAGCAAACCAAGCTGCAGCAGGCGTTAAACGGGAAGTTAGGCTTTCACACCAGTGTATTTGTTCTTACACTGCATACAGACATGCACATGAAAACTTACTATAGTCAGATACTGCTGATGGGATCAGTCAGTCAACCAATCAATCAATCAATCAATCAATCAATCCAGAAACCTTGCAAATATTGTTGGTTCCTGTTTTTATATATAGTTGATGTGCTGTATATCAGGAGTCAAGCTCTCCTTCTCCACAATTCTATCCTCAATGTTCTATCCTCAATATCCTATTCCTATTTCAGGGTCATGGGAGAGCCGGTGCCTAGCCGCTTAGGGCGTAAGGTAGGAACAACCCTAGACAGGGAGCCAATTCATCGTAGGGCACACACACACACACACACACACACACACACACACACAC
>JANCOA010000057.1:10163487-10175468 GCA_024363135.1 Leptodoras oyakawai | reverse complement strand
TAGTAGTAGTAGTAGTAGTAGTAGTAGTAGTATTACTTAATCATTTACAAAATTTACAATTTGAAATTAAGAATTGCTTAATCATTAGAAAATAAGTAGCCTGCTAAAAAATGGTACACTATAAAACTATAAAGATTTATGTACATATGCATGAACCTATGCATTTTTATAGGCTGGTTGTGTAAAAAATAACTAGCTATAAATGAATTCACACTGAAAACCTTCTTCATTTTTTTTTCTTTTTTGTAACTTACCATGTTTTTTAGAACCTACTTCAACTTTTATCTTATCATAAATGTTTATCAAAGCCTATACATTATGCTAATGCCCTGCTTTAATCTCAGCTGTGTTCATTTAATTGCGCCTGTCAGTTTCACTGATATCAGAGTCTGGAGAAGTGGGGGAAAGTAACCGTGTCCTTATACTTCCCGAGTAATGATCCGTCACACACAGTTTCCAACAGTTTTGATCTCAGAAGTGTGCGCAGGGACCGGAGGGATACCGGGGCACGTCTAAACATCTCCCCGGCTTTGATAAGCCACTGATAAACACGTTCATTTCGGACAGGTCCGGTGAACTATTGGAATAAGGGCGGGGTCTCGCTCAAATATCATCCTATCACCGTCCTGCCTGAGCTCCAGTCCCCGCCCCTTCCAATTACCTCTCACAGAATGTATATCATAGGCTGGGAGCCCGGCACCTCTCATTCTGAATGTAAAAGAAAAAAAGTGATGCACTGTTATTTATATTACAGTAATGTAATATAAAGTACAATGAAATAAACCAAGAAAGGCGGATAAGTTAGGCATGTCAGGCATGAGACGGGTTTTATTTTGGCCGTAAAAGAAACAGGAGCAGTTCTCAGAAGTCGGAAGCCAGAAAGCGGTTCATTTTGCTTTTTATTCTCCTTTCCATTAATGATTTCTGTGGAGTCTGTTTGTTCGAGTAGGTAAAGAAAGTAAGCTATCAACCTATGTACCTGCACGTAAGCGCGGAGCGAGCCTGCAAATGGGCGGCATAGGCGGCAGCTTGTATATCAATATGCTCAATGGAAGCGACGCGCAAAGTTTGGCCAAAAGCGCAGAGACGAGCGGTCACCTTCACCGGAGCAAGGAGCTAGCGGACTTCAAAATGGGCGTCCAAGACGCGAGGCTGTACTATCCAGACTCAGTTCCGAATGGCCAGGACAACTTTCCGCTGCCGTACCACGGCGAGCAGAGCGCTGGCGAGCTCGGAGCGCAGACGGGAAGGTTGTACTCCGCGGCGGCGGCTCCGCTTGGTAACTGTACGATCAGCCGCAGCAGCGCGGCCCAGGCTTACGCAGGGGCTGATGGGTATTCACCGGACAGTAAAGACGGCTACCTGGCCGGCGCGGACTCGTACCCGGCCCACTTTCAGCATGGCTACCCGCGCGCGCCTCTCTATTCCTTACCTGGCGTACAGGTGTGCGGCAAGACGCAAGTGATTCTCAACAACTACCAGCTGTGGGCCAAGTTTCATAAGTACCAAACCGAGATGATTATCACCAAACAGGGCAGGTAAGTAGGGTATGTCTCAGCACAAGTTCCAGTAGCTTACAAAAGCGAAGTAAACTCAGGATAGTTTAGTGGGCAAAAAAAAAAAAAGATGCATGAGTTAAATCTATGGAGGAGTATGGAGTGGATGGATAGAATCACAGCATTTCAATTGGAAATGAAAGGAAAACAGTGAATGCTAGAACACGCACTGAAGCTGACAGATCTGCACAGGAGAGCCATCCCTGGAGCTCTGGTAGTGTGATAACAAAGTTTGGTTAGTTGGATAGAAAGAACAGAGGCAATAATTACCGCCTAATCTTGAATAAAACCTGATTTTTCTTGTCAAAGTAAACAAATAGTCAGAATAAGCTCTTCTGTAGTCAGTTATGTTATGCTTAATTTGGGCAGCAGCTTAAAAATGTTTAATTACAATTATCTTGGTTTTCTCGCTTCGTTTGAAATATCAGAGGAGACCATGTAAAACAGCAAATCCTTATGAAAGACAGCTGACTCTAAGTATAGTATTGTGACTTTCACTATTTTATTTGTTTTCCTCTGTTTTCTCACATATGTGAAATGCGTATATACTATTGAAAAGCCTTTGCTAAATGTCCTATGTACACTTATAGTATTGCTTAGGTTACTTCAGCTGTAATTCTTCTTTGAGAGAAGATTTTGTAGCGTACTATAATTCTGCAAGGGTTTTTGGATAAATGTAACACAGTGAACTGTTATGCGCTCGTTCATGTTAGGCCTAGATAGTTCAACAGCTTAAAAAAAAAACTTACCTGAAAGTCGCCTTTATAAATTTTTATATGCTTAATAAATAGCAAATAGGCTTTATGAAGGAAAAAAACGTCTTCTGCGAAAGTTTTGTCTTCTCTCAAAATGTGGAAGTGTCTCCTATTGTACATCATTTATCACTTCTTTAAAGTAGTGCTCCCACATGCTGATGAAATGAGACCTTTGGGTTTGGTGAAAAAGTCACAAAAATGTAGAACCTCACAGGAAAATAATCAGTAACCTTGTTTTGCTATCTGTTACAAAATGATCTTAATCACTGATCTCACTCTGTGCTGTATTCCAGGGGCTCAGTAAGTTCTTCATGTACAACTTATTACACACTTTGCTGCAATAAGTGCGGTTGATTTGCAATTAATTAAGTACATTGTATTTAATTATAGAACACTGACTGTAATGTTCTGTTGCAGCCAGTTTATATGAGCGCATTTGTTTGTGTGTATCTTTGGCTGGGGGAGGGATGACGCGGGGTATATGAAAATGCACACGTTTTGATGTAACTTATACTGTCATATGCCTTAACACCTTGTGGATAATGACAATGTACCCATGCTTGCCCGCTCATATAATTGAAGTAATTGATACATCTCCCCTAGAACACGCGCACACACACACACACACATATACACAGTTCATCCAGTCAGTCACTCCTGCAACCTTTTTTACACATCAAACCTAAAAGAGACAAATATGATGTATGAGTAAATATATCTTTTGAACTTGGCAGGCAAATAATATTTCTAGTTTATGAAGGAGTAAAAGACTTGCAAATTATAATTCCATTGGCACTGATATTACAGATTTTCCTTTACTTCCTGTATATTTATTTATTTACAGAGGAAAAAAACCTATAAACTGAAATCGGAAAGGGCCCGTTTCATTTCTAAGCAGCCACACCAGTGAGGCAGTACAGCCCACATTTTTTAATGCTTGATCACTAATTTTCATTAATTAGTCTTGACCCTCATTTGAATAAGACTAATGAATTCAATGAAACTATAAACATAATAATTGCAGATTTGCATTAGTTATAGATAAATATTTATAGACCATGATGTTCCTGTAAATGCCAAATATAGAGTAGATGATAAATTTACATAATGGAGTTTTAAGCCTCTCTCCATGCTAAGATAATGTTTCAGCTCAGTTGATTTTGCTGTGGGGGTGGAAGAGATGTGCTGCTGGTGGTGGTAAGGTTTGGGGAGGCTGAAAGTCTGATGGCCGTACATCAGTGGAGGTGGCTTTGAAGTGCAGGAAATGAAGAAAGGTGCTTTTTCCCTCTCTCGCACTCTTTCTTCACTGTCTCTCTCTTCCTCTCTCCTCTGGTCTGTTAGAGAGTGTAGTGAGGCAGGATTCTTCAGAAGTGAGGTGAGACACAGTCCGAGATAAGGCTTTGAAATCTTCGCTGTAAGGCCAAGAGCCTGAAACAGGAGCAGAGGTTCTTTGGCCCTTTTCAAGTTCTCCTCTAAGTCTGACAACATTTTCTCCAGTACCATTCCTACTACTAAGACCCACTCCACTAGCATCCACATAACCGATTCTGTGTGATGGCTCAAAATTAATTTTGTTTAAAGGGCTAAATGGAGCATTTGTGCATTTACATGAATTCCTAAAATATATAACCAAACTTTTTAAAGGCGTTGTACACTACCAGCCTACCAGCCTAAAATCCCATTTCTGGGGATGCAAAATATTTAACATAAAAACATGTATACAATTTAATTTTACATTTTTTTATTATTTTGTTTATATTTACTTTTCTCATATTTAATCTAAATCATGGTACAGTTAATGATTCCTGTGATGTAGTCTTATACAGATTTTACTATAATTATACAGTTTTATATTCAACACCAGAGGTCCTAGGTGAATATGTTGACTGATGTGTTGTTAGTGTCTGTGTATTCGGTTCCAAAAAAGTCTTTCCATAAGTTGTTGCAATTTATTTATCTGCAGTTTACTTTATTATCTGGAACTGATTTATCGTATGATCTCATTTGTAATATGAAGCTGCAGAGACCCCATTTCTAAGACTGTATTCTGATAAATCCAGTGCTTTGGTATTATAAATTTGCTGTCTCATTTATGACATATTAATTACTTTATATTTTATATTGAATTATTTTACAGAACAAAAGGGTGTCATGCCTTCTTTAGGAACAATAAAAAGATTTCTATTTCCTGTACCAGTAGTACACTCTTTCTGTGCCCTGCATTGCAAAGGCATGAAGAAATTTCTGGCTATTTTTGATGTTAGTGTTGTTTTTTTTTTTTGTTTTTTTTTTCTGAACACTTCCTGTTCATCTGTTGATGGTAACAGGGAGTATGCAAAGTCTTGCAAAGAGCCCAGCCTGCAAAGAGCCAGGGCTCAGCATCAAAATATATATTAAGTGGCAGACTTGCAGTTTCTCAAAACAGAGCGGCTTGTCGCATGCGTCTACAGCTCTAGGAGAATCCAGAAGTACAAGTATATTAAATACAGACGACATGTGAACAGGAGCAATTCAGTAAAGTTGCATGAAGATCAAAGGGATTGTCTGTTATGAGGGATGTGACTGTGGTTGCTGAGCTCACTCTGTTTTTCAGCAGTAAAAAACTGCATTGGTGTTCAGTACAGTGACACTTCTCCACCAGCAGACTTTGTTAAGTGGTTTCTAAACTCACCACATAGACATACTCCCGAAAAAAAAGAATATCTTTATCTATCTACGGTGAATTTTAATCTGTGCTACAGGAACACGTATCTAATTATTCACTCATTCAGGTTTATCCTGGACAGGGTTGCAGTGGCATCAAATCATATAGGCACAAAAATACAGTATAATAAGTCAGAGTCTCAGTTTCAAAGTCTCAACTTGTATCCACCATCAGACCGGTAGATGTCATCACAAATGAGCACTTGTACATATGATGACATGGACGTGCACTCCCGTCCTGTTGAATCAGCGAGTGCAGTCAAGGAGAAAAACCTTCTCTGTACTGAATTTCCAGTAACACAGCTATCATTTGCCTAACTTCCCTGCTCTACTATACCTGTCACGCATACATCATACATTTTTACATCACACACGTCTCTTTTTCACTTACCTCTCTCAGTGTACTAAATGATTTGCCCCTGAATTCCTTCTAATACTGTACTTCCATCTGTGATCTCTCTTACATTTTAAAGGAAGTGGTACCATTGTGGGATTTTTAATTTTTTTTTCAAAGTTTCATTTCACATTTGTAAAGGCATGTACAAGTAAGACCATATGGCTAGGAGACAGTCCTAAGACACGAGTCCTAGACAGCAGAGAAGACATATCTTTGTTTGGCAACCACCTACTATCCGGACACCGACAGTCAACGAGTCACTAAGTTTCCACAGGTTAACAATTTCTGTCATCGTAAACCTAGGCCTCCTACTTATGCAAAACATACTCTCTGTGGTAAACCTTTAAGTTTCCCCTTCACCAAGTACTGATTTCTTATAAATCGACTCTTTTAGGTAAGCCATGAAAGCTAGTCAGAGCAGAGAAGTGGCAGAGGCACGCTCTGGTTATAAATCAGATTGAGTGGAGACAGAGAGTGAAGTGGTAAAAACAGAATACTAAAGCTGGTTTCTGTTTTCACTTACAAGATATTGACATGTAGCTGCTACTCAAGAAGAAAAGAAAAGATCTATTCTTTATATATTGTAGCATGCCACTTTATCCCTCATATTTATCAGAGAGATGCCTATTAATGACTTGTAGGTAGGCAGGATGTTTAGGATAGGAGCCTTCAGTTTGTGTTTTCACAGGCCAGATAATTAGTTACATAAATTTTAGCAAAAAGTGTAGAATTTCAAAACTACTGTGCAGTTTATGTAGGCATGATGTAATATTAAAGCCTTCTGTTTCACACATACACAAACCACATTTCCAGAAAAGCTGGGATACATTCTAAAAATGCAATAAAACTGAAATCACTAGAACTTTTATTTAGCAGATAAAAGGACAAAGAAAAGATTTGCAGTGTTTTCACTAACAGCGTTAATTCTGTTTGTTAAATATAAAAATTACAAATATTCAAATTTAGAAATTGAT
This sequence comes from Leptodoras oyakawai, assembly GCA_024363135.1. Taxonomy (NCBI): domain Eukaryota; kingdom Metazoa; phylum Chordata; class Actinopteri; order Siluriformes; family Doradidae; genus Leptodoras; species Leptodoras oyakawai. Next base: position 10,169,083 of record JANCOA010000057.1, on the reverse strand, counting down.
GCCTGCAACACATCTAGACATGTTATGTTTTAATGATACTTTTTCATTGTTTGGGAATTGAGATTAAATAATTGTTACAGTTTTGCAAGTGGACTTTTTGCCCGTTCTTGTTGTATACAAGACTTCATCTGCTCAACAGTCCATGGTCACTGTTGTCTGATGTTCCTCTTCATGATGCACCATCCATTTTCAATAGGAGACAGATCTGGACTGCAGGCATGCCAGTTAAGCACATGCACTCTGTGTCTATGAAGCCACGCTGTTGTAACATGTCATGCTCTAACAGTAGTATGACATTTTATCAAACAATCCCACCTGATGACTCAATGGTCACGCACAAGTTTTCCCCTGACTCCCTGAAACTTTTCATGCTGTTATGAACTCTTGATGGTGAAAGACCTAAATTCTTTGCAATCTTGTAATGAGAAACATTGTATTTGAACTGACTGACAATTCTCTCATGAAGATTGGCACAGAGTGGTGAACCACGACCCAGCCTTCTGTGCAGAAGACTAAGCCTTTGGTGGATACCAGTTAAATTGCTAATTGTGGAACCTTCCAGTTTAACCTTTTCAGTCTTATTTTACCTCTGTCCCAACTTTTTGGAGTGTGTTGCAGGCGTATTATATTATTTTTTTATATTCATAGAATCAAGTTAGTAGTTAAGGTTAGATTTATCAGTTAAATAAAAATTCAAGTGATTTACAGTTCAAGTACAGTTTTTAGTGTTTATTACATTTTTAGAACATGTGTTGTACAGAATGGGAATTGCACTTTCAATATAATTCATCAGCTGTATGAACTAAAAACGTGTGCTTGAGCAGCAGAGCATTAATGGTTGTGCTCTAGCCTCGTGATGAGAACTTCATGAAGCATCACGTTTTTTTTTGTTTGTTTATCCTCATGTGGTTTCTGTATCTATTTCTCTGAACAGGAGGATGTTCCCATTTCTCAGTTTTAATATCAGTGCTCTGGACCCCTCGGCTCACTACAACGTGTACGTGGATGTGGTTTTGGCTGACCAGCACCACTGGAGGTACCAGGGAGGCAAGTGGGTGCAGTGTGGCAAAGCAGAAGGCAACATGCCAGGTATAATCACTAGCCAGTAGACGTTTGCTTTTACTCAGTACGTTCTTTTTCCTCAAGTAGAGTGTTCTCTGTATTGTGGTTTGTGCATTGTGAATGTCAGTGTGCACTGAAGGGGAAAAAAAGTTCTGCTTCTCAGTTCTATGTCTTTTTGTGGCCATGAGCAGACTATATCTGGTGTCACTGTATGCCACAATCTAAGAAACCCATGCATGCACAACTGCTACTATGACTATGTGTACACTGCAACCGACTGCACACTCATCCTGCATTAAATTTTAATTTTTTTGAAATGTTGTCAAGAAAAGGTCATGCACATTTTTAACATGATTATTGTACACATTCCACACAAATTAAAGTTATATAAAAATGAAGCACAGTTATTAAAAGTACATCATACTATTTTTCCCCCACAGGAAACAGGATGTACATGCATCCCGACTCTCCTAACACAGGGAATCACTGGATGAGGCAGGAAGTCTCATTTGGCAAGCTCAAACTCACCAATAATAAAGGCAGCTCCAACAACATGGCACAGGTATCACTGAGAAAATGTCTGTTAGAGTGTATGTGGTCACTTGTGGTCAGTGGTATGTTTGAATTTCCTCCTCTCACCCCATCTCTGCTTGTGTCTACTCATATCTCATGTTATATCTCAGATGATAGTGCTGCAGTCTCTCCACAAATACCAGCCACGCTTGCATATCATGCAGGTAAAGGAAGATGGAACAGAAGATCCCTTCCACAGTTGTAAGGCGCAAACCTTCATCTTCCCCGAGACTCAGTTCATTGCAGTCACTGCCTACCAGAATGCAGACGTGAGTCAAACCCCTCCTCTCGCCCCCTCACTCCTCCACCATCAGTGGGGATTATTCTCTGTTTTAATCAGCTGATACCTACAGAACCACTAATGAAACAAAAGCAAACTGAGCAAAGTATCAAGCTTTGTTGTAATGAATTGACATCATTATGAAAATATACAAAGCTTCATATGGTTGATATTTTTGTACTTCTAGAAGCAGCTTGTAATTTTAAAAAATGATTTACTTATTTTCTATCTATTAACTCTATGTCCTTTTCTTGTCACATACTGCCCCCTCCTCCTATATCGACATCTTGGCCATACTCGTTACATCTGTCATGGCTCCTACTCCTGCCATTTCTTCCACAGATCACTCAGCTGAAAATAGACCATAACCCTTTTGCAAAAGGTTTCCGAGACAATTATGACACGTAAGTAAACTTATTCCCCTAGAGTAAACTTATATCACTTTTTAAACTTTATACCGCCTTGTTTAAATAGGAAATCCTCTTTAAAACATATGTAGAGTATAATACGACTCAATCTCTTAAGGAAAGCTAAATCCAAATGCTATATTCAGATGTGGTTGAAGTGTTAGGTCTCACACTGTACTCCTGAGCCCTGTGAGATTTGTATTTAACACCACTACAGGGGTATTGTCAGTTGAATTTGACCTTGATTTTCCCACACAGACTGTATGCCCCGTCTGACTTGGATCGTATCACCCCCTCCCCCACTGAGGGCCAGCAGCTTGTGGCAGCCAGCTGCTATCCCCGCCAGCTTTACCCAGCTGAGCAGTATATGAGTCCGCTTCAGCACAGCCGCTTCTACAGCTGTGAGCCTGTCAGCATGGCACAGGGGTGCCCCAAAGACCCAAACGGCAGTCACCACGGGCGCTGGTACTTACCTGGGCAACAGGGCACACCGTCTAATCTACTGGACTTCAGCTCTTACGAGGGTGACTATACAGCCAACAGCCTGTACAAGCCCTTTACGTTACAGACATCGCCCCACCACCCATTGAGCTACTATCCTGAAAACCCCTTCAATTCTGGGCCAATATCAAGTGCTAGCCCTGGCACATGGAGCACAGCGAGACCGTCACCACAGTACCTCAGCCACTCCCACCCTGGGAAAGCCACATCTAGCCTGGGCTGGTTCCGCCCCATGTCTTCCTCTCCTCCAGCAGTTAATTCACGCGTGCACCCTTCTCCATCACTCCTCGAGTCCTTGAGGGTTCCAGTACTACAGGAAAAGTCAAAAGAAGTGGTGGAGGACACATGGATGGAGACCCCCTCTGTCAAATCAGTAGACTCTGTCGACTCTGGTCTTTTTGAGGGTGCAGAGAACAAGAAAAGACGAGTATCACCCTATGCCTCCAGCACTGAGAGCTCTCCTCCCATTCGCAGCAGTGAAGCCTGTGAAAAGGACAACAGCAGCGATGCCGGCTATTATGGCTTCTACAGTCACTGAGTGCCATCGTCTCTGAGCTAGCATAGTACTCCTGCTGTGTCCCATCCACAGAGCTCTGTGGGAGTCTAGAGGATGGACAACAGAGGCCAGTAAGAGCCAACACAGAACTCTGTGAACAGAACATTTTTCAATCATAGCCCCGGTGCTGTTTGCTTTTTATCCTGACAGTGTTGTTGCTGGCCCTCTCATGTTTGGTGTGCTGCTTCCTCATGGTAGTGCTGTGTGGATAAGGCCAGGTGGAGCCACTCCACTCATCCTGAAGGTCATTGTCATGGTGAGGACTAGCAAGACAAGATGATGTGACTGGGCCAAAACACTGGCCAGTATATGCATGCACACACACAGACCTGGAAACATTCAGAAACTGTAAATATTTAGCACTTAAAGAAGTCTGTATACCTGCTGACACTCCCCTCAAGGACCTGTCCAGTTCTCACACACACAAACACATGCCGTTTTTCTCAAGAAAATAGTTATAAATAGTTATGTACTTTTTTTATTCCAGTTCATTCACAATTCTCTAAATTCACTACTCTAAATGAGACTTGAGTGTTCAATGAAATCAGATTATGTAAGTAATGGATAAGAGCTATTCAAGGAAAGAAATATCTATCTGCACAGAGAGGTCAGAACATGTCCTGCTCACCTGTCAGCTGTCTTCCTGTCAACCTCCCATTCTCTCTAAGAATTCTAACTAGATGTGCCAAACAGGGGCTGGCTCTAATTTCGTCTTGTTGCATATGCCTCAGTACCACTGCCTTGTGTATTAATGTAAGTTCAGCTTGCTGAACTTTGGATTCATACATGACGAATTGCAGTACAAATCGGGCATTACAGCATTTACTCGGTCAACGCAAACACAGCATTGTCAGTCTGATTAGCGTCAAAAAAACATTCTTAACCCAACATCAGCAAGTCTTACAAATAGGACAAGAAAGACAACATGCAGATAGACAGGGTGGGAAAATGTACACCTGGAAGGGGCCCTGTGGTGACTGGCCATCATAATCAGACAACAGCCCACACAGCACAGACATCAAGACACAGAGGAAGAATGAGACATAGGTCTGAACTTATCAGAGCCTGCAGACCTCCAAAGGTGAGAATGACCTTTGACAGCTCAGTGTGCAACAGCCATAAGAACGTTAACACACTGACTGTGGAGGCAAACGCACAATGCAGGACATGGTTCATCTTTCAAAATTTAGACACATTTCACTGGCCATGAGCTAATGTGATTTTTCAGTGAAGCACATATTAATATACGTCCCACAACAACATATTTTACTATAACACACAAAAAGATGGGGACAAGATTATTTTTATTTTGTTTTATTTATGTCATCTTTCCAAAACTGTAACTGTAAACAATTTCGAAAAAAAATGCCTGCACTTAAATGGTATGTACATTGTTAAAATTAGAGATGCTTACAATATGACTTTTTATGAAATCGTTGGTTTATTCTGTACTGTCAGTATTTTCTAGAGCTCCCCAAAAACCTGTGTAGTGGAATATGTAAGCTTCAGTATGTCAGTGACTTTCAAATCACAGAGTATGGATTTGCTTACCAGTGTTAAACCATGTTACATATCAGCAATAAGGATAAGGACAATCACAGTGAGATATTTCATATTGCTACTGCTCAGTTATAAACATATGGCTAGATATTACTCAGGTCAAGAATGTGCCAATGAATATTCAGCTCCATTTATTTAAGTAATGGAGATGTTGGAAGTTAATACTGAGTTTTAAATGACAGGGGTTTGTTATTGTTTCCTGGTTCTCAAAAGTAAGGTGCAAGCAACTGATAGGTATGAGTTTAACCGGAAGTTATTTTTGGTAAACTGTTTCTAATGTCAAGTGCAATTTAAAAATAAATGTTCATATTAATTTAAGAGATCTGTAATTTTTTTTTTATTCTTGAACAATTCTTGAATATGCATTCAAACCATTGTTATTAATGTTATTATTATTGTTATTAACACTGAGAATACAGGTGTACAGTATTACTTGGTTAATTGTTAGGATATGTTTTAGGTGACCTCTAGTGGACTAATCTCCTGATTCAGATATAATAATGGCCATTATTTATCAAAAGTACAAACAATGGGGGCGGCACGGTGGCGCAGTGGATAGCGCTGTCACCTCACAGCAATGAGGACCCGGGTTCGATCCCCGGTTGGGGCGACCTGGGAAATTTCTGTGTGGAGTTTGCATGTTCTCCCCGTGTTGGC
>JANCOA010000057.1:10115390-10126439 GCA_024363135.1 Leptodoras oyakawai | reverse complement strand
AAAGTACAGAGCTCGACTTGATGTGGAGGACGACTTGAGAGTTTGTTTGTCTCCAATTACACCAAGGATTGAAAAACAGTGAAAGACAGTCACATCCATCTCACTGAGCTAGGGCATTTATTATTTAAATATTGTTTTATTTTTGGGTCGGGGGGCCACAGTGGCACTTACCATCCACAAAGGGGGCCCCACACTAAAAAGGTTTGAGTGTACAGTATAAATACACCACTTGAAATATGGAAAAAATCATTTGAATATCTTGGTTAGTTATCAAACCAGCAAGCTAAAGTTACACATGAAGCTAGCTATATAAAATTGGGTTTCCTGTTGAACAGTTCTAATTATTTTACTTTATTTTTTATTATTTTTCTTTATATTTCTAACAGCATTTTTACTATTTGTATAGCCCTGCCATCATATGTGAACATTCTGAGATGATAAGTCATAATATTGTGAGTAATTGTTTGAATAAATAAGGAAACGTTGAAACATAACAGTCGGTTATGCTAATAATCGTAGAAATTATTTAAAATAAAAATGTAAAATGTTGTAAAGCGACAAGCTACTTGGAATTTGTCTTTAAAGGAGGCGCTTATCGTCGTTTTTTTCCTGATTTCTGATCTCACTCAGGCCCGAGCACTGGAACATTCTACGCATGCGCGTTATCAAAACGTGCTCCTCTGTCAGGGAACTTGTCGGCAAGGGAGAAATTTTGCAAGTCATGGTGGGCCATTCAAGACAAGTGGACTACGATAACATTAAGTATATCTTTGGAAATAAGTGACTTTTTCAAGAAGTGACTGCCATATGCTGCCAATGAGTACCGTCTAGACAATTTGGGCTGTTTTATCTGTAAATTCTTTAAGTGTAAGTATAAAAAAAGAGTGTTAGAAAACTGGCTAGTTAGCCAGTTAGCCTGATTGGGGCTGTGGAACTAGCCGGCGCATTGTTGTCCTTTGCTAACATGTAATGTATAAGTGCTGCTGTATATAATCATACAGCATTTATTAACTTGGTAGAGAGGGTTTTTACGTGTATCGTTGTCCGCATATCATACATGCATAAACGCGTAAGATTATTGAAGTTGTTTTGATATATTCGGCGTCCCCGGTAGATTCCCCTCAAAGCCCGCCCCTCGAACGTTCTCATTGGTGCCGTTATGAGAAACACCGGCGCGTGAGGATTCTCATTGGCTACAGGGAATCTCCTCAACCAATCGGTTATTGTTGCGCCACTTGTTGCTAACGTTGCTGGTGATTGCCGATGGCGGAAGTAGGAAAGAACACTTCCTGGATGTTAAGCAAATAAATACCGTTCTGTTTCGTATTCGGGAAACGGTTAACGGACTTGTAGGTGGCTGACAGTGTTCAGAAATTGATGTTTAATTCTTACTGTTCTTCATGGTGTTGGGGAGGAACATTGGGTCCGATCTGTTGTGTTTGTTTTGCCGAGTGGGCGGTTAGACGGCAGATGGGCTCGTGATGGCACGAAGAGGAGGGAGGCATTCATGCTACGTATGCTAATGCTAGAGCTGCAAGCTAACAAACTTCCAAGAGGAATCAGACTTTATGGGAGGAGATTTGACAGAATATTACTGCACAGTTGATCCTGGCATGTTGTGCTGATTCTTATTTTTTGTTATGCAGATTGGAGGAGCCATCAAAGAGTAACTGAAAATTCAGAGGTGGGATCTATGCATCTGTCAGGATAGCCGTTCACCACTGAGGACAAAGGAACCCTCATTTCCCCTTTTCTTTTGCCTACAAGCCAGTGTTTTTGTAAAAACACTCTTTGTAATGGTTTCTTTACCTTTTAGACTCTTATGTCACACAGAACACTGACTGTAAGTGTTCCAGTTTGACCCTCTTAGACTTTTTTTTTTGTTTTGTTTTTAACTTTTATTTTGTTTCCTTTGCCAAGAAATGCTTTACTTGAAAAAGTACTTCACAGAGGGTCTGATTCAGTTCACTATCCTCCTGAGTCTCATTGGGGTGCGGGTGGACGTGGACACCTACTTAAACAGTCAGCTGCCCCCGCTCCGTGAAATCATCTTGGGCCCGAGCTCAGCCTACACACAGACACAGTTTCACAACCTGCGCAACACCCTGGACGGCTATGGCATCCATCCGAAAAGCGTGGACCTGGATCATTTCTTTGCCATTCGCCGGCTGCTGAATCAGGTGCGCTCTCTAGATCACCTGCGCGTGCCCAGCACTGAGGTGAACGCGTGGCTGGTACACCGTGACCCTGAGACTGTGGTGTCTGCAGCCAGCCAGTCCAGTCCCACCGTTGCCCTGGACAATGGCGGCAGCCTGGAGGACGTGAACAGCCCTGAACCCTCGGCCATGAGAGGGGCCAGCAGCACTTCTGAGTCAACCTACAACCTTAGTGGAGAGGACAGTTTGGGTGCTGTGGCCCCCGAGACCAACCAGGAGCAAGGCAACAGAGACAGCGTTGATGAGCTTTCTAAAGAGGTGCATTCTTTTCTAATGGTTTACTAAACCTCTTGTGACATTGATGATTATTTTCTAACACTGTTAATGCCTCAAGTGGATCGTAGTATAGTAGAATAGTCACCCCACTGCCTTTAAACGTAGCTGCGTTTTGAGAGTGGCTCAGATGGGTGTGGCTGCTTTTTCCCACTGTGTGATCAATGTGTGTAGTTTCTTGTTATACCCCCAACCTAAGAATCTACATATGGCATAATGTATTATAATCTTTTTTACAGTATTATTCCATTCTACTGCTGAAAAGAAACCTTGAGATCCCAGAGCAGGCGGTTTTAAGGGGAGCAGAAGCACCTTTTGTTTTTGTCAGTCCCCCCCCTCCTAACCCCTCTCCCACCTTGAAGTTTCAAGGTGGTGGTGTTTATTTTTAGCAAATGCAGCTGCAAAATACCTAAACGCATCAGGACTAATCCATTCCTAGAATCTGGGTCAGTTTGATGCAATAGCAGATTAAATATGAGATGCAGACATGGCATGCAAGTTAGGCAACCATTTTTAAAATGACATAAGGAAACAGCATGCTATTTGTTTGAACATTCTTTAGTTTTCAATGAGCTTGCCCTTCAGGAGGTCACTTACCCTTGATCTTACTATAGAGGTGTCATCATTTTGCTGCTGAAAAGTCCTTTAGGCTGAAGAATACACTTTTTCCATATTTGGGTGGTGATAGTAATAGATTTACACTGGAGCTACATTTTTTTCCCATATTTGCATGGAAATATTAAACCACAATTTAATATTTTCCAATATCAGTTCAAATTCTTTTTTTAACTATGTTCCTGGACCAAGCCCTTTTTCTTTACTCGGCATACTGATCTCAGCACGGTCCTCCATTTCCTCTCTAGGACATAGACCTTATAGATATCCTCTGGAGACAGGATATTGACCTCGGAGCTGGACGGGAAGTGTTTAACTACAGCAGCAGGCAGAAGGATGGTGAGGCAGATAAACCGAATGAGGCGAACGAGACGGCAGGTGTACGGGAGGAGGACTGGAGAAATGGAATCAATCTGCAGGAGGGTCAGGGCATAACTCTTGTGGATGGAGAAACTGGGGAGAGCATACCTGAGGAGGTAGCAGCGTATTATTATTATTATTAGTAGTAGTAGTATTAGTATTATTAGTCTTGTCATTTTGGTCTAGGTTAAATATATGAGCTTTCTTGGGTTATGCAAGACGTTTTATTCTAGTATTAAAGCAACATATTTGCAAAATATGCAAAAAATATGCATTTTCATATTTTAGACATTATTTTAAAAGCTTGTAACACTGTGTAATCAGTACAATTCTTACATAGATGGGTGAATGAATGAATAATAATAATAATAATAATAATAGTTTTTGTAATCTACACTTAGCATGCTAGTGTAATTTATGGAGGAGTTATCCAGAGGTTTCCTGATAAGAGATGATGCACAGCTCGAGTAATTTGACCTTGTCAAGGCATTAAGCGCTCTCGTTATCTTTTGCTGTAGCTCTCCAGCCTTGGCACACAGACGTCCATGTCCCTACAGGAATGCCTAAGGCTTCTGGAGGCCACCTTCCCTTTTGGAGAGGAATCAGAGGTACCAGCTTTCTGACAGTCACAAATGTTTTTATCAGGAATGACTGCTTTTTTTTCCCCCATATTGCTCTTTTTGAGAAAATGAATCCTTCAGTTATTTTCCCCCCCTGCACAATGTGAAGTTTCAGGTTACAGAAGCTGAACCTCAACTGAGAGGCACAGCAGAAAATGTTCCTTCAACATCTCAAGGGCTCTCACTGCCTGCTCAGTCGGATGCACCTTTAGACCTGGAACAGCAATGGCAGGACATAATGGCAATCATGGAGTTACAGGTGTGTGTTTTCTACAGTCTTTATAAGCTTGTGGCATAATAGTTGGTTAAATTTGATGAAATCACTCGGTTCCTGTCTGTCACCCTTTCCCTAGGACATGGACGTGAATAACACCGCAGAACACACCAATCTCAACAACAACCTGAATAACACTGGTACTAATTCCAATGAATCGGGCACAATGGCAAGTTTTGGTGTTACGCAATCTAGTCTGATCAACCAGGATGTGAGTCTCCATCAGGCGTCCCTCCCAAGCTGCAGCCAGGACCTCCCCAACCTTTTCAACTCTGAATTGGATCCCTCTACCGGGCAGCAGTCTACTCTCCTTAGGCTCTCCTCCAGCAATTCATCTAATATCAACTCATCATTTGGAGTCACAAATCTTACTGGGCTGTTCCTCCCACCACTCAACATCACTAACAACATAACCTCTTCCCCAGTGCCGCCTGACCCCTTTGTTAGCCTGCTGGAGGAGTCCATGCTGGATGAAATTAGCCTGCTAGACCTTGCAATGGAGGAAGGCTTCAGTCAGGCTCAAGCCTCTCAACTAGAAGATGAGCTCGACTCAGACTCCGGATTGTCTTTGGATTCTGGACACAGCCCTGTCTCCCCTAGCAACTCTGAGACATCTTGTTCCTCGGCTGCGTCTTCCTCCTCCACCTCTGCCACTTTCTCTGAGGAAGGCGCTGTGGGCTACAGCACAGATTCTGAAGTAGCCACGGCCGAAGCAGAGGAGGGAGCCGTCGGAGGCTACCAGCCCGAATATAGCAAGCTGTGCCGCATGAGCTACCAAGATCCCTCTCATTTTCATAACCTGCCAGAGTTGGACAGCATCAACCACAACCACACCTACAATCTGCCACTGGCCTCCTCATACCCTGAGCAGCCCCAGCTGCTTGGATCCTGCAGTAAGAAGTGCAGAGACAAGCACCTACAGCAAACCAAGATTCATCCACCACGAGATTTTATTGGCAAGCAGTCGAGCCGCGATGAACGTCGGGCCAGAGCCATGAAAATCCCATTTTCCAACGAAAAAATTGTCAACCTTCCTGTCGAAGAGTTCAACGAGCTTCTGTCCAAACACCATCTCAGTGAGGCCCAGCTTTCCCTCATCCGTGATATCCGCAGACGGGGCAAAAACAAAATGGCTGCACAGAACTGCCGTAAACGCAAACTGGACACCATCATCAACCTCGAGCAAGGTGTGCAGGATCTGCGGCGTGACAAAAGCCGGCTGCTGAAGGAGAAGATGGAGTGCCTGCGCTGCATCAGGCAGATGAAGCAGAAGGTGCAGAGCCTTTATCAGGAAGTGTTCAGCCAGCTGCGTGATGAAGAAGGCAGGCCTTATCCTGCTAGCGAGTATTGCCTGCAGTACAGTGCTGATGGTAGCGTGCTCATTACGCCACGAAGCATGGCTCTTGAGCAAAGCCGTAAGCCTGACAAAAAACCGAAGGACAAAAAGAAGTGAGGACCTGCTCCTTTCTGTTGCTGCCAAGGCTCCACCACAAAAACGGTGGAAGTAAATGCTGTTTTTTTTCCTTTGAGGAGATTCTAGCAAGGAAAAGAAAATTGCACTGTCGGTGTCGTTCCTGCATTAGGTTTTCTCCTTTTTTCTTTCTTTGGTTCAAATGTTTTTTCCAGAAAATATGAGGCTTTTTAAAGTACTGATTTTCTGTTGTTTTACTTGGAGTGTGACCAGAATGGTGAATTAACTGAATCTAAGAAGAGTAAAAGAGGCAGACTACAGCTGTGGAGACACTGAGAATAATTGAGGAATTGACCTTAATTTCCATCAAGATCCCGAAAACAGAATGAATCTAAGGCTAGCTGGGAAATTATCGGCTGGGAAAGGTCATTAGACTCTTTAGTATTGGCCTCAGGGGTGTGAATACCCTACTGGTAGTCTTTTAGTGTTAAAGAAGAAGACCGTTTCTGAAGATGGTGGAAAAGCCCTCAGGAAGTTGGAAGATGAACTTTTGTGTTGAGAAAACAAATGCACAAGGAAGCACACCTTTAGCAATGGCTGTGCATTTCTTTAGTTTGCAGTTTCATCACAGTAGTCACCTGTGTACCTACACCAATGTGATTTCAGTGATATCACATCAAGGAAATTATGTTTTCTTTAGACAGTTACATATGAACCTGAACCGAGGTTTCTCTGGTTATTTAATGCCACTTACCATGGGATTAGGCATAGAGTGGTTCAGAGGGAGTTTGAGGTAATTCTTGAGGCTGGAATGAATGAGATTAAAATGAAATACTGAGTAAAGATGCACACTGCATTACTAATAAATAAGCTTCTGGGCTCTGCTGAATGCTGTAGATCATCTGTCGCTTGGCTGTAAGCTCTCACTCTTTAGCACTTGTTTCTGTTCTGCAGGCTTAAGGTGAGAATCTCCTCCTTGAACCTTTCCATACATAGCTTTCCTCCTGTGTGCATAAAATTCTACATAAGCGACAGGCCTGACACCCCCCCCCCCTCCCTCCTGCCCTTGTGATTTCTGTCAGTAGCATTTCACTGCTTAAAACTGGACATTCGAAAAAAAGGACAGAAAGAAACTCAAAACAACCACACGAAACTGTACCAGGCTGTTCTGCTGATTTTCAACTCCTCATCTGCTTTTCAGAGTTACTGTCCGGCTTATTACAGGACTGCTGTGTTCAAGCAACAGGTGCAAAGTACAATTCTCACTCCAAGGCATTTTCTTTTAGTTGCCGTAGTTCTCTGTAAAAGTCTTTTTTTTCCTGTTTGTTTGTGACATGGACAGTGAACAAGATACTCTGAAATAATGAGAACTTTGGCTTAATGTTCCCATCATTAGAGCGTAGTTCAGTAGCAGTTCCATTTTGGATGAATCATTGTGTAAAAGTGTGAACACCAATTTTTGTTACTTTTTCTCGTTTACATATGGAACTTCCCCAGACAATTTCCTGAAAACCTACATGTTCCTATTTAGTCGATCAGATCACCTGGAGATCTGAAAAGCTACTCAGCATGTATCGAAAGTGAAATCAGATCATGCTGAGATTCAGCATAAAAGTTGCTTTAGAACTATTCAGGAGACGAGCATTCGTATGAAATAAAACATCTTTAAAACGGAGCTTTAGCACTAATAAGAAAGCTTTAATCTTTCATCAGATCAGTTTATTTACTTCTACCGGTTTTCATTGCTCACGTCTACACACGAGCCACGTGTGGAGTTATTTTCCTGTCAAAAATTGGGTATATATAAAAATCTATGGAATTACATCAGACTTTTATGAATTGAAAATTCACAGAATAGCCGTATGTTACAAGTGGCACTCTCATATCCAACTACACGTACTAATGCTCACCTTTACATTTATTATTCTTGAGATTCCACTCGTTTGTTTAACAACAGCTTTTGCATACCTCACTGTATGTGCTGCCAGAGCACATTACTGGCACTTAGTCTTCTTACTGTAACACTTTGAGGGGTGTAATCTAACCCGAATGCTGTAGGGCCTTGCCTCAGACAGACAGACAAACAAACATTACACGTTAATAAGCAGTTTGCCTAGACCAGGGCTCTTTGATTATCTCCACAATGGGTCAGCGTGGCTGGGCTGCTGGTTTTCATTCCAGCCAAATAGGAGCCACGCTTGGTAGTCACTTGAAATCTGAGATCATTTAAATATGAAGTGATGTTTATAGATGATATTAAAAACATCCACAAAGGAAGATGACTGGCTTTCAGATCATGTTCAGAAAGATGGGAGTCTTTAAGGCAACAAACGGTCAAAACTACGCACATGAAGCAGTGTTCTGTAAACCCATCAACTAAGTGTGTTAAGTACAACCCAAAATAAGTATTTGAAAATGACCATGAGAAGCATACATAAAGAAATTGATTTAAAATGTCACTGAATTTGCAATTCATAAAATGATGATTTGTCAGGAAGTGCACTCTGTACACGGTGGACTCTGCCTGGTTGTTGCAATATGCAAGGAGAAAACGTCAAGAACATTTAAGATATTTAATAGGTATGGAGTATATCAAGTTAATTATTTAAACAACAACAACAAGGAAAAAAAGACCAGGCATGGAAATTGTGCTTGAAATAGTTTAAATTCCTGGTCTGATGCCGTCACTACTTGTCATGCACTGATTTTTTTTGTGTCTTGTTTATTTTGTAAATATGTTTATGTTGTTTGTTTTGATTTAAAGATATTTTGGCCCTCTGTATTGTACTAGGCCTTCTGACTCCTTTTTTGATTTTGATTCAATTTCTGTTCGTTTATTTTGAAAGATTTGCTGGCAATCTTGGAATTGTTCTTTTGTTGGTTAATAAACTTTTTGTTTTCTTTTTTTTTTTAATTTTCAAAGTTATATTTTGCCTTCTGATTAAGTTTGGGATTACAGCACAGGTGTGGCAAATATATTTACTCAAATTAATCCTTTAATTGATAAAGTCCAGGCCCAGTAGTTAGGATTCTTTAGGAAGTAATCTGCAGACTCGTTAACATGTGCTACAGATTGTATAATACGTCATCATGGGTGCTTTATCACATCCGAAACAAGAACAAGTACGTCAATCCTACTTTTATTAAACTGACAAGAATGATTTGATGTAAAAATTAAAAAAAAAACTTACATGGATCAGAGAACATAATTGGCTAATATACTAAAACTCGAACTCATGAACATGGACACTATACTTGATTTACAACAAGGTAATAAACCACGAATATAAAAGGTCATGAAACTCACTGAAGACAGACACTTATCGATGATTTGGGGGCATCTAGCTTTTCAAAATAGTTTTCTCATTAACATGATTCACCAGTTTGCAAATAAAGACTAGCTACTGTTGAGGACAATATCACATGTATCGATCGCTTCCTATAATTTAAAATCAGTTAAGCCATACTGTTCATTTACTGTACATATACTGTTCGACTTGCTCGGGCGTTCCTCTGAGACGCTCTGCTGTGCCTCTTGCTGGACTTTCGGAGGCTTGTGAAGCTGACTTGGACACCTCTCTTGAAATTCCCACGCCTCGAGTCGAGTTAAAGTCTCTTGATTATCAGGTGACTGGGTAGAGTGTTTCATTAAACAGTGTACTTTCTTTCCAAATATCTCCTTTGTGGTGTGTTTAGGGTTGTTAAAAAAAAAAAAAGCCCCCAAACATTTCATAAGGAGTGTATTTGTGCAGTGTTGTTGACAAATGATGGGCTAATTCAATAGTAGCACCTACACCAATAACCCCGAACAGTGATTTGTGTTTGCTGGTACGAGTGAAATTCAGTAAAGACGTCTCAGTACTATTAGATGAAACTCTTGGTAAATGCATTGCACATGTACTTTTCGAAGGGCCTTTCAAGAATCTTTCTCTTGGCTTGCTTTTTTCGAAAGTGTATAAAATTTAATCTGTTTTTTTAATATATATATATATATATATATATATATAGAGAGAGAGAGAGAGAGAGAAATACAGGAATATATTAAAGAAAGCCTTTTGGAAACTGGTAAGAAATCACCAGCACTGTAACCTACACAGGCTCTGGAACACAATGTGGGTAAAGAAGCTGCCTGACTGCTATCTATCTCCATGACCAAGATTCAAAAACAAAAAAGTAGTAGTCTACTGAATACTTTTAGCTACAGTAGCAGTGCTATGAAATATAGCAGAGCCTATGTAAATGACAGATAGTGTTTCATGGCCTGAGGTGCTGCGAGTTTTAGTGGCGTTTTCGTAAAATCATAAAAACTTTTGCTGCCTTTTTACTTCGGATGAAGAAAACTGAATATTCCAGATAGCTCCCAATAGTTTGCCTAGTTTTTCTCATCCTTCTTCTCCTCTTCGTCGGTGGGGTAAGAATGCCAGGTGAGGCGCTCCTCATAGAAAGAAATGACAACTTGTGGACACTTTACATTCGCCTCCTTGGCTGGAACAAGATCTGCCTCATCAGAGTTCTTCCTGTGAATGAAAAACACCCATCCTTTTACAAGTCACTTCACTCGAGATCACTAGATTTCGAAGTGATACTGAACAGGAACTGGATGATCTAATCCAGGACCTGAGGTGAGGCAGATTTAAACCAGGCATCCAGTTCCATACACACCATTTCATGAGGAACATAAGTTCTCCGCTTGAATCTGTAGCACCAATGATCCTCTCGGGATCCAACCCACGAGCAAAGCCTCTGAGTTTCTCTGGCTAAATTAGAGGAATGGTAATTAAGACATGGTTTATCCCATGAAGTTGACTTAGGGTCTGAGTATTTCAAAACATGCTTCTCACCCAGATAATGAACTTTTCTAGTTCTTCAAAATCCTTACCTCATCCTTGCGTTTTTTTGGCTGACTCTCCTTTCCATCACCGTCTGTGTCAGCACGCCGCTTGCCGCCTGATTCATTAGCACTTCTCTGGGACTGTAGATACTCTGCGATGAGATCCGGGCAATCGAGATTTTCTTCAGGCTCCCATGTGTTGTCTTCACTAAAAATCCAAACATAGACAGCACACTAGCATTACACACCAATCGGGCATAACAATATTGACCACCTACATTTCTCTTCACTCATTATCCATTTTCTCAGCTCCACTTACCGTACAGCTGCACTTTGTAGTTCTACAATTACAGACTGTAGTCCATCTGTTTTTCTACACACTCTGTTAGTCCCCTTTACTCTGTTCTCTAATGGTCAGGACCCCCACAGGACCAGCACAGATCAGATAC
>JANCOA010000057.1:10105099-10115290 GCA_024363135.1 Leptodoras oyakawai | reverse complement strand
ATCTATCTATCTATCTATCTATCTATCTATCTATCTATCTATCTATCTATCTATCTATCTATCTATCTATCTATGAGTTACTACAAGCTTACATCCAGAATAAACTGGCACTCATTAACCTCAATTACACACGGACTTAACGAATGTTTTTTTCCAACTGTGTTGTATCAATTTAAGTACAAGAAATAAAGCAATCCGAAAATAATGAACAAACAAGCAAGGCTGACAAATTCATTAAGACATAAACAATGGGAGTGTTAGTGTGGCTATGGTAGCTTATGCTCTGCAATTGCTGAGCTGCTGGAAGAGTTAGCGCACTCCTCTCTTAGGCAGCGCTCTTTTGCCATTTATGCATGGATTTGCCCCGGTCTATCTTTCCCTCCTGCTGACTCCCTACACGGCTCTGTGCTCACTCAGGTCCTCTGATGCTGGTCTGCTTGTCATATCTACATGCAGGCTGGCCTCCTTGGGTGGCAGATCATTCAGTGTTGCTGCCCTGACTCTGTGGAACTCTCTCCCACTTTCTATCCGCTCTGCCTCTTCATTATCACAATTCAAATCTCTATTAAAAACTCATCTCTTCATTTAACTTTACTTTCTCTAACTTAATGTGTTGTATGTGTTCTGATGTAATGCATCCTTGGGTATCTTGAAAGGTGCTATATGAATTGAATGTATTATTATTATTATTATTATTATTATTATTATTAGTAGTAGTAGTAGTAGTAGTAGTATTTAGTCTTCATTTTGTTGTTTTCAGTTCTGTTGCCTTTTATGGAGCTTTGTGGGTAGTCCTAAATGCAAATCAGCTGTACCAAAAAATCACTTGGTAATTCACTGCTGATTAGCAATTATTAATATAATACACACATGAATATGAAGAATTAGAATAAGTCTTTCTGAACCTTAAATGAGTATGTGGAAATCTGTTGTAAGCTACCATGTGTAGCTTCCGTCATCATGACTAAATCATTTGCTGACACTAATATCTCTCTCCGTATAGGCATATACTGAATATAAAAAACTGTACATTGCACCCTGAGGAACAATTCCTTAAAGTTGTTATGGGAGGCATTGCTGAAAATATTATTAGGTTCTGGCATCAGTAGTGCTGGTGGTGCTGGGAGGAAGGGCTATTTGTTCAGTTTGGCCGAATGTAGAGATGCCTGATGGAGGCTGGCCCAGGCAGTGCGGTACTTTTGCCAGACAACAGGAGGCACAAAGCAGCAACAACGCCAGGAACATTTTGTAGCAGGTGCTTTGGGTCAGCTGAAATATCTAGATCAGTATCCCTAGTGTGAAGCAGTTATAGGGAAAAGAACTGGGATGTAGGCTATATGCTAAGATACTATTCTGATCAGCCATTACTGACAAACTCTGAGTCAAACTCTTCCCCACAAGACTCCAGGCCAACCATTGACTGCTTTCTGGAATCTGTGATAAAACCATATTTTAATGCCATAAGAGTGTTATGGACACACATTTTATATCTTTTGTCTGCTTTCTCACTTACACCCCCATTCCAAGCTCATTTTAAAGTGAAACGTGGTTTGCTTTGGCTCGGTTTTATACCGCACATAATGAACAAGCCAAAAAAATAAGCTGAGGGCTGAAAATATCACTTAAAATATCACTCTTAATGATTGGTCAGAAGTATTTTAGTAGTTTCTAACCAGTACCCTGCATTTCATTTGTCTTTTCTTTTCTTTGGAACAGTACAGCTCTGTCCCTTGCCGATTAGTTTAGCAGAGTGCACCGAGGAAATAAGAAAAACCCTCTCTGGTTTCATTTGTTGCTGTGATTAACCAGAAAGAGAGGGCGACACGGCGGCTCGGTTGGTAGCACCGTCGCCTCACAGCAAGAAGGTCCCTGGTTCGATACCCGGGTGGGGCGGTCTGGGTCCTTTCTGTGTGGAGTCTGCATGTCCTCCCCGTGTCTGTGTGGGTTTACTCCGGGTACTCCGGTTTCCTCCGACAGTCCAAAGAAAGTGGCCCTAGTGTGTGCGTGTGTGTGTGCATGTGTGTGTGTGTGCATGTGTGTGCCCTATGATGGATTGGTTAGAATAGGGTAGGATAGGTATGGATAGGGTTGTTCCTGCCTTGCGCCCTATGCTGCCAGCTAGGCACCGGCTCTCCCATGACCCTGAAAAGGAATAAGCGATCAAGAAAATGAATGAATGAATGAACGAATTAACCAGAAAGAAACCCTATCTACACTGGAAGTGTCGAGTTTTACAGACGCCGTTACCATGAAACTGATGAAACAACATGTGCACAAAAAAGGTTAGTTTATCTTTATGCTGCACTTTCTCTCCAAAGATATCATGATAGATATTATACTGGCAAAGGGATAGCAGATAGGTACGGTGGTCCATAATACTGTAGCCCTTACAGATAGAAAAAGTTAAATAAATTCACCTCTCACAATGGCTGTATCAGAGAAAGGCTGTGTTTTTACACTGATGGATGACCAGCGCTGTTCCGATATTACCTTCTTTTAGAAAATATTAAAAGACAAGATGGGGTAGAGTGAAATTACCCACCTGACTCTCCAAATCTATACTCACTTCAACACAGACAAGATAGTGAGATTTCACAGAAGATAATTGGGAGATTGTTCCATCCCAGGCATCGGTCTGATTTATATGAGCTGATATGAACAAGGATGTCATATTTAGGCTTTTCTCTCATTTTATCACTTCCCCACAGAGATGTTCTCACACAAACGCCTGAATTAAATTAACCTGCATTCACACACACACACACACACACACACACACACACACACACACACACACGCACACACACACACACGCACGCACACACACACACACACACACGGTTTTGTCTTGCTATTCTTGTGAGCACCTACCAATTTTTTGGCTCTTTGCTAAAATAAGATTATCGGACATTCCTATTATTGTGGGAATTTTGGGGATCTCTCTCTCTCTCTCTCTCTCTCTCTCTTTCACACACACAGACACACAGATTGTGTAAAAAGATTGCTATTGACCTCTCAGGTGAGAAAATGGATGTATTTTTGAGCATTCTGAGTTCTCTGCTTGACTGCAAGAAAGACTGAAAGACTGCATCTCTCTCTCTCTCTCTGCCCATCATCAATCTTCCATCACTCCATCACAGCTTCTCCCTCTCTGCATGGCATATGTTTACAGTGAGATGGGTTGTTTACTCTCTCTCCCTCTCTCTCTCTCTCTCTCCCTCTCTCTTTCCCCCCAGGCTTCTCCCTCTCCCTCCTTCCCTCTGTTCTGTTGCAGTCCTATTTTTTATCGACTGAGTTTTGCTTCCATTCCTGCTGTGCTTGTCACAATATGAGAAATGCAGACTTTGAGTACCAAAATGAGGGCAATGAATGAAGAGAAATAGATGGAGTTAGAGAAAGAGAGACAGATAAAAGAAATGCAGAGAGAGAGAGAGAGAGAGAGAGAGAGAGAAATGAGGGGTGGATTAGGAGCTGTTGTGCCCTGTGGGCATCCTTGACTTCATGCTTGGGCACACCCACCTTCGGGCCAAGTTTGGCTAAAAGCAATTAAATTAGACTGTGACCTCAGTGCAACAACAACAACACAAGAACAACAACAATCCCTACTCACCATGGCAACCTTCCCTATGGCATCCAGCCTTCACCCTGATACTTTTCTCCAGAGTTAATGTGAACAGCCCAATGAGTGGAAAGCGTTTGTGATGCAAATTAGCCTGCATTAAAAAAAAATAATTCTTGTTATTGTTACTATTATTAACTTCTAACATTCATTCATAATTTATGAGAATGTGTGCATGATGGCCGTATGACTGACATCTATACAGGGTGTATTCCGGCTTCATGCGCAGTGTTCCTGAGATAGGATCTGGATATACCATAACGTTGAATATTACTGAATCTAAGTAAGTGAGCTCAATTGGGTTATGAGGGGCTAATTATTTTGTCCATTTATACCAACTAACAGGCTACCATTTTGCCACCTGGCTATATATATATATATCACACACCGATATATATATATCACACACCGATCAGTCATAACATCATCTTTTGCAGTTCTACAATTACAGACTGTAGTCCATCTGTTTCTCTACATACTTTGTTAGTGCCCTTTATTCTGTTCTCTAATGGTCAGGACCCCCAAAGGATCACCACAGGTCAACATCAGGTACTATTAGGGTGGTGGATCATTCTCAGCACTTCAGTGACAATGATGTGGTGGTGGTATGTTAGTGTGTGTTGTACTGGTGTGACGGGATAAGACACAGCAGTACTGCTGGAGTTTTTAAACACTGTGTTCACTTACTGTGCACTCTATGAGACACATCCACCATATTGCACCACCCTGTAGATGTAAAGTCAAAGAAAGTAGCTCATCTGTTGTTGCACAGTTTTTGTTAGCCATCCTCTAATCCAGTGGTTAGAAGCCACAAAAGGGCTGGTGTGGTTACAGGTTTTCTTTTCAACCAAGTAGAAGCCACTGATTAGATCCAATGACCCACATTGGCCCTTTGTGGATTGAGTTTGACACCCCTGCTCTAATCCTTCATCAGTGCTCACAGGATGCTGCCTACAGGATGCTGGTGACTGGACATTTTTGGTTGGTGGACTATTCTCAGTCCAGCAGTGACACTGAGGGGTTTACAATCTCCAGCAGCACTGCTGTGTCTGATCCACTCACACCAGTACACCACACACTAACACACCACCACCACATCAGTGTCACTGCAGTGCCACTGATGATGATCCACCACCCAAATAGTACCTGATCTGTGCTGGTCCTGTGGGGATCCTGACCATTAGAGATAGATCAGAGTAAAGGGGACTAACAGAGTGTGTAGAGAAACAGATGGACTACAGTCTGCAATGGTAGAACTACAAAGTCCATCTATATAGTAAGTGGTCCATGGAGAAAATGGACAATGAGTGGTGGTCATAATGTTATGCCTGGTCAGTGTAAATTACTGCAATTCCCTTCCAATCAAGCCACCAAACTAAATTACTGACTAAGCGCTTGGCCCTATAACACTGCTGAATGTATACCCACTCTGAAAATCCTTTCCACTTGAGGAGATACTCTGTTCTTCCCTTCACGATACGTCGATCCAGGACTTTCTCCACAACATACTCCTCTTCTTCTTCCTCTACCACCTCTTCCACTTTCTTTTTACTTTGTTTCTTTCCCCCTGCTGGCTGCTTGCTTTCAGTCTGAACAGGAGGTGCTGATGGAAGAAGAATGACAGAATGAATGTGTCCAGACTGCTTGCAACATCAGACAGATTTCAAATAAGTACTCAATGTCCCTTGTTTTATTACAAAGTGAAATGAAATGCCAAACCTTCTGCTGCTGCAACAGGAGCTTCAGCTGGCGTCTCTGGCGTTTGGCTCATGTTCCCCTATAGACCTTAATACCTGGAAATACACAGGAATAAAGATGGAGCAGATGTGTACAATCTGGTCTGGGAGGTGCCAAAGCAATACAGATATTCTTTTCATATTCATCATTTCATCAACTCGTCAGTTCTTTACAAAGGCCTTTTTTTTATCCTGATCTGGATGTGTTAAGTTTAAACTGCTGTGGTGTAGTCCTTAAGTGCATGCAAATAATATCTCGAGCATGGACAAGTCAGCAACACTAGTGCAGGACTAGTTAGACATTGGCTACTCTTCTTCGCAAGTTTCAACGCCACCCCGCCGTTTATTCCGTTCATACAACAAAATATACCACCGGGTTTTATTCAGTCATTATGACAATTACATTTTAAGATGACATTTAATATGTAATTATATCAGTGTTATTTATTTTCATGGAAGTCTTAAAACTCAAATTAGTGACCTGTGGAAAAATCCACTCCCATCAGGACAGAAATAAATTAGAATAACTTTGAATTGATTTGCAATTCCTAGTAACCAGGTACACCAGCCTACATCATAGCAAAGCCTTTGTTCAGCTTATCATGCCATTTTTCTGTTGATTTCTACTTGCATTGATTCTTGTTGCAGGATGCATCCAGATTTCATTTTCAACTCTGTGAATAAATTGTTACATTTTTTGCACTTGTATGGAGTGCAAACTTTTGCACTCAACAGTATACTGAAGTACCAGAAAAACTGGTATTCATATAAAAATTCATATAAATTAATACTTGGTATATCCCCCATGGGCTCTTGGAGGGAAGGTTGCACAGTCCTCACGCTGATGTTTGTTGAGGCCCCAGCATTGAATTCCGATCTTACTTGAGCCGACGCTGGTCACGTTCACTCAGAGCCTTTTTACGGCCACACTGCTGTCATAGTTTCAAGGTTTTGCCAGAATTCCTGTAGTCTCAGTACACCCTTGAAATGCTCATGCAATGCTCTGAAATGCTACGACCCCTCTTACAAGCTCCATCTATTAAACCGCGTTGAAACTTGCAAATTTGAGATAACTCGCCATCCTCGCAGAGGAAACAGCTCTAGAAGCTTCCACAGATGCCTATCGCTTTATACGGCTGTGTATTGTGCATAGGATGCAGTACCAGTTTTTCTGGTACTTCAGTGTATATGTACAGCTGTATTGTACAAAAAGAATTTTTTGTTGTTTAATCAGTATTTTCATACATTCATTCTTCTGCTTTGTCCAGGTCAGGATCACTCTTAGCCGGTCCTGAGAACACAGAGTGTTAGTTGGGGATCCACTGTAAATGAGATGCCAGGGCACACACACACACACACACACACACACACACACACACACACACACAAACACACACCTAGGGGCAGTTCGCCAGTTCAGTTCCAGTTCATCAAATGGCATGAATTTAGGAGACAAGAGGAAACCAGAGAACCCGGAAAAAAATAAGAAGCAAACATAGAGCAATATTATTGTGTACTGAAATATTTGAATAGTCCATGAGTACAGTACGTTCTACAGAAAACCCAGCAAACATCTTACCTGTAGCAAAGGAAACACTTCCTCAGAATTATACATACTTTTTATGAGTACTCAAGAGAGATTTTTCTCCATGCAAAAGTTAAAACACTTTTCATTCCACCTAATAAAAACAGCATGCACAGATCTCTGAGTAGCTGAGTTTCTCTTGTGGAGGTACCACTGAAAAGGCAGGTGTGTATTCTGCCACCTCTGTAACCCCACCTGAAGAGGGTGCTGAAGCACTATTATAGTCATTCAGGTGGCGATGGTCCCAATTGAACCCCTGCTTAGGCTCCAGCTTTGCTCCTGGAGCTGCGTTTTCATGCCCAGGTCTCAGCTGCAGCAGTACAGACTGTACGAGATGAGACTGAACATTAAATACATGCAAAGTGCCTGTAAGTTCTCGTGTACGTCTATGTATAATGCATATCTGGATTATGTCCAACATGAGGCTCCGGCTGTATTATAATTCAATACGCCGTGTGCAAAAGGGGGAAAACAAATGAATAGGGCGAGTGTGAGGATCCTGCAGGGTCGCGCTGTGAATAAAATAAACGGAGGAGAAAAGTAAAGACGACGCGCTACTTTTTCCTCACTGGAATTCAAAGCATCTCCCGCCATGTTGATTTTCTAAGACACGGTATGCTTTGAGAAATCTCAGCTCTATGTTTTCTGCTGTGTGTTTTCCTCAAGCCGGCGTTAATTACACAGCGCAGATGACAATTCCAGCCGGGTGCAGTAGACGCTCCTCCGGCACATCGCCTTCAGCCGGACGCCTATATTAACAAACCACATCAGAAGGAGGCTGGGGGAAAAAAGAAGATGAAAACCACTTACTTGCAGCGGCCTCGCCGGAAAAAAGATGCCTCTGTGATGTGTAATATTATGGAGAACTGACTGTAATTAAGGATGAGTGTTCAGATGTGTTGAATGCTGCTTTTTGAGGGTTACAATAGGGATCAGTTACAATAACAACATGGTAGGCAGGCTGCTCCAGCCTCAGCGCAGGCGTCCTGTGCCCCCTCCTTCACTCACAACAAGCTTTATTATTGTGCACCTCTATAACCACCGGAATGACGAAGAATTATATAACGCCGTATTCGAAATTTCGTCCATTTTTTGGGGGTTATTGCTTGAAATAATATTTTGTCGCTGGGCTACTTTGCTCCGGCTGGTTGGTGGCGCTAACGAGCTGCAGTGTCGCTGTGAAGCACCACAGAAGAAGCGGGTGTAGTTCCGTGCTAACGGTTTGTTTTGCTAGCAGCTGAATGACAGCTTCAGTGGGAAAAGCCTAGCTGGCTAGCAGTGTTGTAAACTTTGACATACTTTTATCTTCAGTCGATATCTAAATATATTGGTCCAGGTACTGACTTTTCTGATTTAGGGAACTACACGTGAGTAGTGTTTTGTTGTTGTTGACGAGCAGCCTGTATAAGTAAGTAGTTTGTTTCCCGTGAAGTAGCTGACTGAAGTAAACTTGCTAGCTGATATTAACTCTAAATATTAGCACGCAAAATACTCTTGCTGTTGTGTAAACGTTTTGTCATTATACTTGTTTATACTGAGGAGCCTAAATATTGTGTGTGTGTGTGTGTGTGTTTTGTATGTATGTGTGTGTGTGTGTGTTTTGTATGTGTGTGTTTTGTATGTGTGTGTGTGTGTGTGTGGCTGTAATTTTACTATGAGGTGTTTTGGCCAAACTTAAATGATAAAAATCAATACCATGGACGCCCTCAATACAGTTTAATATTAATATATAAATATTTGGCTCATTATCTAAATGAGCACAATAATGTTTTGGCTGTTTATAGGAGTAGTTATTCCTGACCTGCATGTTTTTTTTTCAGTTATTAAAGTTTGAATTAAAATGCATTAAACCTAAGTGACTAGTAAATCCGGCTGATGACAATAATAATGAGAAATAAATAAAGACTGTAGAACAAACTGTAAAGTGCAAACGTGTAAAAGTTTCCATATAGCATCCAAGTGTGCTTTCAAGGGACAAAAGGTTCAAGTTGGAAAGCCCTCAGGAAAGTAAAACTGGACCGAAGCAGAGAGGGATCGCGAGTTTTAAAGGCGTGTAAGGAACGTTGCTGAGTTGTCGTTGCTTCCTCAGGTCGTGGCCATGACTCGGGACCTCGTGCTCGGAGACGAACTGCCCCACTGGGTGGGAGCCAAAGAGTTCCACCAGAAGTACGAGCCCAAGGAGGTCATCGGCAGGTGGGTGTCCGAAAACGACACGGTTTCCTGAACTGAAACATGTTTCTCTTTTGCACACATCACAAGCTGCACTAAAGTCACTGAATTTTAAAGTCTACCAAAAGTGAAAATAATGCATTTTAAAATTGCCTTGTGGACATGCTGACAGACGGTTTCTCATTACATGAGGCTTGTGTCTGTTTCACTACAGCACTGAACTGTGAAATAATGTGATGTGAGGAAATCTCGTGTAACTAACAAAGTTTTAGACATGCACTATTTAACTAAAAGTATGTGGACACCTGACCATCACACCTCACTGTTGCCACAAATTTGGAAGCACACAAATATCTCGAATGTCTTTGTTTGCTGAGGATTCAGATTTCCCTTCACTGGAATTAAAAGGCTCAAACGTGTTCCAGCATGACATGTGCACAAATCTAGGTCCAGAATGTCAGGGTTTGCCAAGATTACACTAGAAGAACTCGACTGGCCTGCAGAGAGCCCTGACTTCAATCCCATCGAACACCTTTGGGATGAACTGGAACACTGGCTGCATCCCAAACCTCCTCACCCCACAGCAGTGCCTGACCTCACTAATGTTCTTGGGGCTGAATGGACGCCAATCCTCACAACCAAAACCCCAAATCTAGTGGAAAATCTTCCCAGAAGTGAGGAGGTTATTATAAAGGCAAAGGAGGACTAAATCTGGAATGGGATGTTCACAGTTGTCCACAAACTGTTGGCCATGTAGTTTAAGCCTTAGTTAAACCCAGTATATGTTTTGCAGGATGTTTTATAGTTTAAATGTATGGTTTCTTAAAGATGAAGTGTCCGAGTATGTTGTAGGCAGAAGAACCTGGCCAGACTACTGGTTTTTAGTGTTTTTTGTCTCTTTGCCAATTTTCAGGCACAGCAGCATCTGAGAGGGTTTCTGAGACTGCCACATGTATTTATGGACCAGTGCTGAGCAGATACAATAATGCATTCATTCATTCATCATCTTGGCCGCTTATTCCTTTTCAGGGTCACGGGGGAGCCGGTGCCTAGCCAGCCACATAGGGCGCAAGGCAGGAACA
>JANCOA010000057.1:10059195-10074763 GCA_024363135.1 Leptodoras oyakawai | reverse complement strand
GTCGCCCCACCCGGGGATCGAACCCGGGTCCTTCTTGCTGTGAGGCGACAGCACTATCCACTGCGCCACCGTGCCGCCCACGGTCAGAGTTTGTCCCTTTAGAAAACGTTGTACCTGATGTTGGACTGGACTGTAAAAAACAACAAGGCAATACAGGCAATAAACTGAGACAACTGTTGCATATTCAGTGAATGTGTATAACCTGTGAAAGCATGACATTTATAAATGTTTTAAGTTAATATGTAATGTAAATAAATGATTTCAAGTACAAAATTCATGGCCAAAGAATTCAATAGACCCAAATGACCCACTGTAGTGTCCTCCATCTGTTTTCTTATGAAGCAAATAAACACTGCTCCTTGCTGATATGAAGATAAGGCAATCTAGACAATCGCCAACATTTACATTGTGTTTATTGAGTTCCAGGAAGTGAGGGCAAGAACATCTACAAATAAACAGTATCTGCTTAGTCCTCTACTTGAGAAAGCGAAACACTGATTGTAAGAACAAAAATAAATATTCTATATTTAAGATATATGTAACTGATTACAGTGAATCTCAAAGATTCAGAAGTCAGTGGAGTTTCATATTCAATGCCACCACAAAGGTCTACAACTCCTATTCTTAAATAATCAGTAAGTACTGAAATATAGGCATAAGTGGAAACTACTAATACATTTTATTCTATGTAGGGCAATGATATGAAATGGCACATAGAAATACAAACAGGAATCATATCCTTGACAAACAAAAAAATATACCTTCCCCATGATGCTTTGTGCATCAAATGAAATCATATGGTTCAATTATTTATATTATTTTTAGTGATTAAGGTGTAAAACCTGAGTAATTTCCAAACTACTGAAAAGTCTCTCCATCTAGGAGTTGCTGCCCGTCATAGAGCCCGACCGATCACAGGTGTCTAGGACCCTCTCTTCTCAATCTGTACGGTTACACATTCATCAATTGTCTAACCCTAATTGTTTGCTCAGCAATCATTTTCAGAAGAACTGACTTACAGCAGGTTAAATAAAAAAAAATGATATTCAAAAGAATACATTAAATCACACATTGAGAAAAGAAATCTCAACTTTACCACTTGGCAACATTTAGATACTTCACCATGACATGCTTTTGGAGTAAAAACATTTTACCCATAAGCGGAAATACCTAGGTAACTTACTGCTACAACTAAAACCCTGCATGAAATTTACCACATTAAAATGGTGATAACAGTTGGTCAGATATCAACATGGGGTATAAATAAGTTTTAAATAAATAAATATCATTGATATTTTCTAGTTGGCAGGCCAAAGGGAACTGCAAATAATTCTATGCTTGCTGTTTAACAGCATTAACAGTGTCATCCATGATGAAAGTACTGATGATCCTTGGACTCAAATGAGACATGATTATAGAACGAATGCCTAAAATGATACAACCGAATGCAGTATCCTGAAAATGTAGAAAAACAAGGAAAATGGGTAAAAACATCTGTCTTATTCACTAAAATATCAACCCAAGTCAAAAAACTGTTAATCCTTTGACGAGAAATTAAAAATGCAGCCAAGTAATCGGTCGGACTCTACTCCTAGGGTCAGTGCTGGGGCAAAGAGTAGGAAAACAAACCGTACTTTTACCCCAGTCTTCAGTTTGAGACCTATAATAGTACCATGTAATTCTTTAGTTTGTGTGCACTCTGTGAAGAAAACAAGAACATTGAAACATTCAAATCTAAAATGGTTTCTGACAGGCACCATCACTTATTCTAAAGTTTCTACAGTATCACTGTCCCTACCAGAGGTAGTATCACGTCAATACCAGTCTTAAGTGTCCTTTAAAGAAAAGTATTTGAAAATACAACAGTACAGGAGGCAACTACTGCCAAGAAAAGCATCTGGCTTGGACACCATCTTGACAAATACAGCAGAAAAACCTGATGTGTTACGATTATTGGCATTGGGCCTTGGGTGGAGGAAGAATTCCATAACAGAAATGTTATTTTGTCGTCTTCCTTTGGAACGCCAAGATGAGAGTGCTGGTCCTGCAGACGCTGCCTCAGAGGAAAGGCTCCACCCCCAGTCCCATGAAGGCATTTGGATCCATGTTGAAGGAGGACTCAAAGGTCTGCTGGGCATTCTGGTGCAACTTCTGGTGGTGTCGCAGGTTGGACTTGCTGGAGAAGCGCTTATCACAGAGAACGCAGGAGAACGGCTTCTCTTTAGTGTGAATGCGCCTGTGGCAGATGAGCTGGGTAGACACACGGAACGCCTTGCCGCATTCCAGGCACTGGTAACGCTTGGGCTCTGTGTGAATTCGCCGGTGATTCTTCAACGCCATCAGATTGCTGAACTCCTTTTGGCACACAGAGCAGAAAAAGGAGCCCGTTTTGTGGCTGTTCTTGTGGTTGAGCAAGGATCCGGCATGCCGATACGAACGCCCGCAGTGCTCACACACGTGGCTCTTCTCCTCTTTATCGAACGCCTCACCACCCTCTTGCTGATCTTCCTGGTCGGAGAAGCCTTCATGCATTTGGCTAAACTCTGGATCCATTTTGGAGACATTTTGGAGTCCCAGTTGTTGGTTAAGTCCAGAGTCCCAATCCAAACTCTGTGCCATCTGAATGTCTTGCTGATGACGGGACTGTTCATGCATGCTATGGTGAACCTCCTGGTGCTGCTCAAAGCTGGCCATGTTGGGGAAGTTCTGCTGGCAAACACTGCAGTAATAAGGGAGTCCCTTGCTATGAACTTCCATGTGGCTCTGTAGGTGTGCAAACTCACAAAAGGTCTTTCCACAATCAGGGCAGCAGTGTCGAGCCATCTGGGAGTGGTTCTGGAGTTCCAGATGGTCAGTGAAGGTTTTCAGGCAGAGACTACAGTGGAGCAGGTCAGCAGAATGAGTCTTTTTATGGTTCAGCAGAGATCCAGCGTGTCTGTAGGATCGCCCACACTGATCACACCTACAAAAGAGAATAGAATGAGAACTACGTACAAGCAGTGAAAAAGACATTCACCATATAATTCATCAAAGTAAAAACAAGAAACTCAGACCTAGTATTCAACAATGCCATGTAACAATAGAAAAAGATAATGGCTATATTTTATATGTCGCCTGTTGTTGTTCTCAGAACTTGCCTAAGGTGTATTTATGAACTTCATGCTAGTATATCGCTGTACACAGCAAACATGCATCTATTCCTAACAATCATGGACACATAGCCTTGGGTGTTAACAGCTCCATCTTGTGGAGAATCTTAGTTATTATAGCTATAGATTTTTTTAGATAGTTTTGTCAGACAGACACATAAATGATACCAAGCAGATTGGAGTACTAAGAAAGGCCTCAGGAATCAACAAAAACAAACAAAAAACCCTATTACTAGCCTGAATGTTGATTCACTCACGTGTAACACTTGTCACCTCCATCCGGACTGAGTGGGGAGCTTGATGCCCCATTTCTGTAACAGCGATGTCTCTTAAGTCCAGATTTACCCTGAAACCGCTTCCCACATGTATGACAGCTATAATGGGTAACTCCTCTGGCATGGACCTTTTGATGGTTGTAGAGGATGCTAGAGAGACGGAAAGCTTTGCCACAGGTCGTGCAGACATATTTTTTCTTCTGTGTGTGAATGCGAGTGTGATTACGTAATGCCATGGGATTGGAAAAAGGCTTGGCACAATAGGAGCAGGTGAAATGGCCAGTTTTGTGCGTATTCTTATGGTTCAACAGGCTGCCTGCATGACGGTAGCTGCGCCCACACATGTTGCACTTAAAAGGCCTTTCCTCTTTAACCACAAATGCATCTCCATTGCGGTTATGGTCAGTGTCTGCGGGGGCAGACTCAAGGCCAGGTTCTTTGCTACAGGTGTGGCCTGCATGTTGCTCAGCAGTGGGAAATACCAGGCTGCAGTTCTTGCATGTCAAATCCTTTGCTCGTCTCCGACCTCTACCCCTTCCTTTCAATGCTGCATTCTTGCGATTGTGTTTACAAGCATGGTTCATTAATTGTTTCTTTCCCCGGAATGCCTTCCCACAGTCCTGGCAGCAGTGCTTTTTGACTGAGAAGTGAATGCGTAAATGGTTCTTCATTGCTAACTGGTTGCTGTAGGTATTGTTGCAGACGGCACAATAATATTCTCCCGTCTTGTGCGAGTTTTTGTGGTTAACCAGACTCCCAGCGTGCCGATAGCTTCGCCCACACTGGTCACAGACAAAAGGCCGTGGGTCATTAGGATCCCCTGAGTGGCTCTCTTTTTCTGGGCTAGACCTTTCACTACCAGGAATGTCCTTTTGTTTGCGGCGTCGGCCGCGTCTTTTTCTGCTGGTACTGACGGCCTGCATCCCGCTCACAGATACACTCCCACTCATCTCCATAAGGGCCTGAATCTGTTTGTTGAGCTCCTCAATCTTGGCCTTGTTTTCCCGATGAACTCTCTGGTGGTTCAACAGTTGTTTATGGATTTTAAAAGCTTTTCCACATTCTGTGCAACTATGCCTAATAGAGGAAGAAAAAGGATTGAGAAAGGATATTGGAAAGGA
Source organism: Leptodoras oyakawai (assembly GCA_024363135.1). Lineage (NCBI taxonomy): Eukaryota > Metazoa > Chordata > Actinopteri > Siluriformes > Doradidae > Leptodoras > Leptodoras oyakawai. Next base: position 10,070,218 of record JANCOA010000057.1, on the reverse strand, counting down.
TTGAGTTATAAAATCTATTTATCTAATTATAAATAGTTTATGGTAACATTGATGCAAGGATACAAGCAACAGTAGAATAATTAAACATAAAGAACTAATATTTACTTACTTCTTTACATCAAAATGTGTCCTCTGGTGGTTCTTAAGGGCCAACAAGTTGTAAAAGCGCTTCTGACAAACAAAGCACCGAAACACCCCCGTCTTGTGTGACTTCTTGTGATTTAGAAGTGAGCCCGCGTGTCTGTATGAACGGCCACACTGGTCACATTTGTACAGCCTCTCTCCGCTGTCTGGACTCTCCTTAAAATATTCAGGCTCTTGTCCAAGAGCACTGGCGATATGTGTTTTTTCATCATACGCTTCAAGATTCTCCTCATACTGTCCAGGGCAGTTATGGCTCTCAAGCTGAGCAACACTGGTACAGATTACCCCACATGTCCCACAGATAATACTCTCACTTTCTTCTTTTGGTTGCCCATTCTGCTTCTGCGTAACATATTGTTCTGGTTGTCCATCATCTGTATTGCTATGTAAAAGCTGATGGGCTAGTAGGTCCTGTTTTTTTGTGAAACTTTCTCCACAAGTGCTACAGATAATCAGATCACAGTCGCCTTGCTGGACCTGACCTGGTTCGTCATCTTTCTCAGCCTCAAGGGAGGACAGCGAGGAGGGGCCTGATGTTGATGGGGTTCCATGGATTTGAGTGTGACCACGGAGATGGCTCCTGAGTGCCGGCATGCTGGTGTAGTGGTTCCCACACACTGAACACTGATACATCTCTCCGTCGTCCTCCTCGTCCTCTTCGTCGCTGTTTTTGCAGTGAGGTTTATCTTCGTTGTCACTCATCCTCGGATCATGCATAGGGTCATGAAAATAAGCAACGTCACTGCCATTGTGTCCGTCGAAAGCCATTTGCTCCTCTGAATCTCCCACAGCACATTTGTAATCTGTAGGCTTAAAGTCCATTTCACAATCCGGACTGATGCTGTTTGACTGATACTGCTGATTCAAGAGAGGGCACATGTGTGACTTGATCCCTGCAATATCAGTAAAAGTCTTTCCACAGTCTGCACACATGTGCCTTTCCATGAGGGCTTCATCCTGAGGTAGGTCCATGGGTCTGTCCTCAGAGAAGGAACTGTCAAACTGTTCCTGGAATTCTGAGCCATCAAGATCATTCATATTCTCCTCATCAGAATTCATGTGCACAGAGTCTCCCAAATCCTGAGGAAGGCCCAGAATCCCACTTATATCACCTTCATGAGGAAAGCCTCCAGGCTGATTTTCATGTGTTAGGGGCTCTGAGGAAAGCCAGTCACCTTCAGCGGTGGGGATCACCATAGAAGGTCTCCCCTTGTGGATGCGAAGGTGGCTGCGCAGGGCAGCCAGATGAGGATAGTTCTTACGGCAAATAGAGCACTGAAAAATACCTGTCTGATGGGAGCGCTTGTGGTTGATGAGACTACCTGCATGTCGGTAGCTCTTGCCACAAATGTGACATTTGAAACGGCGGTCTGAGCTTCCAGACTGATCTTGCTTATCATCAGTAGCTTGCTCTGATGGTTCAGGGTTGAGGTTTTCTGAAGGCAGGGCCAGATGCTCTCCCTGAGTATCTAAAAGAGTTGGTTCATCACCAATGGCGTGAGGTACATATACATGACCATTTTCCATTGGTCCCTGGGTTTGGTCATAATCAACAGCTTTATCAAGTAATGGAGGCAACGGTGGAGTGTCACTGGAGGATGGATATGGATTAGACTCAGGCGACTGATTAATACTATATGAAAAAGGATGGTCCTCTAGTGTGCTAGCAGGGAGCTCAAAGGACACCGAAGAAGAGTTATGCAACATAATGTGATTTTGAAACTCATCGTCGTTAGGAAATGCTGATTGACAAAGGTGGCAGAAATGGATATTTGTGGCCCCATTCTGCATCACGTCTGACCCCTGTTCTGATAAACCCTCTGTGAAAGCCTCAGAGGTCAACGGACTAACCGTGCTGGGATGACCTCTGGTTTTACTGTGGATTCGTTGGTGACTGGTAAGAGCAGCGAGGTTGTTGAACTGTTTGAAACAGACCGAACACTCAAATATGCCCATCTGATGAGTTTTCTTGTGATTGATCAGGCTTCCGTGATGCCTATAAGTCTTGTCGCACATGTCGCATTTAAATGGCCGGTCCTCGTCATCACCAGTGGTTTCATGGTCAGCAGCCGTGCCTGGAATCAGCTCCGACATCAAACCATTGCTGAAGCCGTTATCAGGCGCAACATCCAGCTCTAGGTCTGATGGCAGTTCTGGGATCATATTGAAATCCTGCTCTTCTACATGCTGTAGCTGCTCATCACAAATGCCTCCAGCCTGATTACTTTTCAGCTCGTCGCTCTTGGTTCTTCCCGGAAACTCTCTATTCCGGTGCACCTTTTGATGAGTGGCCAGTTGGGCTGCCAGGCGAAAGCCTTTACCACAGTCCATGCACGTATACTTCTTTTGCGATGTGTGAATACGCAAATGACTTTTGAGAGCCAGTGCGTTGGACAGCTTCCGGGCACAAATGTGACACTGAAAGGAGCCGATGTCATGAGTCTTCTTATGATTAGCCAAACTACCAGCGTGCCTGTATCCCCGTCCACATTCGTCGCACCTGAATTTCCGATCATCCTTGGACTGATGACAGGTTTCCTTGTGCTCCAACAGACTGGGCATGTTGGGACATGCTATACCACAGTGCTTGCATAAAAAGCCTTTGGTCTTGCCTGGCTGTTGCATAGCCACAATGGTATACTACAGTGATGTAAAATACTAACAAGAGCCAGTCTGAATACGAGACATGAGGTCCTTGTCCTCACTTTCATCAAAGTGATGGTGTATGTAAAGTCCATATGCAAAGGTAATTTTTATGAGAAGAGAAATGAATAAATTCTGTTCCATGCCATCAAGAATCTCATAACTTGGTTCATAAGGCTGCACACAGATGGATACTAGAGAGAGAGGGAGAGAGTGAGAGAGAAAGTTAAGGGTTTGCACAGCACTACTCAAGTGCATTCAAATAACATTTTATGCATTTTTTAAGTAGTAATCAGTTGATCTTTTGGCTTGCAGGCTTTATAGTTAAAATCTCAACTGTTGCAAGTTAAATTTAAATAAATGCACCAAGCTTTTAACTTTCAGAAGACCAAAAGTACTGAGGACTGAGCCAGAAATGTCCTGATTGCTATTACTGATGTACTGTCCATGACTCTGGGACCGATCGTAATATTTGAAATGAGCAATGCTGACTTTTCAGGATTAGGAAATACACAATACAAAAGCTCTTCCGTTACCTGGGGATGCTCCTGCTTGTGAGTGCAAAGCAGATAAGAAGGTAATACAAGCTGTGAATTCTCTTACTTGTGAAAAGCAATCGGTGTCCACTGACATTCACTACTTATTTAAATCCATTTAACTCTTGGGTTGAAATGACTGAAACACATATAATAAGAATATAAGACGATGGGGAAAGCAGATTCATCAAAAACTAAATTTACCACGTCCAATAGAAAAAAATTTGCCAGTCACATATAGGATCATACTGAGGGAAAAATGTTCCTTCCGTCTTAAGTAAAAATTTCAAGCTAGCCATTTTACCCTAAACGGAACATAATGTCTACGAGCAAATCCACCAAATCGTGTGCATTACTTCCAGATGAGGCAACCCTGGCACGTCCGTGTGGTGCAGTAAATTTTACAAGCTTAGGACTCGTAGATGTTAAGTTGCAGAGACTAAGCCAGCTGGCTAACACAATGGACTTCTATTTACACAGTAAACAATTCCCCTGCATGCTGGCTAGCAAGACAAACATAACCTTGTCAGCGTGCTGGCTACCGTCTTCATTTCTAAACGTAGCCTAACTGAAATACAAGGCACATGGCGACGTTGCAACAGGCTTTAAAGTATGAATTGAGCTTTTGATTAAAACGACCTGACAGACTGAAGAAGCATCGACACGCATTAGCTAAGCTAATCTAATAGCTCGCTAGCCAGTTAGCATGTCTGACTAAGATAGCTAGCACAGAAGCTCAGAAATAACACCGAACGGTTATCGTTGGCGGAATAATGGTATAAAGTACATACAAAGGACGCCGCAGATGCTTTCGAATGGTTTGTTATTTGCTGGTGCGTTAAATCCATTTGCTTTTTGACTCAGGGCGGCTGTACACGTCCCCGTCCGCACCAATTGTCTTTTTCCACTTCCGGCTGGCGTCGCTGAGAAACAGGAAATGTGCATCAGTGAAAAGGTCCGGCGGCGACATTTTAAAGATGTATATACATTTAATATAAATAACAATCCGTCTATGATAAAACGATGCTTTCTGTACCCTACATTAACGGACCGTTTTAACACAATAAAATATTTTTTTGTTTATCCGTAAACGGGAACTGTTTGCCTAATCTAGCTTTTAGGTTTGCTTACTATATTTCTCCTCCCACAAACCAAGCCCCATTTTCTAGTCAGATAGCTAACAAGTTATTTCCGACTGTGACGTACTTACCATGACGCCAGGTCTAGCAGACGTTCGCAAACAACAAATGTGTGTTATTAGTTTTACATCGACCGGAATATCACACTTTGTACAGTCGCGTGGATTTGCGGAAATGCTGTAGCTTCTTGCCGACTCGAGCTCCCGGTCCTAAAGCCTCTCGGCTACCACAGCACGGGTGACAGCAGTTCACTTCCAATACTGATCGTGTTCTTGGAAACAGAATCCACGCCTTAATATTGCACTTACTGGTAAGAATTATTCATCATATTGTCCACATTCTTGCGGAAACTTTAATAAACACACACACACATCTTGACATCTTGTTTAGGCTGCACAGCTCGTTCAGCGGTCCTAAAGCCAGCCATTTTGTGTTACACTGGCTGTTGCGTGTGGGCTTAAATGCTAATTTAATGTCTTAACTAATTATTGCATTGCATGATTAACACCAGTTGTCTTCTGCCCAGCCAGTCGGAAGACAATTCGTCAGGTGTTTCACTGCAGATGCTAGACAGCTTCCCCCAGCGAGTGTTTCGTCTGGCTAACTAATTGTCCCTGAGGTCCTAATGCCGGCCATTTTGTGTCTTCTGCTGTATTCTCTAAATTCTCTGTTCACATTAATGTTAATCAGTAAACTAACATGTTCAAGCACTGGGATTATCCATGTTCTGGCATTCACCTGATAACAAAATATCATTAACTTACAGAAAGATGGCCTCCCCTCAGCCAAGCAGCCCACCTACAGTTGAACAGCATACACCAACTCGTGAGACTGAGCCCAGTGAAGAGGGTGAGGACATAGCTGAGAAACTAAAAAGAAGAAACAAAGGGAGACCGTCAAAATCTCAGAACATATTTAAATGTTTATCCTGCCAGGAAACATTTTCCAGCCCCTCTGCTCTACGGAGCCATAAGCTCTCGGCTCACGGTCAAGACAAGCAGCAGCCGTGCACCTGTGGGCAATGCAACAAGACCTTTTCCAGTCGTGCTCAACTCTCTAAGCATCAGCGCTCGCATTCGGCTGAGCGTCCGTTCCAGTGCCCTCAGTGCCATAAAGCATACAAGACCCACACCGAGTTGCGCAATCACAGCCGCTCCCATACTGGAGAAAAACCCTTTGTCTGTACCGACTGTGGCAAGGCATTTATGCAGGCCATCTGCCTACGCATTCACATGACACAACACAGTGGCGAGAGGCCTCATTCTTGTCCACAGTGCTCTAAAAGCTATCCTACGCTGTCCAAGCTGAAAGTTCATCAGCGTTCCCACACAGGAGAGAAGCCTTACTTCTGTGCAGAATGTGGCAAGAGTTTTGCAGACCCCTCTGTGTACCGCAAGCACCGGCGTAATCACCAAGGCCACCGGCCATATTCCTGCCAACAGTGTGCCAAGACATATACAGAGCTCAAGGATCTCAAGAACCACGAGCGTTCTCATACGGGTGAAAAGCCATACCTCTGCTCAGATTGCGGCAAGGCCTTCTCACGTTCCTCCTCGTTGGCCTGTCACCTGCGTATTCACTCCCAGAGCAAGCCGTACCAATGTGAGCAATGTGGCAAAGGCTTCACTCAGCTCTCTTCCTACCAGTCCCACCTTCGTACACACTCTGGTGAAAAGCCCTTTCTCTGTCCACAGTGTGGCAAAATGTTCTCAGACCCTTCCAGCTTCCGTCGGCACCAGAGGGCACATCAAGGATTTAAGCCCTACCCCTGTGACAAGTGTACCAAGAGATTCCGACAGCCAGCTGATCTAGCTGTGCATCAGCGTGTGCATTCGGGTCAAAGACCGTACAAATGCCAAAATTGTGACAAGGCCTTTGTCGCATCTTGGGACCTGCGTCGGCACATGCTGGTGCACACTGGCCTTCGACCATTCTCCTGCATCGATTGTGGCAAGTCCTTTGCAGAGCGCTCCAGTCTCAACAAGCACAGGAGGGTGCATTCTGGAGAGCGACCATTCAAGTGCCAGATGTGTTCGAAGTCCTTTGTTATGTCATCCAGTCTGCGCAAGCATGAAAGGACTCACTTACCTGAGAGACCCGTGCAACAAGACCTGGCCCCTGAATCTGAGCAAGCCTTTCCCCAGAACACCAGAACACAATTCTCTTGTGTTCACTGTGACATGATCATCCTTGGGACATGGGAAGAGAAGCAGGCCCACGCCAGCCTCCATACAATCTCTCCTCCATCAGATTCCACAAATATTCCTGTTGGCCCATTTATTTGCGAAACATGCCAAGCTGAGTTCCCTAATTTATCTGAACTTCAGGCACATGAGAAGATCCACCCGAAGCCACGGCCACATATATGTGACAGCTGCGGTAAAAGTTTCTTGAACAAAGCTGGATTGCGCAAGCATCAGCGCATCCATTCCAACAGCCGCCCCCACTGCTGTGCAGTCTGCGGTAAGTCTTTCCTTTTTGCTGCTTACCTCCGCAAACATCTGCGTACACATCGTGACAATCAGTCCCCATCTCCCCTGCCACAGGCAGATGCAACTCACTCACAGCCACTGCCATCCCCATCGAGTGCTGCCTCCTCAATAAAATCAGAGCCTGCTACAATTTCTCTAACTGTGCCCGTCATTGTACCAGCGACAGCGTTCCAGACTGTGTCAGGCCATGTATACATAAACAAAGAAGAGGACGTTTGAAATACCAGTGTATTGGACACGATGTAAAATATTGGGAGGGTGTTTGATTGAGGCAGCTCAAAGTGAGTGCAAACAGACTCGGCTTGGCATGATCTCAAAGAGGGACCTCACAGCTCCCGGGACCCAGGTTTGGTGTCTGTCATGCCAGAAGGTGAATTAGCTAAGATACATTGCCCTTAGGTCTGAACGAGTGAATGTGTGAATTATGCTGCTCTGCAATGGACTGGTGTCCCATCCATGCCTACTGCTACCCCGATCAGGATGAAGTGGTTATTGAAGTTGAGTGAGTGAGCTTGAAGAGTGGATCATTTGAGAAGAATGCAGTTACACATACATGCATACATACAAGTATTTTATTAAATCTTGCTGTCCCTTTCACTCCTAACACATTCTTGTAAGGTACTTTGAATGATAAGGGTTCTTGGCTTGATTAAAAGGTTCTGCTAGGAACATGCACTAGATCAAAACTCTGTTGTAAGGTTCTATGTAGAACATTTAAAATGTTCACATAAAACAATTTAAGGCTTGTTTATATAGCTTTTTACTGAGTGTGTGAAATGAGATGTTTTGTATGATCCGTAGGGTGACACAGTGGCTCGGTGGGTAGCACTGTCACCTCACAGCCAATAGTTCCCAGGTTTGATCCCTGGTGGGGCAGTCTGGGTCCTTTCTGTGTGGAGTCTGCATGTCGTCCACGTGGGTTTACTCCGGTTTCCTCCCACAGTTCAAAGACATGCACGTTAGGTTGATTGGTGTCTCTAAAGTGGCCCTACTATGTGTGTGTGTGTGCCCTTTGATGGATTAGTGCCCTCTCTAGGGTTGTTCCTGCCTTGCGCCCTAAGCTGCCGGCTAGGCACCGGCTCTATCATTAATTATATAATAATAATAATTATTATTATTATTCATTTCCATTTCAAATCATTTGTTACTTAAATGAATTCATTGGTTACAGGATTATATAACTGTGTAATTGTGTGATTGATCATTGCTGCTATGTCAAAGTTCATATCAGTCTTTGATATACATTTTTTGCTCTGAGGTTTCATTCTGGTTTCTAGGTTATTGAAAGGGTCAGCATTTTACACAACTTTACACAAATGCATGAATTTATTAGATTATAGCCATTACCTGTACATGTCAGTTTACCCTCCAGTCATATGGAAGTTTACTCTGACTTTATTCAATAAAGTTATCTTGAATAAATTCAACAGGTTTCGTCTCTTTCATATTTTTTTACCATTTAACAAAATGAAATTATTTTGTTGTAAAACAAACTGCTTGTTTTTTAAAAAACATGTTACCGTTAGTAATTCTTATAGGACCTATTAGAAAGTGTGACCTAAATCGAGTGTGATAAACAATGAGTAAGAGAAATTTTTTGATGAGGTTAGCAGTTCAACACAGTATACATTGAGTGGCTGAAACTTGGAGCATAGTCAGCATCTCTGAAACAAAAGACTGTCACCTTGTTCTCGTCGGATATTTTCTCTAGGTAAGTTCATTTTATATTCTGATATATATTATAAATGATTTGATATAAACAAACATCTGTGATCTATAAAAGTCAACAAATATTACCATGCAAGTGTTTGTTTTCTCTATTAGCCAGAAGAACTTGAACCTGAACAGCAATGGCAGCAATCGTTACTGGTCTGATCCCCATCCTCCGTACCGCGGTGGATGCCACCACCACCTACAAAGGGCGCACTATGTGGTTCGGCTTCCTCTGTATTCGCCTCGTGACGCTTTTTGTGGCTGAAATGCCTTGGTTTAAGCTGAATTCAGACTTCAGCTGCAACATCAGCAGGGACAGTGTGTGCACTAGAGCCTGCTTCAACCAGCACTTTGACAGACCCGTGGTAATGGCTTGGAACTATATATTTGTCCTCCTCATTCTGTCCTGCCTGCTCATGGAGCTCTTCACTGCACACCTACACTCAGTTTTTGAGAAGAGCTCTGGAGACAAGAAAGAATCTCTAGGTGACCTGAAAAGTACAAGTGATCTTGGAAATTATGCGGCTGGGACGATGATCTTAGACATGCACAGAAGCAGGCACGCTGTGCTCATCTACCTGTTCAGCATTGTGCTGCGGATTTTGGTGGAGTTTTGGTTCATTTTTGTTCTGCTTTATTGGAACCTGTCTAAAGTAAACCAAAATGTCTTCATATGTAAGAGTTTTACCTATGGATGTCCAGATCAGGAGTGTTTGGTGAGTGGTATTGCTGAGAAATGCATGTCTATCTATGCTCTAGTGTCCATTTCTGTCCTGGTCATCATCAGCAGTTCTGTGTTCTGTGTCTACTTAATTGGCCACTATGTCTGTAACTGTACCAAAGAATCCTACACTGTGTAAACTCACTGTGTAAACAAAGTTTGTGCTTTAGTTTCTTGGTACAACTGTCCTTCTATCATATCTTGTATCATATATCACATCTTCCGTTGTTCTGTTAAACGTTTTTCAATCCAGTGTAACGTAGCATGAAATTGTTTGAAAATCACTGAAGTTTATGTTTTGCTAAATTGTGAAATGTATGGTAATAAAGGGTGCCATCATTTGATCAGTTGTAGCTGTGTTGAGCATGGTGGTTTTGGCATAATAATTTCTGTTCTGTCTTTCTATTTTTTTGAGTTAACATGTTGGAACATTGTACCTTAAGACCCATGTAAGCACACAAGACAAAGGGATTGTTTCAGGTATGACAGTAAGTTAGCATGCACTAAATTTCTGATGGGGGGAAAACTTAAAATTCATGGGCATTGATGCTATAAATAATTTTAATGATTTTGCTAATTATGCTTATTATTTCTTGGTTGTCAATGGTCTGCGGTCTGTACTACTCTCCTCTCTTTCACCTCATATTCCGATGTACAACTGTCTGTATGTACTTCACCATCTAAAAGTAAATGACCGGAATGTGAAATGAGGACTAAAAATAAAATAAATAAGAATATACTTTAAACTTGCTTAATGTATTATTTCAGATTAAGACTAACAATATGTATTTATTTGTTTGCTTGTTTCTTTGTTAATAACAATAATACAAAAACAACAACAATAATAATTATTGTTGTTGTTGTTGCTGTTTGACTGTAAACATGCGCTGGGAACCAGACACAGAGCACGAGACCCATAATTCATGCCAGCTCTTCCTTTTGCTCATAGAAAAGATGGCTCTGTTTAGTTACTCGTTAGAACCTGGGCAACTGATATAACCACAGTGCTGAGTATTTATTTTAATAAATAATTGCTTGACAAGGCCTGTATGCATGTATACATTCAAACAAGCCTCAGACACAAAAAATGATTCAAGTCAACAGACTTGAAACTCAGAAACAATCGAGACAAGACTAAACTTGAGGCCCCATACTTCAGCTGATAACTAATTGAGGAAATTAAAGCTGGCCAGAATTTCAGGAGGGCTGTGATAAATATAGGCACGCATGAGAAATTGAAACAGAATGTCTGAACATGTGCAACCTTTTGTCTATTGAATGGAGGAAAAATTCTCTGACCCTCTCAGGCAAGATTATCCAGGAAAAACATAAAAGTTATTTTGAACACACCTGTATGTGTATATGTATATATATTTCAACCTTGGATTTCACGAGAGGCGGTCGCACTTTCTGCCGCTCCTGCCCTGCTCCCACTGCTGCTGAGCTCTTCGTCTTGTCTTACTATCCTGACGCTGTTCTTCGGAAACTAAAAATGGAATTGATCAAGTGGTCTCTCAACGCAATTGATACTATTTTCTCGACAAGGAATCAGGGTGCAGGGGAACCCACTTGTCCAGGCGGGACCGCCGCCGCTGGATATGTTCATGATTCCTGGGGAACGTGGCGTGAGTTGTG
>JANCOA010000057.1:10045921-10059095 GCA_024363135.1 Leptodoras oyakawai | reverse complement strand
CCACGCGGACACGGGGAGAACATGCAAACTCCACACAGAAATTTCCCAGGTCGCCCCACCCGGGGATCGAACCCGGGACAGACAGAAGTTGACCTCATGAATTTCCTTTAATTCAAATAAATGTTATTTGTATAGTGCTTTAAACAATGACATTGTCACAAGCTTTACAGAAGTCTTAAATGTTAATTTAAATTTAAGCACATTTTAAGCTAGATTTGGAAAAATGCATTATTATTATTATTATTATTATTATTATTATTTATATGGGCAATTTTGCATGTGTCTCATATCTAGACTATGTTGTTTCTGCAATTTTTTGCCCTAATGTGGCAAGACTTTCATTTGTGAAAGTTGTGCACAACCACCATGACAATCAGCCCTCATCTCCCTTCCACAGACAAACATAACCCTCTCTCTCTCTCTCTCTCTCTCACACACACACACACACACACTCACTGCCATTCTCAGTGAATGCAGCCTTGCCAGAACTGAATGGAGTCCTGAATGGATTTTACTCATGCCTGTTATTGTACTAGTGCAGGTTCAATGTTTCAGGATTTCATTTGGTCAAACTAAAAGATTTGAATGGCTACATACTTAACTTTTTACTGAGAGTATGAAAAGTAATACTGTTTGTACAGTGTCATCAGCATGTAAAATATTTGAGCAGGAAGCACTGTTAAAACAACACTACAATCCACCAGTATTCGTAAATTCAGTTCATTAATTTGATTACATATAACTGTGTGTATTTGTGTCACTATCACTACTCGCGCTTCAAATTATATCAAACTTTGATATGGTATGGTACACAAATGCATGAATCTGTATTTAGTCTTTACTGGGTCAACACCATTATCTGTACATGACAGTCAACTCTCTGGTTAAATACCAGTGTACTCTGAATATTTGATATTCAAAAAGTTACACAATAACTTTTATTTCAATCTGGATTATTCACACAGCCATTATTTTTTATTAATTGCTAACCAGTTGTAAAACGTACTGCTTGTGTTAACATTATTAACTAGTATTGCAGTTTCTTGTAGGACCGAATAGAAAACATGACCTAAATTCAGTGAGGCAAACAGTTTTGAGTAGCAGAAATTTTTGATGATGTTAGCAGTTCACCATGCTATATACAGTAGTAGATTTCTACTGTTTTCAGAGTGCCTACAAACAGTAGAAGTCAGCGTCACTGAAACCAAAGACGGTCCAGTGGTTCTTCCCGGAAATTTTCTCGTGGTAAGTTCATGCGTTACTTAAAAATATAAATGTTATGTTGCAATTTATTACACATTGTCTAAAATGAAAGTAAATATGAAACTGCATAGCAGTAATGCATATATTAGAACAAAAGACTGATACAAATGATACATTAACTGATACTATTAATACATATAATGAACAGTTATTATTATTATTTAACAATACATACAGCAATAATCAGTCTATTACAACGTCTTTGTTCCTTTGCAAGTGTTTGTTTTCTCTATTAGCCAGAAGAACTTGAACCTGAAGAGCAATGGCAGCAATCGTTACTGGTCTGATCCCCATCCTCCGCACCGCAGTGGATGCCACCACCACTTACAAAGGGCGCACCGTGTGGTTCGGCTTCCTCTGTATTCGGCTTGTGACCCTTTTCGTGGCGGAAATGCCTTGGTTTAAGCTGGACTCTGACTTCAGCTGTAATGTCACCAGGGATACCATGTGCTCTAGAGCCTGCTTCAACCAGCACTTTGACAAACCTGTGGTAATGGCTTGGAACTATATATTTGTCCTCCTCATTCTGTCTGTTCTGCTCATGGAGCTCTTCACTGCCCATGTACACTCAGTTTTTCAGAAGAAGAGCTCTAGAGACAAGGAAGGAGTGGAACATGAATCTCTGGGTGAGCTGAAACTTGCAAGCGAGGCTGGTATTAACACATCTGGGACAATGATATTAGACATGCATGGAAGTCGGAATGCTGTACTCTTCTACCTGTTCAGCGTTATGCTGCGGATTTTGGTAGAGTTTTGGTTTGTGTATGTTCTGCTTTATTGGAATTTACCTAAACTAAACCCAAATGTCTTCATATGTAAGGGTAATGTCAAAGGGTGTCCAGATCAGGAGTGTTTGGTACGGTCTGTGGCAGAGAAAAGCATGTCTATCTATGCTCTTGTGTCCATTTCTGTCCTGGTCATCATCAGCAGTTGTGTTTTCTGTGTCTATTTTATTGGCCACTACCTCTGTAACTGTAGCAAAGGATCCCACAATGAGCAAAGCATTCATAGCAGAATCTAATTTCTCTAAGAAAGTATATTCTTCCATTCCATTGTCTTTCTTTCTTTTTGTCTTTGTTAAATATTTTAATCCAGCATAACTTGTGTCAAAACCTTTGAAAAGAATTATTGAATTTAGCTGTCTTTAACTGAAGTGTGAAATGTGTGACAATAAAGAGTTACACTGTAATCACTTTTGACTGTGTTGGCCATTGTGTTTCTGACCCAAGCACTTTTTTTAAACCTTTTTTACCACTTTTGTTTTTAAACTTCTGGTTTGAGGTTTTAGAACAGCACACAAGATGGTTGTTCTCCAACATCAGACATGCACATTCTTTTATTTTGTTTGATTCAGGTTTACAACTTAAGTTATCAAGAACTAAATAGTTTTCTTTCATCACTCACTAATTAAAAATCATGGGTTATATAGCTCTATAAATAATCACTGGAATGATTTAGCTAATTTATTGTGATTGAGCATATAGAGGCTCAGCCATTACAAGATCAGTTGCAGAAGTCTGTATTGCAGCATTCTCTCTCCACCAGAGGAGGCACTTCCTCCTCACATTCCTTGGTACTGGCACATCGACGCACTTCACCATCTAAAACAAGTTAGAAGAATGTGAAATAAGGCTGGTCAATAAGAATACAAACACAAAGACTGTCTTCCTTAATATTTTATATTTTTTACTGGCTGTATTCAGATATTGAAAATTGTATGTTTCTTTATTGTTATTTATTTATTTTCTTTATTATTATTATTGTTTAAACATACATGCTGGTTTGCTGAATGTGAGCCTGATGCAGGATGTGATACCCATAAGGCATTCTTGCTCCTCCATTTGCTCACAGAAAGGATAATTCCTGTCAATGCTCTGGCAGTAGTTACACTTCAGACCCTGAGCAACTGATATGACAACAGTGTTAAATATTTCTTTTTAATATACTATTAATATTTTTTATTATATTATATTGTAGCAGTTTCAATGTAAAATGATTGTGTCAAGGCTTTTTATATTTATTTTTAGATTACAGAAAAAATGAAAAAGAAACCAAACTCCACTAAACTAAAATATTAGGCATGAAAATGATTACAAACCATAGACTTACCAGAGAGAGCAGCAACAAACACAATCAGGACTGGTCCCATTATTCAGTTGTAAAAATGACTGAGTAAATGATGAATTGTGGATAAAGATTTAAAGCATTGTAATAATTTAGCAAATTTTCAAAATGTCATAAGTGCTCTGATAAATACAGTATAAGCATATTTGAGATATTAAAATAGAATGTCTGAATATGAAAAATATAGCAGGATTTCTCTAACCTTTTCGGTCCAGTTCTGTCCTGGAAAAGCAAAAGGAAAAAAGTTATTTTGACCACACCTGTATATATACAACATCGGATAACTGATAACTGAAGCAGGAACATCTCCCACATTAGCAGCCTACCCACGAGTATCACATATCCTCTCTGGCCTTTCTCAGTTTCATGTAATGCGCTTGATTAAAATGAACATGCTGGATTACAAATCTCTGCTTCAGGAAATAAATTGTTTATGTTTTAAATGTGGATTATATTGTGGTCTAAGTTCATATATTTCATAGATAAATTCTCCAGTTGCTCACTAGTCTAACTTTTTACCTAAAACGTTCAAATTGGATAATACATAATATATTAAACATTTTCATATTATCAAAACAACAAAAGGCAACAAAATAATCATGAATAAGTCTTAAAAAGAATGGAGTTTTCCAATTCCCTACAGGATTGAGGTCATATATTGTGTAAGTGTTTCAATAGAGGCTCATTGTGTTGGTGAAATACTGTATATACAGGTGCACATCATTATTTTTCCTTCTTACTGGAAGAAAGGAAGATCATTGGTTACATGCAATAGATACTTTAATGAAACATTAAGACCTAAAGACATATGGTCTAGGCCAAATACTGGAATATATTTCAAGATAAGAAAACCATTTAATTAATATAAATACAATAACAGCTTTTTTTAAATGTAAAATTTATTAACATCAAAAACGAGATGAGCGTTACATTGAAAATAATGTATGAGAATCCCAAGAAAATAATGTATACACGAGAAGCACAAGAATATAACGTACAGGAATCAATAATAATTTGGGGTTACAAAATGTTCTTCTGTTGCTGGTATGTACAGAAATCAATACTGATGTGTTACAAAATGCATAATACACAAAGCTTTTAGGTGGTTTTGTAGCTGAGCGCCATTCTGGATTAATAGTAGAAAGGCATGGAGTAATCCGTGGAAGCCCGGCTATACAGACACATCGAAAGGATGGTACCACATATCTGTTGAGAAAGGGGTCAATAGGTAATGTTAATCCTCTTTATTTTAATTGAACAAAAAAGCCTCCCATTTTTAATAGTAGGGCAGCACTATCAATAGCTCCCAATCAAAACCACACACAAAGAACTCCACAGAATATCGCACAATGCACTACACAACCAAAATATGCAGGATACCTTGCCAATACTCCACATTGAAATCACTGTTAAGATTTGGGAGATACAGTAATGTTAATTAGTGAAGGCAGGCAAACATAAAATATAATTAATATAATATAAGCTAAATAAAACGTCTCTCATATTGTAGTATCACAGTGATTTGTTATTAGCCTGATATTCATCGCCGTACAATGGTAATTGCTAAAGAGTTTTGAGAGGTTTGAGAATATATTCTGGTATCTTATGCTTCCATGAAGCATCATCCACTGTGATATTACTGCATTAGTGTGAATAACACAGCTCCACTTGACAACACTGCATCCACTCTGACACCTGGAAAGTTGACCATGGCTGCCATATGAATTTCTCAGGCGGCAACATCGATTGGTGCGATTAAGACAACAGAACGTGACAAGACACACCCACTGGAGACACTACAACGAAAAGTGCATGAGAAATTGCAAATACTGCACATAATAAAACAATAAGGTGCAATCCTATTGTCATGCATTCCATCCATGCAAAAGTGCAGTGTGTTTCACTTCAGTATCATGTTACATATTAAGAATCAGGAGAGAACCCAGGTTTTAAATTAATGGATGGTAAAAAAGAAAAGACACTTAGGACAATTTTAATTCTCACCTCTACAACAGCTAGAGCAAGTAACACTCCAAGAATGGTCATAAGATTCCCATCAATCCAATCTTTAATAATTTCTTTGCAGTTCTAATGAGGGAGAAAAATCTCAAATCAAATGGGATCAAAAAGCACTGCTAGTCACATTCATACGGGCAGCATATTAGGAAGCAGCTCATAATATAGAATTTATTTAGACTTTTTTAACGACTTATTGCATAATGTTTTTCAAATGTTTGAAGACTGATCACATGACCGTTAGCACAAGTTAGCACTCGTTCTGTGCTTTAAAAAGGAACATTCTCAGGTCAAACAGAGCAGTGAAGCATCCACTAAGTCATTTTACCTAATTACCAAATTTAGTAGCCTTACTAGTTGCTCATTTCAAAACATTTAAATGTCTGAACACATGATTTGGTAACAATCAAAGAAAAGCAGCTTAACATTATAACATTATGCCATACCTGTTCATACACCTCACATGTGGAATTTGACTTTGCCTTTAATGTACAGAAGCAGTTTGAGCTTTCATCAGTGGCATTAACTGTGGCATTGATATAGTAACAGGAGCATGGGATTTCTTCCCAGTCAGATTTCCCATTCCAGCCACAGCACTGGGCCTTAGTAGACAAAACTTGATAAGTTGGGTCTTGAATATATGCAATTAAATGACTTAAAAGAAGCAAGATATTTACATTCACGACAGCACAGATATGTTCTGACGTTGCTGGGTGTTGGACGCTTTTCAATTTGGGCCTTACCTGACTTTGAAACCTTTCTAGAGACATTTGTAGACTTGATGTACTGTTCCCAAATGATTTAATAATGGCAGTAATATGACCTTCCAGAGAACTCTCAAACTAATAATAGAAAATGAAAAGAAATTTATTTTTTGTTAACCTTTGGTTATCAAGAGTGAACATTTAAACACTGCAGGCATTTACATACTGCAAAAACACTCAAATCACCCCCTCCCACCCCACCCTTAAATAGGCAAAGAAAAAAAAGTGACAGGATGTCACAGGGTGTATGCTCTCTTCATGCTTGACTTACCGCACGTCTCTGTGTGAAAAGAAGAACTGTGCCAATTGTCTGAGCTGCAAGAAGCACACTAAGCAGGATGAAATACTGCACAAAAACACAGGCTATTTTAGTACTGAATTTCACTTCAACAAAGCTGATGAATACACTGTATTGAAATGTAGAGCAACTTTGCCCTTCTTGGATGTGCACCTGATATAATTTGCATTTAAATATCAGGCGAGGTAGACATTTTAATGTGATGAATTGTGCTTAATAAACTCACAGCTGCCAGCATGCATTTGACCTCCTTCAGAGCACCAAGGCTCCCAAAGAAGCCCAATAGTAGGGTGACAGAGCCACTGATGACCAGCAGATAGGAGAAGAGAGATAAGGACAAGTAGGGAGGGGCAGGAACTGTGAAAATGCACATTTAGTTCTGTGAAAATGCACATTAAGTTCTGTGAAAATGCAAATGACATCTTATGACATCTGGGATAAGTTAATGCTAATATCAACTTGCCATAACAACAAGCGTCATACATATCAATATCAGTAATCAGCACTATGTCTAGTAGTATGTCTAGTTAAATTTGCAGTTGATTGCATTTAAAAAAGAAAATTGACTAGCTAATGATCACATTGCTACTAAATATTAAATGTGACAGGCCAGAATTTTAATACTTACTTAGAGAACTTGACTCTGAACATATTATCCAGATTCCCAACCCCATAATAGACAAGCCTAACACCTACAAGGGAAATTACAAATTATATACGAGATGACAAACATTTATAGTCAGTTACCTTTACATAATAATGAGTGAAATTACATTTCAAATCAATTATTATCTGGAGAGCCAACTAATATTCAGCCACAAATGCAATTTCTATAGTTTGTGAAGGATTTTAAAAAGAATATCCATATTTCTGTGTGGCATGCTGCAGTTTTTATTACCTCTACAATTATTTCTGAAATACATTACAGTTTTCTTTGCAGACATTGCAGACCAGTGGTTTTCAGTAAAATATTAGACTTGTTTTTATTTTAGAAAAGTCAATGGACTATAAATACAAATATTAAAACATTCATGTTATATTTTAGATATGGTGCCAGATTTAATCTAAACTATATAATAAAGATAAATATTACCAATTCTTATACAACTTACAAAAAAGATTAGGTTGAAGAGAAACAGGAAGTACTTGGTGATACTGAGGCAGAACTCAGACGCCATATCTGCAATAGAATATCGTCACTTGTCAGTAATGATAAAAAAAGTGGTACAGTTCAGTTGACATCTGTTAATTCCCAAATCAGAATCGCAATAGAAATCAGGCTGTATTTTCTTATCATGATTCAGAAGACTGCTTGTTTTAGAGTATGTAAAGTGAATGCCATAAAATAACAGGATGTTGGGTTCAGAGTCACGCTGATGATATGATCTGCTGATTTTATGAAATGTTTATCACTCATTTACATTTTACTTTGTATGGATGATGGGTTTTTATGCTAGAGCAGTGTAAAACAGCCCACACCCTTGCTTGACCTGAAAATGGCAAACAAAGGTAAAAGAAAATACAGTGCCTGTCCCAGAGCCATCTCACATTACTCTGCCTAGGTGAAAGAAACAGATCTTATCATCTTTCACAGTCAGACCTTTAACTATTCATGCACGGGCAAAGATGTGGGTAAATAACATTACCATGAATATGGCATGATGAACATATAAAAGCACTTTAGTTTTATGAAAAAACAAACTTCACACACTTCACACACTGATTAAATAATTAGGCATTGATAAATAGGCAGTCAATAAGATAACTGAGTGGTATCATATCCTTAGACTGATACAGCTTTTGGATATTGATGGATATCACTAGATAGCACTACAAGTGGGTAATAAATAGCCAAGACTTACCTCATGTATATGTATATATATATATTTTTCCACTCAAAAGGATAACACGGTGTCTGAGTGAAATATGAGAGCCTTGTATGAGACCATGTAGAAGATACTTTGCATACCGTGCTGCACTGTAGAGTGACTTTGTGATCCAGGGCCGCATGCAAAGCAGCTGTGCTGTGACTGGTTTGAGCACTCAGTTTCATAAATAAAACATAACCCTCTGCCATTTTCAAAGAAAGAATGTAAAGCTGGAAGGTTTATGTTTATTTACACTGTGTTTTCACTATGGTGCTTCATGGCAACAAGGTTTATTGCCTTTACCCATGATACTGATATGGTTTTCCTACAATGTTTTATAATAACTTATAACAGGACATTAACTATTAACTCTCCAGATATTTTATTAGATTGATATTGGATACAGATTAAGCAAATTAGTCTTTTGTCATCAGGGTTGGGAGGGTTGCTTTAAAAACATATACTGAAACAATTACTAATTAAGCTGTTAAGCACATTTGTTAAGCACCCTTTCTATCTCTCCTTCTCTCTACCTCTTCTTTCTTCTTTTGTCTCCCTCATTCTCTCTTTCACTTCTTTCTTTATCTCGTTTACAATGCCATTATTATTCATAAAACAAGCAGTGAGTGTATTCTTCAGAGTTTATTTTTTATATATGACTTTATATGACTGAGTCTTTTACACATTTATTTTTAACCCTGTATGAAAGCATTCTGTTAATAATGGTCTGGGTCTGAGCTTATCTTTATCAGTGTCTAAGATAACTGCCTGAGGACTGTTGGAGGACTATGTCAAATATCAGATTGTATTCACTGAAAAAACATCTGCCATCAAACACCAGTATCCCCCATCATCAAACATCAGTTGTACTTGATGTGTCAAATTATAGTTTATCATCAAACATCAGTATCAGGCTTGATCAAACATCATCTTTTGACAGTGTGGGAAAATGTCACTTGCTTTACACTATGCGCATAGTCTCTCATTATTTATCATTTATTTTAATTGTTTCAATTTTTATATTTTATAGCTTTACTCATGCAACCGTTTTTACACACGACCACAACAGTAATAGCACAGCACCTATGTCATGTATAGTAAATTAAACACTCTTGATATTAATAGAGTGACACACCAGACCTAGTTTCTCTCATTTACTTGTTCCTGATTTCAGGTTGTGCCTGGCACGTAATGGCAATCTTCTAAGGAGGTACAGAGAGATGATGGAAATGGCCATACGAACAGCACGTTGAAGCCCCTTATACACTACTGCTGAAGCTCTGTGGCATATAATTAGTGGCCTGTAATTAGGTGGAGTGATCTAGAACCCCTTCGCTAATGGATTGTAGAGGGCAGAAGGTGCAACAATTATAACTGGGGCAAGGTACAGCCATTAGGGAGAGGACAGCATCATGGACTGAAATTGATTTCAATTGTGCTTCATGGGGACAGTATGAGTGTATCTTCTGGAGGCAGGAGGAAACAAACTGAATGATAGCTAAGTGTTACAGAATATTTGTATAAAACCTTGCTTTATTTAGTTGTTGCTGTACATGAGAACAAGATGTAGATTTGTGGAACTATTTTTTTTATCTAGTCATCAATCTTTTTTATATATCAGAGTACAATATAATTACAATATAATTTTAATAAAAACATTTTCATTAGTGTTTTTTAAAACTCTTTATGTTTCACAATGTCATAAATGTGAGACAGAGCTCTTATTGTGTTTTCCTCTGTCTGAGTGATCATGCTCTCTCTCCCCGCTACTATTTACCGCTCCCTTTCTCTGTGCGTGAGATTAATTTTGCCACATCACTCCCCCTCATGCCCGGGTCTCTGTAATAACACCACCAATTAAGATAAATGAAATCCGTACTAATAGAATTTCATTATGGTAATGTGGTACATATCCCATGGTGTATAAAAGACAGACATTCACTACCCCAGACTCATACATGCAAAAGCGCAATCCCATCACAAGTGCAGTTACTCATGTACTTCCAAAATCTATTTGCCTTGATATAAATTACACACACAATTTTAACTGTGACAATTTTGTGGACTGGAAGTAGAGCTCTCTTTTAAAAGGTAAGCATAGTTTATAACTTATTTCTTCTTTTTGTTTATGATATTACAAATAATAGATTTTTAAAATATTGGCTTTGATCAATTTTATGCAACATGCCTGAATAAAACTGCTTTTGCCTTTTAATTTAGTTACTTAAAGATTATCAATAAGGATGTGCAAGTTATCTTGAATTAAACAACGAAATGGCTGTGATACCATGCTGTATGTCCATTTAAATACTACTTTTTTTTTTTTAGCAGTTATCTGTTCTGTCAAAACATCCTGAATTCTCATTAATTTGAGAATAAATCTCATTTCTTCTTCTTTACTGGAATCTTGTATAGTATCCCTAGCATACTGTGTAAAAAAAAGTCCACTTAGGACTGATCATTTACACTGATTTATACTGATGATCTGCTGATGTCCTTTACAACGCATTTATTTGACATGTTTAATTCAGCATGGACTTGAAATACATGTTAACTTACATGAAATAAAAATATTAAGAATATATAAAATTTTCATTACAATAAGAAGATTTAGTTTGAAATAAGCTCGGACTCACTGCTGTATTTCCTTCCACAGATGCAGATGAGCTACATACTGTTTTGTCTCTCTTTGTGTGTCCTGTCTCCTCTACTGTCAAGGACCCACGGAATGACCCTTGGAGTACATATTCTCTAACTATTTTCATTAAAAAACCATTGGTGATCACAAATTCTTCAGACATACAGGTTATATAACTTTGCGCTTATATGTCTATACATTTTCACAGCATCTAGAGAAACGAGGATGGACACTGAATAGTGCTGGATATCTACTTGGACCTTGTAAGTGATCTTACAGACTGTAATGAAGAGGTTTTTTTTTTGTATGTACACGAATGCATTAGTTATTATTTTGCTAATTAGCACTTGATTTGTCTTTATTACCACATCCAGATGCACACAGAACTCTTACTGTACGACATGGAGCCAGTGTGGGCAAGAGGGAGAGTATGGAGGACTCCATCCTGCCAACACAGCAGCCTTCATATAGTGAGAACCTGTCCTTCATGTACATTTGCAATAATGTACTCAGACAACTATGAATTATATGATCTCAGCGCAAGCAATTTTTCTTTAAGTTGAAATATGCTTCAGTTCTGAAATCTTAGAAAACTAGATTACCTGACTACAAATCTAGTAATTATGCAGATACTTTGAAATTCTTAGAAAAAGAGTGTTCACTTGTGAATTCTTAGCTTCCTAAAAGGCTTCTACCTGGAAACCTCTCTGATAAGGAAACACTCAGCTCAGTCTACACAGACTTTTCCCCTAAGAGGGTATTTTGTTTTAAATATTTGCCATCATTGCTCTGTGTTGTCTTTTTTTTAGGATCTGTTACAGATGAGTCATATATCCAAGCACTCATGGAATTTTTCATGTATCTACACATGAAAGGTAAGTCTGCTTTCTTAACCATTTTGTCAGCAAACATACAATCAGACGGCTTTGTCTCTTCTTCCACTGTGCTTTTTGTGCTTATATGTTTCTGACCATGCTGTCTCTCTGTTTCAGATGATGAGAGCATTAAAGACTTGATCAGCTCTACTTTTACTGATGACGTGACACGATAGAAGAAACGGCCTTCGTTAACCTTTTGCACTGGGCCGACATTTCTCTCATGCACATTTTAAGTCCCAGTTTAAACGATAATGTCTTTTGTATAACTTTAATGTTTGCTGAATCACATTAAACATTAAATGCAAATGAAGCCTGTGAGCTATCCTTACTCTTTCCTTGTCAGTTGTACGCTAAAAACACTGGGCAACAAAACTGTGACTTTTTTGTCTCACAAACTACAATAGATGGACCTTATAGTACATTTTATGCTGAGTTTGAATCTGTTTTTAGAATCTTTTTACCAGATAGGTTTTTAAGTAAGGCTGTTAATGTACTTAAAATATGTACAATCCTACCTCGGAAATGTACAACTGTATGATTGACACTTATATTTGACCTAAGTTACAGTCCTCTTTAATGTCTGCTGCACTTTCCTTGGAATCGTTTTTTTCATGTTCATGTGTGTATCGTGAAACAAAAAAGATAGAGATAGAGAAATTCTGAAAACATATTTGGATTAATGTGCAAAACTACATATGACCATTTTTTTTGCATCTTTGTTGAGCAATATAAGAACCACAGCAGCAGGAATAAGTTAGGTATTAGTGATTGACTCTGATTACCCATATCCACTCGTTACACACCAGATAAAGTGTAACTGTTAGTGCTGTCCTTAATTTAAAAAGGAGAACAGAGAATGCATGCTTGGTTAACACAGCATTAAATAATGGTTTAGACCTAGATGGCTTAAGCAAAGGTCATATTAGCAAATGCATTTTGAAGTTCATACTCTCATTGGGACTAGAGAGTTGAGCAGCATTGTTCTATTTGAAAAAAAGTATTAAAATCGCTATGGAAATTGAATTGGTTTACGTGCTCAACCATGTAAAAGATGCTGCACATTTGTCTTTATTCTTGATTAATTAACCTGATTAATCTTAAATTGCCAGTCTTTAGTACTATTAAGTAAGATATGCTCCTAAATATGATTATGTTCCCTTTTAATTTACTTATAATTTAAGAATAAAGACATTCCACATGTGCTGGAAACTGTATAACTAATGTCAACCCTTTCTGTAAATATATCCGCATTAACTAACTGGGCTCTTGATTATGTTTGCTTTAATTTCCTATTCTTTTAGCTATTCTCTTTATCACAAGTGTGT
>JANCOA010000057.1:9993408-10003421 GCA_024363135.1 Leptodoras oyakawai | reverse complement strand
TGCAACCTTACTGAAGACTCCTGTACAATAACTGAATATAATGAGTTTCAAAAGAAAAAGAAGAAGAAGAAGAAGAAAGACAACAGAAGTGATTCTAAAATAGGTATTGTGTAATAGGCATTTGAATTAAATCCACAAACGCACTACAGCTGATATGGTAGGTGGGTCAGTGGCTGGGCTTTACTCATGCAGTACACAGCAAACTGTCCAATCTGAGATATGCAGTAGGGTGGTCATCGCATTTTGGACACCTGAGTGTTTGAATCTGAATGCATGAAATGAACAAACATGCTTTATGGTATGCTATGTTTAGTGGACAAACATTTCAGTTCCCTAAAGAAGGTCCCCAACAAAGCTTTTTTTTGGGCAACACTCTAAACAACCTTCCCTCAGAGTATAAAGATCTTTCCTGTAAAATCTAGCTAAATATTGTTAGGAATCTATTGCACTTGATAACATATGCTTTGTTTTAAAAACAAGTTTATCCCACACAATAAAGAAATATTTCTAACTAACTGCCTATTATTTTATTCACACTGTCACAGTGCAGCTTCTCCAAATGAAAAATGTTATGTGCATCTACGACATATTAAACATTAAAACCGGGATTGGCCATGTTTTTGAAAATGTATTTCTGGCTTATAATGCATGCTACTATCAAATTTACATCATTTTAGGAGATATTCATAAATGTTCATAATAATGTGAGATTACCTGAAGGATTTCTAAAAAAAAATATAAAGGGAGTTAAACTCATGGAAAATTATCAGTATAAATCAGGCCGATCTGAGAAATCCAAACCCATTACATAATATTAGCAAGAACAGTGAGTATTTATGAAAAAATCTTCTCTGGTTTGCAGTGGAAGGTGGCGCTAAACATTTGTTTTCATTTGAGATTCAACAAACTTAAAATCACACTGTCAGTAATGCAGGACTGAATGTAATTGTTAAATAGCCATATATCCATATATCCATGATATGACTGTGTGATACAATAACAGAGCAGTGTCATGTCACCTGCTTGCCAAATTAAGAAGCTGCATAGACATTCATTTGGACGGTGCATGGCGCACAGGGAGTATATGTGTTCTGAAAAAATGAAAAAAATACAGGCACAATTTTTAAAAACATTTTTAATAAATGCTAGTATAACTACCAGGGGCATAGTACAACTAAAAAAATGTATTTCAGAATTATTTTGAGTCAGGAACCGCAAGACCATGCCCACTTCCGTTTCCCGTCTCGCTGTTCCCACCTACTTCCGGTTCCCGTCCCTATTTATAGGTCGTCTCTTCCGGACTCGGATGGGAAGTATTGACCAGATTGATCGGATAGGACCGGATTGGAGGTCCCGGAGCACCGTGCCTTGGCATTCCCACGCGCCGTCCCTTCGTGCTTCATCTCCCGGCCGGATCTTTGCGACCCCCGCTTCTCCGGACGTCACCCTGCCTTTCATCTCATCTCAGCGCTTCCATGCGCCACGTCTCCGTGCGTCATCTCCCGGCAGGATCTTCGCGACGCCCGCTTCTCCGGACGTCACCCTGCCTCTCGTCTCGCCTCTGTGCTTCCACGCGCCACGCCTCAGTGCGTTATCTCCCGGTAGGTTCTTCGCGACGACCACTTCTCCGGACATCACCCTACCAATCGTCTCATCGCCTGAGACCTTCAGCGCTCCCACGCACCGCACTTCCGTTGTTGAGTATCCTCACTCCAGGCTATTGTTCTGTTCGCTGATTATTGTGTTATTAAAGTGCCTTCTTGTTCTGCATCTGCGTCTCCGTAGTACCGTTTATTCCCCGTGCATAACATTTTGTAATATAGAAGGTCTGTCTGGAAAGTAATGAGAAATATTCCTGATCCATAGGGCTTACGCTTGGGGATGTGTTTTAATATTGAAAACCAAGAAAAAATCACACTGAACCAAGTCAAGGCTATAGGGTGGATGTGGAAGGACTGGAATGTTTTTTCCAGCCATGTGTGTTGTCATGATGGAGGAAGAGGCGATCTGACAGTGCACACGCAAAACCGTCTGCCTCAAACAGTGACTTGATTTTTTATTTGCTCATGTGAGCTTTCTTTGGGGGAGGTGATGTTGTCATGTGCCATTCATAACCTTGTCTTTTGGTCTCACTTGAACACCCATGATATATCTTCTGTGATCACTCTGTTCAGGAAATTGGGCTCTCTTGTTAAACAATCTGGTGTTGATAGGGTAGCTTGTCCATAACATTTCTTCAACATTTCAAGAGTTTCTAATGCAAATGTTCATACAGAATTGTACCGTTGCTTCAAACTCACTTGCATTGTTCCAGTGATGAGGCAATTCAGCAGCGATTCACAAAAACAAACATCCGGGCACAGTGAAGGCTAGAATGCAACTGAAACGGGTCCTATTGTTCATCTGAGATCCAGCTCAGGCTGATCTTGAATGACCATCCCCATGTGTAAGCCCTACTCATTACTTTCTGAACAGAGCTCATATAATGTTTAAAATGTTTAAGCAACATTTCTTCTTTAGATAACTCTAAGGGAAGAGGCATCCCACATTGACCAACTGTCACTGCTGGTTAGCCTGAGAAAAGTCCTCTCAGAAAATCTCATATTAACTGAAAAACTGAAAACTGAAAGTTACTGAAACAAGTTCCTTCTTGTTATCACTAATGTTACAGCAGCTATAAACTGTCATTTCCTCACACCATGCAAGTCATCACGAATTAGCTGATATGATGGCTATGATAATGTATTACAATGATGGTATTGATATAAACCAATCACATGGTATAAAATGATGCCATATAGGCTAAACATGCCATAAAACACTAAAGACATGGTCACAGTTCACACAGTAAGCTTCTACTGAAAAGAACATGATGTATAGAATGCATTTTAGGACCCTTACGCACAATTTTGTTCACCTTACACACCACATTAATGTTTTCTTGTCTTATGATATCTTGTCTACACCTTGGGAAATGGGAGCGGGCACAACTTAACACATTTTTGGTTTTCACTAAGTAACTGAACAACATATACTCTGCTACACATGAACACTTGAACCATGTGTGGTGTCTTTCGTTGTGGATGATGCAAAGTAGTTGAGGTAAAAAAGCTCTGCTGACATCGTCTTCTTCTTTGTAAAGGAATTTATTAATACAAATATCAAATTAAAACAGAAATCAGACAGGTATCGACAGGCTTTGCGAACACAGCCTGGAGAGTAACTTAAAGCCAGATCGTACTCTAAGGAGAAAGGAAGGGGGCCTGTGTTCTTATAGACTGGGGAGAGACCCCCACAATGTATGGATTTCTTTGTCTTAAATCAAAAACATATTTGACTCAAAAAACTCAGGACCTCTTCACCATTCTAACCATAGGGCCTAATGGTTTCTCCATAGAAACACTGAAGGCCAGAGTCTACACTTGTTTCTAGTGCCTACTCTTTATGTACAGTTCCATCAAAAGTGATGGGATGTGCAATGTTCCAGTTTATCCCAAGAAAAGTCAACAAAGCTAATTCAATACAGTTCTATGTTATACAATATATACAAGTCTGTATATATACTGTATATCTGTATATATATGTTATTATCAAACAAATATATTTTCTAAGCAAAATGCATAATATATAATACGAAAACAAGTCAACACAGACCTACTCTTCATCTCAAACATGACAAGCCAAGCATTTATAGTACACAGAAGGTTTTCCTTCCTCTGTGTTTGGTTTGGTGACTAAAACGTTTCATGTTGGTTTGATTTGATATGAGAGATAAGTAACTTCATTGTTTATGTGAGGTGGCTTAATTGTAACGCCATGTAACAACTAACCACACGGTATGGAGGTTGTACTTAAGCCTAACATTGGGCAAAAATATAAGTTTCAGAAATCTTGCTATGTTGAAGTCAAGAAGATGGGGAAGATATTTAACTCATATAAGGCTGGATTCTGGGCGACACGGTGGCTTGGTGGATAGCACCATTGCCTCACAGCAAGAAGGTCCTGGGCTCGATCCCCGGTTGGGGTGGTCTGGTTCCTTTCTGTGTGGAGTCTGCATGTCCTCCCTGTGTCCGTGTGGGTTTACTCCGGGTACTCCGGTTTCCTCCTACAGTTCAAAGACATGCACGTTAGGTTGATTGGTGTCTCTAAAGTGGCCCTAGTGTGTGAGTGTGGGTGCCCTATGATGGATTGACGCCCTGTTTAGGGTTGGAATAAGGAATAAGCGGTTAAGAAAAGGAATGAATGAAGGCTGGATCCTGTAATTCACACACAGCTCAACCTGTGATTAAAAACTTTTTGACCCATATGTGTTGAGAGTTAAGGCCAATCTTTTTGGATCTTGTCTTCAGATCAATGCTAGCAATTTTTTTTTATTAACTGAACAGATATTTAACACAGAATATAGTGATTTATTTTCTTGTCATTTGGACAGAATTCTTTTGTGTGACATTGTTGAATAGCTAAAAAGTCCATGTTGCATTGTCCCCCTCCTTGGGTTGTGCCCAGGATCATGCCTGGGTTTATTATACTATACAATATAATGTTTATAGTGCATGGAGATAAATCTGGCAACAATGCAAAGTCTTGATAGACAGACACCAGATCCGCGCACAGACGCATGTACATCTCAAGGAGCTTAAAATATCTTTTTCATATGAGCGCAGAAACAGCAGGGAGTGTGTGTAGAAGCCAGAAAGCCTCGCTGGTGGGTCGGGATTTTCTCTGTTGTGTTGCATGTGACCGAGAGAAGCCGGTTTCGGCTGTCTCTTCAGATCAGCGCCGCACCGGGGACATGCCCCAGGGCGCACACGGGAACAAACCATTTCCGCCCTCCGCAGAAAGGAGCCTTTACTGCGCGCGTGCTTTTGGTAGAGACCTCGGAGAACCGCAAACCTGTCACTCACACACACACACACACACACACACACACACTCAGGGCTGGACTGCGAGATTGCACCGTGGCGCTGATTCTTCTTCTTCTTCTTCATCATCATCATCATCATCATCAACATCTTCTTCTTCTGTATGCATTCAGTTATTTTTTTTAATCCTTATGTTCCTTCTTGTCCACCAAAAGACCTTGATTATTCATCATCATCACCATTATCATCTTCTTCATCTTCATCATCATCATCATCATGAATCTCCGTGTTTGCTCCTCACGGTTGTTGCTCGTTCACAACGCAGAGACGTACAGGAGGCTTTCTGCACCAGTTGCTCTCATCAAATTAGGTAAGATTATAAAGAGGAAATGCGGTAATGCTGGGGAACGAGGCTGTGATCTCTACTGCTGTTCGTTATGTGCGGAAGCAGCGTTGGATCGTTTCATTAAATACACTTTTCACGAGTTAGCCTACTATCTGTGCGTGTACTTGTATAGCCTGTGTTGCAAAGATGACTAATGGTGTTAGACACAAGAGAATCAAACTGATCATCAAGTGCTGTACCGCGTTCACTGGTCTCCATCATTTCTATCCAAGAATTTTGACCCTCTTGGCAATCTGCAGGACGTTACAGCACTTAGCCTACTACTGGTACCAGATCAGGTCATGGTCATGGTGTTAATTTGTTGATCCTTAAATAAAATAAACAAAAACCCTATCTATCTATCTATCTATCTATCTATCTATCTATCTATCTATCTACATGTATCTGTAGCTGATATATCTATCTATAACTGAATTTGGGCCCAGGATGGATGCCCTGTCAGTATCATGCTCTTTTTCTTTATTACGTGCACACACAGATGGTCTGGACGGTGGGATTAGATGTCTTCCTCCAGCACGCTTCATGCCGCTTCTCCACGTGTGCATGGCCAGCTCATGAATGCGACACACCCCTGATCTCACTCTGCATCTCAACTTGACCTGATGGTGAGTGAATCGTTGTTTATCAAACCAACTTTAATCTATGTTTATTGATTACTGTGTAGTTTGAAATAACAAACAGAATTATCATTTTAAAAGCAATTATCAAGAATTATTATACGTTTCTAACAAGGTTAGACACAATTCTAACAATTTTTAATAAATACAGCTTCGAACATGCTGGCCGCTTTAATCGGTTGATTATTGACCGTCATGGTCTTTAACATTTTGCTGCTGATAAATCCGAGCTGTCTTATTTCCAGCTTAACTGCATTACACTTCGGCTACATAAAACCCATGGAGAATGGGTCCTCTTTCCTGGTGGACTCAAGATTAAGTGCAAACATGCCAGATAAGCATTTTATTTGGAGGACAACCATGCCGGTGATTCTGGAAGCAAGAGAAGGCGTGAACTGAATTTCAATTGCATCTGTGTTTGGCTCAATCCCAAATGGCTCCCTGTTTAAGTGCACTAGGCAGTCTGGGAATAACAATATTTTTACATAGACCTATGAAATTGCATACTGTAGTAACAACCCCACCATTCCCCCACTAACAGAACCTCATTTTTAAGTTGTACCCAACCGCATGACTAGGTTATGTAGTGCCCTAGATGGTCAAAGGAAGCCTTCTGTAATGGTGGCATCCTCTCAGCTTGGGGTTTGTAGTTGTGCACAGACACTTCTTTTAAACTTTTAGTCTATAAACATAGTTATTCTGATGAACCATTCTGAGAGTTGGGTGAAATTGTAAAGCATGTGGGGATTATGTAATTTTAAGAATGTGTCTGTTTCTGCTAACAGCTCCAAGCTGGTGGTTTTACTGCAAGCTAAAAGTCTACCTTCTATTTGGTCTTTGCTTATATGCTCATTCCTCCATAGCTGATTAATATTATGTAAACATTCACCAGTTGGTACTTTTGTGATATCTAGTTACGAAGTGTGCACTGGTTTTTAGTTTGAGGGCTTAAAGTACAAGGATTAATGTAAAGCAGTACTTCAGTACTTCAGTGATGCACAGTGATTCCAGTAAAGTCAAAGCTACTAAATGGTTCTTATGTACATAGCAGCTGCCATGTTTAATATTCTGCCAGGCTTATAATCAGTTTACACAAGGCACGAACTGGAACCCTGTAAGCACTACGGTGAAGTCTGTGAGAAAGATGTGCACTTACAGGCACCAAGGACAGAGATAAAAATCCAACAGAGTGTCTGTTTGAGACATAACTGGTGCATAACTGGTCAAAAGAACAGCTACGCTTCTTAATCAAGTAAAATCATTCAAAAATGTAAAGTAAAAGTAAATATTATCTTATATTACACTTTTCCAAGTTGTCTTCACAACAAATTTTCTTCATTTGTCATTTTTTCATGCAAACATAAACTGCAAATTATGAATCGGATAGCGTTCAGCATATGCCTGGAGAAACGTTTAACAATTACTTACAATGTATCATTCAAGTATATTAAATTCTTAAAATTTAAGAATATCCTGCAGGTATTCAGGCATAGTATTTACTAACTGCTTAGTTACTGTGTTATGAGCAATGTTTCATGGAATACCATTAATATAATCAACTGATGGCGACTCGGTGGGTAGCACCGTCGCCTCACATCAAGGTCCAGGGTTCGATCCCCAGGTGGGGAGGTCTGGGTGCTTTCTGTGTGGAGTCTGCATGTCCTCCCTGTGTTCGCATGGGTTTACTCCGGGTACTCCGGTAAGTGGCCCTAGTGTGTGAGTGTGTGTGTGTGTGCCCTACGATGGATTGGTACCCTGTCTAGGGTTGTTCCTGCTTTGCGCCCTATGCTACCGGCTAGACATTGGCTCTTCCGTGACCCTGAAAAGAAATAAGTGGTTAAGAAAATGAATGAATGAATAATCAACTGAAATTGTGGTCTGTCTTCTGTGTGTAGATTCCCATACATCATGGGGAAAGAGAACATTCTTGTTCTTTCTTACAGTGTATCTCCATGAACATACTTAATTCTGAAATGAAACTTGGTTGGTCAGCATGCTTCAGATATCTGTAAATAATAGCAAACATTATGTAGGAATGTGAGCAAGTAATGGAAGAACTGGGAAATAAGTCATTTATTCTTCATCTTCTTCTCCTTCTTCTTCTTCTTCTTCTTCTTCTTCTTCTTCTTATTATTATTATTATTATCAGTAGTAGTAGTATTTATTAATAATTTATCAATAATTTCAATTACTATTTCACAATTCCCTGTTTAACAGTCTCACTGAATAAAATGGAAACATTCATTTTAATCATGCATTTTAAACATGTATGTAAATCAAGTATTGTGATGTTCCATGTATCCGTGTAGAGCCAAGGGTAATTATTCTACCTTCAGATCACAAAGGACATGTTCAGTGTTATTCAGGCCTGAAAGAATATGCATATATTGTATATATATATATATATATATATATATATATACACAGTATATATAAATGTACAAGATGGAAGTCCAGTAGTATGTGTGCAAAGAATCAGAGGCTGGTAGCTGTAGTGAATATTGCCAGCATTTTAAAGTTATACACTGGATTCTGAGGACAAAGGGAGATGGGAGATGGGGGATGGAGAGAGAATTTGTGCGAGTATATAAGTGCCAGTGTGCATGTGTGTTGCCTGAAACAAATGCAGGCAGTCATGTGTCAGAGAGAGAGGGCTTGGTCACTGGAGCATGCTGATAAACCAAGCTCACTCATCTCAGTGATTTCTTCCCTGAAGATGTATGAGAGCTACACACCATATCAGAAGACTATATTAATGTTAACTGATGATGCTGTTTCTTAAGCCATTCATAAATATGTACAGTACTATCCTTAGCATTAAAGCACCATAGCGCATTTAAGCACCTTTATGGTTTTTTATTTATAGTCATCATGAAGGCAAACTGTGGTGTGGTGTCCAAAGGTGCTATGTGATCTGTATGATCTTTCATCATGATGCTGAAACCTCCTACGCGGGGCCTCTTTAGCAGCCGGACCCTGGTATACAAACCTGGCAATGTGTGTATATCAAGTCAGTGGAGAATCAACCTCTCTGGAACTGGAAGCTGCCACTCCATGTCCTTACACTGTTGCACGGCACACCCTGTCATAACAAGTGCAGTATGAAAGCGCACTGTTAACGTTGTGCTTGCATTGCACCATTCAACCCTGCTTGGGTCACTGTCATCTTCATTTTCATCTGGCAGCTTTAGCTAGTTTAGAGCTTGTCACAGGCACATGTGATCTGACAGGAGCTGACCCAGAGCTTTTCCCAAGGCTGCCAGGGCCAGTGGTGAATATGCCTGTTTAACAAGTGAGTTGTTATTAGCATGAATGAATCTTCCAGGCATGGGAGCCTCTTGGTTACAAGGTCTCAGCTTCTTAATCATTGATATCAGCTGAGCCAAACCTGCTGCTTCTTGTTATGCGTAACAGTTGTAGCTTGACCCAGGCATTTGCAACTAGCAAGCTGTTTAGGCTGGGGGCTTGGGCCAGATTAGGCACTGATCCACTTCAAATCTGCCAACCGAGCTCACTGTGTTCACTTCGGCTTAGGGTATGTCCAATAAGACACAACGTCCTTGACGTAGCCAGTTCCAAGGCAGTGGGCACATTCAGTAACTGGCTGCATGAATGCAAATCTTGCAGCATGGTTGTTTGTGGCTGTGTTGGCAAAAGTACTGAAGTATATAGTAAAAAAGAGATGCATCAGGTGGCAGGAATACTGACAGAACTGTCAGAAATGAGCAGAATAAAACTACCTAGCAAATGCATAACCCATAAAGATAAATGCAACCAGAGAGGTGTGAGTGGCTATCTAAATTCAGATCACTAATGCTAATGAAGGCAAGCTGACTTGAGGCTACATAGAACACTAGCAAGCTACGTAAGGTTGTAAGAAAAATGCTCACAATGTAAAACATAACACACACTGTGGCAGAAAGAAAAGAGAGGAGTCTATCCTCTGCTTTGAAGGACAGATTACAGCTAGCTTTGACTGTGATTACAGATGAAGCTGCTATGGTTTTTCATGAGAAATGCTGCACAATACTGGACAACTGTTATATATAGTCTTACAGGGGTTAGACAATGAAACTGAAACACCTGTCATTTTAGACCACAATAATTTATTAGTATGGTGTAGGGCCT
>JANCOA010000057.1:9966833-9987726 GCA_024363135.1 Leptodoras oyakawai | reverse complement strand
AAAAAAGTGTTAAACAAACCAGAATCTGTTTTATATTTTAGATTCTTCAAAGTAGGCACCTCTTGCTTAGTTGACAGTTTTGAACATCTTGGCATTTTCTCAGTCAGCTTTTGAGGTAGTCACCTGGAATGGCTTTCAGTTAGCAGCTATACCTTGTCAAGAGTTCAAATTTCTCGCCTTCTTAATGTTTGAGACATCAGTTGTGTTGTGAAGAGGTACAGTTGGTATACAGTGAATAGCGTTAGAACGAGTAATATTCTAATCCATATTATGGCAAGAATTACTCAACTAAGTAAAAAAAATTACAGTCCATCATTACTTTAAGAAATGAACAAATGGACCACAGAGTGAAGGCAAAAGCAGCCAGTGCTCAGCACCTCTGGGAGTTCCAGAATTCAGTTCTATTACCACACTTTATAAAAGAAAGTATGGTTGTTTTAGTAGAGTTTGTAGAAGATATATTTATATTCTGGTTGGAATGCAGGTCTCTTATACAAGTTATATGGACCTGTCAGTCATGTCTCTGCACTGGTTTGGAGGGAACACTGAAGAGAGTGGCTGTGTTTATTTTCAATTTTGACTTTAAAATCATCTGTTCTAATCTAAATTAGCTACCTTCCACCAGAACCACTGATGGTACATTTTATATTCCTGTTGTGTTATGTTCTGCTTTGTTTTATTGTCTAAATATGTGCATTACAATACTGTACATTTGTGTTTGAATTTACTGGGTTTCTAGATGTGATTTTTATTTAAAAACATCTTGTAAAACAGGCAGCAGCAGTCCTTGATGAGGTGCATTACAGCAGAGCTGCTGAGTGTTTCTATAATCATCTCATTGCCCTGGCTGCCATTTGTGTTTTATGACTTTGTG
The DNA here is from genome assembly GCA_024363135.1 of Leptodoras oyakawai. NCBI lineage: Eukaryota > Metazoa > Chordata > Actinopteri > Siluriformes > Doradidae > Leptodoras > Leptodoras oyakawai. The sequence continues at coordinate 9,986,852 of JANCOA010000057.1, read as the reverse complement.
TGTTCTGCTTCAAGGTTGGCATCATCTTGCACTACTCCTCTCTCTCCACCATGCTCTGGCTGGTGCTCACTGCCAGGAATACTTGTAATGAAGTCTCCAAAGCGCCACCCCTCTCTCAGGACAGAGATCCACCCATACAGCCCCTTCCCAGATTCACTATATTCAGGTAAAGGGTTATTCTTGACATTGGACCCATGAGTCACAAATTGCTGAGTCTATTAATGCTATTTGTTTAAATTTACTTGACTTGAACTAAAAGTGAACGTTCTTATGACTTAGTCATGCTGTTATTCAATGATGAGTGAAAAAGAAAAGGGAAGGATGGCTTTAAATGACTTCGCTTCATGATTTACAGTAACAGCAGCAGGAACAAAACATACACTATAAGGCCAAAAGTATATGGACACCCGACCGCATCACACGTGTGTGCCTTCAACAAACGGTTGACTCAAATTAAGAGCACACAATTGTCCAGAATATCTTTATATTCTGTAGTTTTAAGATTTTCCCCTCACTGGAATTAAGAAGCCCAAATGTGTCCCAGCATGATAATGCTCCTCTACTCAAAGTGGGGTCCATGAAGACGTGGTGTGCCAAGATTGGTGTGGAAGAACCCAAGAGCCAAAAGAGATATTTATCTTTACTGTGATCTCCAATTCTGTCCTTTTGGTCCTGTTTTCAGATTGTATCTGTTCAGTAGTGGGATCCCTCTTGTCATTGTTGGGGTCACAGCTGCCGTTAACCTGGCTAACTATGGGAGCAGAGATGATGCCCCTTAGTGAGTACACTCTTATACTGCTTCCCTTCCTCTCTACTTGTCATTTGTCTGCTTTGAGTAATTTGTTCAAAACAACAACCGTAACAGGAAGTGAAATGGTAGGCAAAGATGCTTGCAGATAATGCAAACTCAAAATCTTCAGTTGGGTTTTTCTCTCAGCTCAGCAGCCCTGTTTCTTCGTGTTGTGTTTAGCATTAGTAGAATGTGCAGTGAGGCAGGAGATGGCTTCACACAGGCATTGCTGATTTATAGAGACATGTCTTTAATAAAAACAAATTACCATGTGGTTTGTGATTTAATTAAGGAAAGCACTAATGACATTACTGACTAGGTAATGACTTGATTCCCCTGACTTGATTATCTCTCTCTCTCTCTGTTTCTTTTTCTCGGTCTCTCTTCCTCTTGTGAAGTTGTTGGATGGCATGGGAGCCCAGTCTAGGAGGCTTATATGGACCCGCTGCACTCCTTGTACTGGTGATGTGTATGTATTTCCTGTGCACATTTGTGCAGTTGAAACGACATCCAGGGCGTAAGTATGAGCTGAAGGCCATGACAGAGGAGCAACAACGTTTGGCCACTGCAGAAATTGGCCACTGCCAGGCTGCCAGTGGAGAACAGGAGAACCATTCGTGTTGCATGGCCATCACTGCCTCCATGCTTGCCAATGAGCACTCTTTCAAGGCTCAACTGCGGGCCACTTCTTTCACTGTCTTACTCTTCCTGGCCACATGGGCCTTTGGGGCACTGGCGGTGTCACAGGGCCATTATCTAGACATGATATTTAGCTGCTTATATGGGGCATTCTCAGTTACGCTGGGACTCTTTCTGCTTATTCAGCACTGTGCTAAACGGGATGATGTGTGGCACCGCTGGTGGGCCTGTTGTCCTTCTAAACCAAAAGTGGATGTGAATGGAGAGGCAGCAAGAAGTACTGAAATTCAAAGTCAACTTGAGGCAAAGCAATCTTATGCAGGCAAACCTTTACTCTCCCCTCACCTTCTCACATCCTCATCCCACTCAAATCCAAGCTCACTGCCCATGAGCCCATGTTGCTCCACATTGTACAGCTCTTCTCCAGTGCTAGAAGGCTCCAGTCATGCCCTGTCCCTCCCTGATGAGTTACCTCACTCCTCCGTGCCCCTGCAGAGCTGCATGAAGGACAGGACTAAGTCACGCTCATTCAATCGTCCACGGCCCTGCCTCAGGGACTACACTTTACACATGGCTTCGACCAGCTTGGATGGAAGTGTGCACAGTTCCCACTTGGACAGCCCTCATAGCATCCACTTAGAAAATTCCATCATACCTTGTCATACCTCACACTTGGAGAGCCAGCTGTCTTGCCATAGCCCTCATCTGGACAACCAGCTGCGCTGCACCAGCCCTAGAATCCATATGGAAAGCCACAGAACATACCTGGACAGCCAGCTGCCTTGTCATGAGGGACAGACCTGCCATAGTCAGATGTGCTGTGCTAAGGCTGAACTTTTCTCCAGTGTCTGCTGTCCCAATACTAGTACAGATTCCCTCATACCTAGCAGCACCAAAATGACCAATAAACAGGAGGATATTATGTCGCACTTGGATATCCCCCCTCCCCGGACCACTGTGCCAAGCTCTCAGGCTACTCTTAGCAGGAAAGGTACTGTCAGTCTGAAAGGGACTCTGAGCCACAATAGCAGCCTGCATGAGGACTATGTGTTTAGCCCTGATTCCACAGGTAACATTAGGACAGGGCCATGGAAAAATGAAACCACTGTGTAGCCCTGCATTAATATCCTGTTTCTTCCTGAGCTAATCTACTAAACTACTGTGTAGTCCCAGGGCTGTAATCCAAAGCACCTCTGAATAAAACTACTGTGTAGTCATTCCACTATGACTTTCACCTCCACACTTCCCAAACTTTCACTAAATCACTAAATATGACTAGTGGCACTGAACATGCCACATGATGTATTGCTTTTCCATAGTAACATGCAGAATATGTGCCAAGTGTGCCAAAATAAAAAGCAAAACCACTATTAAAATTTTCACATCACTTGACCTTTTTACTGAATATCTATACATTTTTAATTTATAAAAGCTTTTTTTGTACATCTCATTTAAAAAATATATATATTTCACAGTTTATATTTATACATCTGTGTGTTAATTTTCTGTATATTATGATTCCCCTCTTGCTGCAGTAACAACACAAATTTCCCCTTGTGGGATAATAAAAGGCTATTGTATCTCAAAATCAACATGCAAGGATTCACATTTTCAAAACGACATGCTGAATTTGTGTCACAGTTGAATACAATACACCTCGAAATGTAATCAAGGCACAACTGTATTGCAGCTTGATCTCTTAACAGAAAAACAATGTGTGTGGATTTGCATTTAAAGAATGAAAGGCTGAATTTGTGTCAGAATTGAACACAAACCAATCAGCTCAACTGCACTGTATTCCTCTGTGATGTGCTATGAACATACCAAAACAAAACAAGCAGTACGGCATTCATGCCACAATGAAATGCAATCACTGTCCAATCAGAATTCTCTACCGAATTTTGGGGCATGGCTAGGAAACCAGTTGGAAGAAATCACTCTTAGCTCTACCTTAATCCAGAGAAAATGTCTTTTCTTGACAGGTCCTCACAGTCAGGAACATTCTGGAAGAACTCCAAGCTTCAGCAGTCCAATCATGAGCAGGACACTTGAAAATACCTGCCCCATACAGCAATGTAAACAGATAGCCACACTTTCACTCTGACATTTATATTTAAAGTACCTCACAGTGCAAAGCAATAAAGTTTATATTTCGAGGAGTCTTGTATTCATTTGTGACAGATAATTCAGCATGTCATTTTGAAAATGCGAATCTTCGTGTATTGTTTATCAGTAAAGCGGTCAAGCAATCTACCAAAACAATGTAATAGGGTTTGGTGTTTCATTTTGCCGTGCATTCTGCATGTAACTATTGAAAAGTAATACATTGTGTGCATTGCATTTCACATTTTGACACTGTGGTGATTGCTTGTCAATTTGGCACAAATTCCTCTCTGTATAAATTATTAGCATAAGCGAGTCTATACATTACTCATTGATGCTGTAACTGCTGTTTTATGCTGCATTGATTTTGCCATACAACATTACTGTAATAGTGTGTGAGTGGTGGGCATTAGTTGTTAACAAACGTAAATCAAGTTGTTGAACATCAGCAGTTTTTAGATACTTGTTTTAGAGAATGTACTCTGATCTGTACTCTGATCTCCTGATCTGTTAGCCACCACCTTCCCAAGCTTTTGTTCTTTGTTATAGAAGAGTATAGAAGCTGATGAAATGAAGAATGAAGATCTTGCCTGAAAGTAAGGCTTATCTTACTCTGGAACGTTAAGTAAAATAACAGTAACATTAACATAATTTAAAAAAAAGTATTGATTATATAATCATAGGGAATCTGGCAGAAACGTCTCATTTCAGAGCTCATATCTAGTGTAGAATTGCGATCTGTGATGCACAAAACACCACATTAATCCTGTGAGATTTCTGCCTTTGGCTGTCTAATATAAATGACAATTAAATCAAATTTCAGGTTATTTAAAATAGTCTATCCACTGTTTTTGTCATGTTGTGTTTCTCTGTGAGAGCTCAGGGATCATGTCAAATTTTTCACACATAATTCCACATATACTGAAAAAGCATGTAGTTACGTACTACACCTTATTTACCAGACAACGGGACACGAAAGGGAACGCGAAAATCGGAAAACACACACTGTCTTAATCCTACCTTTAAGTCTGCAGATTCAATCAACATGCTGTAATACTTTACTTTGAGTTCTGGAAAGGAAATTGAATTTGTCCATCGGTATTTTGATCCTTGTGCCAATGTATGTACATCCACAACGTTTTGATAGAACATGAAGTGCTGCATTTATGTTGTGACCTAACTGAAAGTCAGCTGTTGCTTCTTTTAAACATTTGCCACTTTTTCCAATAAATGTGTTTTATCACCATTTTTTCTCTAGTGGTATATTTAATCAGTTTGATCTGAACCCTCATGCTGAAAGATCTTACGGTCAGAGTGATCACTATATTCTTGGCCCGTAATTGCTTCCTAGTGTCATACAGGACTGCATCTCACCCCCTTTCATGCCTTCTCTTTTCACATGCTGGTGCAAAAGGAATCATGAGGATGAAGGGGAAAATCTGTACAAATAAAGCTTACCAGCTTCATTAATATTTAATACCGAGTCCTTGCTCAGAAACTTGCAGTAGCACCATGTAAAACAAAAACCTCTTGTTTAACCGAAACCATCTAAGTACATTGTAGATAAACCTATAATGGGTAAAGTCACTGTGAATTAATGACAAAAGGACAGAGTAAAAGATAAAGAGCTTTGACAATGTGGCTCCTATAGCCAAAAAAGAAATCCACTCAAACTAATCTACATGGCTTTGTGAGGGGAAAGGGTTGTGTTTGCTGAACTAGCACTGGATGGTGTCATTAAAATGTTCCATGAGGATAATGGCTTTCACTTCATATCATATCAGCATGGCAGGGGCTGCTAATGCTCCTTACTGCCATCTGCTGTGCTTAGCCAGTGCTGTTGTGACAAGCTTCAGGTCAGTTATTTATTTATGACTGTCAGAAAGTGAACTGTTGGCTAGGTGTGAGAAAGTAGTGTCTCTTTTCGTTTTTTACACAATAACTCAGTTTTATCAAACTTAATATGATCACGTAGCTTCTCTATTATTATTCCTGTCCCCATAAGAACCAGCTGTGGCAGCTATTTAACTTTTAACTTTGAAAGCCTCATACAGAAATACTCATTTCACCTTTTATTTACAAAGTTGTCTTTAATTCTGTTTTTATACAACATAGTAGAAACTATGCAAAGTCTAGCATAATGATGTGAAAAAATAAACCATTCCTTCACTAATATTTTTTAATAAACACCTAACATCTTTTTGTATAAAGGTTTACCAACGTGTACATGTCCTGTGCACAGCCCTCAAGTCATTTCACAGGGTTTTGATAGGATTTAGATCTGGGCTCTGACCGCTCCATGCCAAATCTTTAATCTTCTTCCTTTGAAGCCGTTCCTTTCTTGATTGGGATTTGTGCTTTGGGTCATTTTGTCATGCTGCAGGAGGGAATTCTTCTTTATCTTCCACTGTCTAAGAGAGGCGTGTTTTTTGTGTTTTTGCTCAAATTGTTATTTAGAGCTATCTATGATTCTCTTTATCTTAAGTAGAACCCCAGCTGACAAGAAGCAGCACCATAGCATGATGCTGCCACCACCATGCGTTAGCACAAGTATGGTGTCATGTTTCTGAGTCAAACATATTTTTTAGACTTGTAGTCAAAATGTTATCCTTTGATCAGGCCATAAACACATTTTGCCACATGGTTTGGGGTAATTTTGATTTGGGGCTTTGATATTTAGTGAGAAAGAACCTCTGTGAAGTCACCCTGCTCCACAGCACAGATATGTGAAAAATATAAGAGATTGTTGTCACGTGTAGGCAGTGAGCAGTATTCACCAGATATTCCTGAAGCTCCTTTAATGTTGCTGTAGGTCTTTTTACCTTTTGGTAATTAAGTCAAGTGCATGCCTAGTAAGCTCTTTGTATGAAACCAAGATTAAAAATAAATCCAACAGAAACGCATCTTTATTTGTTGTTAATCAGAATCACTTAACTAATCACGGGCGACACGGTGGGTAGCACCGTCGCCTCATAGAAAGAAGATCCTGGGTTCGATCCCTGGGTGGGCGGTCTGGGTCCTTTCTGTGTGGAGTCTGCATGTCCTCCCTGTGTCTGTGTGGGTTTACTCCGGGTACTCCGGTTTCCTCCCACAGTCCAAAGACATGCACATTAGGTTGATTGGTGTCTCTAAAGCGGCCCTAGTGTGTGAGTATGTGCGTGAGTGTGTGTGCCCTACGATGGATTGGCACCCTGTCTAGGGTTGTGCCTGCCTTGCGCCCTATGCTGCAGGCTAGGCACCGGCTCTCCAGTGACCCTGAAAAGGAATAAGCGGTCAAGAAGATGAATGAACTTCACTAATGACAGGTATATAATAAATACTTCATGAAAATGTTGTTTTGAGTTTGAATGCAACCATTCTGAAGACCATAATAAAAGGATGTGGGCACAGGTATGCAATCTGGATATTTTAACTTTTCTGGTTATTTTTTCTTTTCAAACTTTAATTATCACATTAATGGTGGAATACCTGACATCATGTATCTGTTTCATTTTTCCTCTGCCACAACAATGAGCAATTTTAACAGGGGTGTGTGACAATTTTATATTCACTATATGAATGCAAGAAACTTATTATATATAATGTAATAAGTGGAGTCAGAAGTAGACTATTGGACTAAGGAGGGGCATGTGTTCAGGGCAGTGACTAATAGGAAGTTTTTGTTGTGCCAATTCAGAAATTAGCACACACAGAACTAGGCATTACAACAGTTTACCATCATTCATTCATTCAAGTCAAACAGAAAAGTGTTGTACAGTAAACAAATCTGAAGTCACATTTTATTCTAATCTCGGCTTTTTATAGAGATTAAAAACCATTAGTGATTTCTACATCTCTAATTATATGTGTAAGTTTAACCTAATAAGAATTTACTGTTCCTTTTTCTTCCTTGTTCATTATTCTTTTCCCTCATCGGTTTATTACCAGTTCATTTCTCACGAAACCACCCACTTCATCCTGGCCATGGTGAACCATTTATATGACAGGAAGTCAGGAAGACAGCACTGCTGTAATCCTGACCTATTTATATCTTGCACACGCCTCCCAAACTGTCTTTCCCTCTCTCTGGTAGCTTCACATTAGTTCTCAGCCACTTGGCTCTGAATTACAATGCACAAAACCAGTCAGTTATCAATACAATTATCAATACAGTTATTAACTAATAACAGCTCTAATTGTGGATATATGAAGAGGAGTCAAAAGCCTAAGCGCTGGTTCAAAAAGTCAAAAGCATAAGTGCATATATGTTAGGTATGATAATTATATATAGAAATACAGTACTGTGCAAAAGTTTTAGACAGGTGTGAAAAATGCTGTAAGCTGAGAATGCTTCCAAAAATTGAAGTGTTAATAGTTAATATATTTATCAATTAACAAAATGCAGTGAATGAAGAGAAGAGAAGAGAAGAGAAGAAGAACTGTGTGCAAGGTACACTTGCACACAGTTTTTGAAGGAAATCGGCTGGTAGGTTGTTCCAAACATCTTGGAGAACTAACTACAGCTTTTCTGTGGATGTAGCCTTCCTCAAATCCTTCTGTCTTTTCATGTAATCCCAGAGAGTCCATGATGTTGAGATCAGGGCTCTGTGGGGGCCATACCATCACTTCAAGGACTTTTTATTCTTCTTGACACTGAAGATAGTTCTTAATGACATTGGCTGTATGTTTGGGTCCAATCATACGCCTCCCTGGTGATACTGCATGATGGATAATTATCTGTCTGTATTTCTCAGCATTGAGGACACCATTAATCCTGACTAAATCTCCAACTCTCTTTGCAGTTAAAGCAGCCCCAAACTTACAAGGAACCTCCACCATGCTTCACTGTTGCCTGCAGACACTCATTATTGTACCGCTCTCCAGCCCTTTGGCAATCAGCTGCCTTCTGCTATAGCCAAATATTTCAGAGTTTGACTGATCAGTCCAGAGCACCGGCTGCCATTTTTCTGCATTTTTCTTCCTATGTTTTCGTGCATAGTTGAGTCGCTTAGCCTTTCCAAGTCGGTGTGGCTTGTTGGCTGCAACTCTTACATGAAGACCACTTCTAGCTAGACGTCTCCAGACAGTAGATGGGTGTACCTGGGTCCCACTGGTTTCTGCCAGTTCTGAGCTGATGGTCCGATTTTGAAGGGCAATAAGCTTGATGTGTTTGTCATCTGCTGCATTAAGTTTCCTTGGCCGACCACTGTGTCTAAGATCTTCAATGCTGCCTGTGTTTGTGCTTCTTCTGTTCAACAGCTTGAACAGTACATCTCAAAACCCAAGTCTGCTTGAAATCTTTGTCTGGGAGAGCCCTTGCTGATGCAGTATAACTACCTTGTGTCTTGTTGTTGTGCTCAGTCTTGCCATGGTGTATATCCTGTGACATGAAATGGTCTTCCACAGCCTCACCCTGGTAGCAGACTTTGGCTGTTCCTCACCCAGGTTTAAGCTCCTACACAGCTGTTTATGTTCTAGTTAATGACTGTGTTTCAACCTACATGTGAAATTGATGATCATTAGCACCTGGTATATTCAGTTGATCGTACACCTGACTATAATCCAGTGATTCTTAATTATTTTCTGATAAGCCCCCCCCCTAGGAAGAAGAAAGCACTTCAGGCAGGAAAAGAACTAAAAAACAATTATGCCAAGTACAGGACCGCATACCAGCCAGTCCAATTGCTCCATCATGTACTGCCCCCTAGTGAGCTAAGAGCATACAAGTTGGGCATATCTGCATGAAAGAGAAACTTGAATGAACAAAAAGAAAAAAAAGATTCACTATGGTTTACAAGCCAACTTAACTATTTAAGAAACTAAAGAACCGGACATGCTCCACAAGAAGATTTATAGACATCAAAAGTTTTTTCAAAGTATTTACATTTATTCAAGAAGGAACTGTAAGGAAGTGAATACAGTACAATATAGTGTCGACCTGGTGTGTCACATTTTAGGCACTTAGCATAAAAAAATACATTTGTGTTGGTTTTTTCACATCACAATAAACCCAAACAACCTGCTTGACATTAGCATTATACACCAAACAGCTTTTTTGCCTCATGATTAAAGAAAAAGTATTTGGTTGCGGGTATGCTGGCATGCGGGAGGGTTATGCTTTCTGCTTGTGGATGGCATAATGTAGTGGATCACAAGAACAGAATAAAGGGTAGAGGTTTGTATGGGAAAAGCATTAAACAGAGAGTTACTTTTCAAACGATGCATTTAAAAAACAGAGGCATAGCAATCAGGTTGCAAAGCAGTGGTGAACGTGGTACTGCTTTGTAACAATGATTGTCGCATTTAAAATTTCAAAGTCTTTGCAATCTGCATGGGTTCAAAAGTCTAATGTTTTAAATAGAATGATACGGTATAAAGTTATAACTTCACAAATTCCTGCGTTGTATTTAATTTACATGGTATTGTAAATGCTGCCAACATTGAGGTAAAGCAGAACTGACCATTTGAACAGGTTACATTTGCAGAAGTCATTAATAACAAATACAGACCATAACAGATGTTAATGTGATGTTGGTGCTAAGACACACAAGTTAAACCATTCAGAGTATAAACTGGCTCAACAGTATTGTGAACGAAATAGCCTAAAATCTGAAACGTGTGTTTAAAAAAAAAAAAAAAAAAAAAAGGATTTTTGTGTTGAAATAATCGCTACTTATCCACTGAACCCTCTTAAACACACAAGAAACTCAACACAAATCAGAAGTAAAACCGCATAGTAAAGATTCTGAGGCAGATTGAGGCACACAAGTATAAGAGAATGAGACCCAAAGCAAAGTTAAGTTAGTGTTTGGTTGGCCATTTGGTGGGTTGGTGGTTTACACATGCTCTGTTTGTTGGTTAAGCTTTACTGTGCTTTACAGGTTTTTATCTTCATTTAAAAAGAGAACAGCAAAATAAAAAAATTAAAAAATGAAACACTAAAATGGGTACTATATTGTTTGCAGGATGTACAGAAGATGGTTAAAATCATGGTGAAATGTATTATTGCTACGGAAATGACACTGGGTCAGTTTTAATGTGTTAAGAAAAAAAAATGGGATAGCACCAGGAAAACATTGAGAACATAGATACACATATACAGTGTATGAAAACTGGTTTAAAAATTACAGCTTCCACAGGAACCTAAAAGTTTGCTTCTAGATCATTTTGCACAAATGTCTACAGCTACAGCAACTGACCCGTGCTTGTAAAAAACGTGTATGTGATTCGGCTTTAAAAGGGACACAAGTAAGGAAGAATTTTTTAAATAACTAATAAAGTAATAAGCTCTATGACCTCTACCAATGGTTAATGTATGCAGCAAAAAAAAAAAAAAAAAACCCACCTTAAATGAAAATGATCTTCAAATGGTTTTCGTAGCTCACGTAAAAGATCTCTTTATAAACTGGATTCTTTAATTACCTGAGAAATCTGTTAACTGACTGCATTGAAATAGGTCTATTACAGACAGCACCTTTCTTTCAAACCAGTGATCTTTTTGCTTGCATGTATAAACATACAGTGTGTCCAGTTTTCACAGTTCAATTATGTACATACAGAAAAGTCTAGAGTTCAATGTACATGGGTTAAAAGTATTTACATACAAATTGGTATCAGGTACCAAACTTTCTTCTATTACACTATCCATTAAAAAATCTTTTCTGAGTGGATATCTATGGAAAAAATATAGACAGCCTAAGTATATCCAACAGTACTAAAAAAAAAAAAAAAAAAAAAAGAATATTTCTACATTAGGGGACAGCTTTTGACCCAACCCAGGAGCTATGTGGTTTGATTAGAACATCTTATTCCAGTCTCTTGTAGCCTCCATGAGATGCCGCTGTCCATGGCCAATCCACTCTTCTTGATTGTTAAACACTCTACCACAAAACCAACAACTAAACGTCGGTATATGCTCTGAACCTATGCTGGAGGACAACCTCACTACCTCATATTTGTTTCTTTTTGTCTTTTTTAACTTCAGTCTTAAGATAAATCTCTCTCTAACATTGTTGCCTGATGCCTGCACTCTCGACCCTTCACTGATACCAGGAGTGTTTGACAGTGTACCATCTGGACCAATGAAGTTCCACTCAGACAGGGCTCTGACTGTGTTCTTAGACAATGCCACCTTGATAACTTCACCTTTGTATCTGTTAACCGACTTCATAATGTTCGTCACCTCAGGAATATCAGCATCAGGGTGATTTAGAACCACTACTGGTTGGTTTTGACGAGGACATTTGATCTGCTGAAATGGGCTGAAGGGAGAAAGTCTAAGAGTTCTCTCGACATCTTTTGCCACTGGCTTCCCGAATGAGGAGACATCTTTCTGAGCAAGGGCCTTGCTTGATATCCTTCTAGTTTTTGGATATGTCTCAAACGGGTCCTCAAACAACATCCTTCTCCTTCTCTTCCGTTGACTCCGTGGACGGGTATGCATGGGCAAAAATGATGAGTTCTGCACTACTAAACCATCCTCAACTTGGTTCTGACTGTGAATATCTGATTGGGGTAAAATGTTCTTAAGCTTTGCTGAGATGAGTTTATGAGCAGGGCTGTGAGCACTGTTGGAGGTTTTTAGTCCTGCTGACCACTCTGAAGACATAAGCAAGTAAGGTGACTGCAGAGAACTTGCGGCCACATAAAGTGGCTTTTTGGCTGATGTGTATGGAGTAGTGGAAAGGAACCTGGTGCCATTAGGACTTCGAACTATTTTGAGGAAAACCCTGCTTTTGCCTCCTTCATTTGCTTGGCAGCCCTGGTTTGCTCCCTTGTCACTTGAGTTATTTACCAGTATCCCTGACTTGGCTGGTGAGATATACCTAACCAAGTATGCCTGTCGTCCAGTTTGCAATGCAGCTGCTTTATCAGCTGATTTCACAGGCATAGCCAACACTGGGCGAGTGGTCAGGACTGTCTTTGAGGTTGAACCAGCTGACTCAGTACTTGGTGAAACAGGAAGTGGCCGTTGAACTAAATAGCATGTCGGTTGTACACTTATCGTCTGTTCTGAAGGCGACTTAACAGTACCTGATAAGAGAAGTGGCCCTTTCAGGGAAGAAGCACTGACAAAATAGCGGCCTCCGTTGCTGCTCACTGTTTGCAGGAGTGATGTATGACTTTTGCCCTCTCCACTTAAATTTTGAGCTGTCATCCCAATTCTGCCTCCATTAAGTGTGAGAGATAACCCTGAACCTTTGCTAGGCAGTTCAATTCCTGGCTTAACGTACGACACATTAACTTTGGAAGCACAGGACTTTGTAATAAGCTTGAAGCCTTGGCCACTTGCGAGTTGGACAGGCACAGCATATGGAGTCTCCATAGTCTGAAGGAACATCTGCTTCTTTCCCTCAGGCATCTGCAGGATCCGAAGTGTTGTTTTTGCAGGTCTGTTAGTATCCTGCAACACAGCTGAAGATACAGTCCTTTCTTTCTCAAGCTGCTGGCTGATGATAGCATCCGAATGCTCATCAAGTATCTTACCCAAAACAGCAGCACTGCTCAAAGTTTCGGGACTACCCTCAATCACAGAAGATATAAAATCCTCTTCCTTTTTCTCCGACTCTGATAAACATGCTCCATTGTCAGTCTCTGGAATGGGTAAATCATCAACAGTAGCTATGCACTCATCAACCTCTATGTCGCTTTCCGACACACGTTCTAATGATTTATTCTCAGTGGCAGAAGCTATATCATTAACACCTGCACTGCTTTCTTCACCACTTCCTACATATTCTTCAGACTGTTCATCCACAAGGGGTGGAGAAGCAGGTAATGTTAAACTCCAATCCGAAGCCAGCTTTAGATCATCAAAATCTTCTTCACACTCATCTTCCTCCAAGTCCTCTTGGGAATGTTCATCAGCATCCAGAAAATCAGGGGAACTGCCAAAACTCTCTTTAGAATAATTGTGAAAAGTAAAAACCTCCTGATTTGGGGAATTTTGCAAACCATTGTTAACTTCTGTGATGCAGTCTTTGGCATCAGGGGAATCATCAGCACTTGTTTTATTCTGTGGGTTTGTATTTGAGTCTAAGGGATTGTCTGTGAGTAACTCTGTCCTGGGAGAGGAATCTGTGGCTGAACTAGGCTGAGAGGTCTTATCTGTCAATAAATTAGGAAAGGGGGTTGGAATTGCTGCATTCTCAGATAATGAAGTCTCACCTTCTTCCTCAACAGAGGTCACTTTCTTTTCAGCTGCTGAAGTGGGGGATGGAGTTTGAGGTGAACTCTGCTCTGCACCATGTTCTTCTGTGGATTTCAAAGTTTTGCTCACCACTAAGTTACCATGAGACTCGGTTGTGACAGGAGAGGCAGTGTCATCATCCAGCGATAACATTGTGGCATCACTTGCATTTACTGGAATCTCAGAAAGCGTGTGCTCACCTGCAGTCGATTCTGATGGATCGTCGGTACACAAATTTACATCTGTGCTGTGTTTAGCAAGTGCTTCTACTGGAGCTGTGTTTACTTTGGTTTGGTCTGGGTGTGAAATCTCATCTGCGTTAAAGGTTGAATGTGTAGATTCAGACTCCTCAGCCAAGGGCTGAATTGGACAATGATCATGATGTAATGACTTCTTTCCTAAATCTGAACCACTGCACTGTTTTTTGGAAAAATCTGCCTCTTTGTTTTCTGTGGACAAGCCGGGACAATGTGAGGCCGAAGCTGTGGTAACAGATGTACCGCATATTTCAAGAACTTCGTCGTCTGCCTGATTTGAAGCTAGGTCTACATTTGCTTCATGCTCCTCTAACAAAGGTGACTGGTCCCCACTGTGATTTTCTACATCGTGCGTCTCTATTTTTACTGAAGCAGCTACATCTTTGTTTGTCCCAGAATCTAAACTGAGAAGAGATCCTGATCTTTCAGACAGTGAGGAGTAGGGGGAGTTACCAGTCTTTTCATCATCTTCAACAATATTTGTTGGAGACATGTCATTTTTGGCAGTAGGTTCCTGTTTTGTTGGTATGACTTTTAAAACTAAATGCTTCTTGCCATCTACCATCTTAAAGCCCATTACTTTTGTGGTACAATTAGGTGGAATTGAGATTTTATTTTTGACCATGAGAACAGTTAACCCATTGTTGTTGCCAGGATCCAGAATCCCAGACCCAGCACCGAGTTCATTGTCTTGCATCTTTGGCTGTGGTGTAGTTGATGTAACTGGGTAAGAACACTGTGGCTCACTCTTTTGTGGACCTTTACTCCACTTGTTACTCTCTTTCTTTACACCCACAGCTCTTTCAAGAAACTGCTGCGTTTCCTCCAATGTTTTCTCAGGATTAAACAACCTGCCACTGTGATCAAGCAGACCTACGCCAGGGTAAGAGTTCAGCTTTGACATCCACTGTGGTTCCCTGGATCCTCCAGCAGGTGGACTCTTTTTAAGCAACATCTTCAGTCCTGGAGAATTAACTCGAGAATTGTCCTCGATTGACCTCCATCTGTTTGTTCTGTCCACTTCATCTCCGTGAGCCATAGCCATATGTTTACTTAGATACTCCTTCCGTGCAGCACCATAACCACACAGCTGACACGTGAAAGGAAATGTCCCAGAGTGGACTTTGCCAGATTGGACTTTGCCTTGTGTGGAACTCATGGATGGACACTTTACACATTTGTGGCTGCCCTCGTTGTGATGATGAATGTGCTGAACAAAAGTGCCTGCATCTCTGGTCGAGAAGTTGCATTTCTCACAACGAAACAGTCCATTACAGCTATGGCACATAATGAAATGCCTGGTGAGCAAGAGTAGAGAGTACTGAACTCCGTCGTTGCAGATCTCACAAGTGACCAAAGTGTCTCGATGTCCAATACGATGTCGCTGGAGAACTGAGAACTCGTTGGTAACAAAGGTACAAAGGTCACAAGGATATGTTGGAAGTGTTCCTTTGTGAGCACCTTGAAAATGTTTTAGTAAGTCATTCGGGCTGTAAGTGGCATCACCTTTGCATTCAGAGCAGCAAAAACTGAGTATTTTTCCAGAGAAAATAGCACCCTGTTGGAGCTTACATGGTGATTTCTCCAAGGCCTTACTCTCAGAGTGAGAGTTATCAGTACCTGACTCCAAAGACTGTGTTTCATCTTGGACACAAAGGTCATTATATGCAGTATCTTCTGTCTGATTTGCAAGCTCTTTAGATGGTGGCAATGCATCGACTGAAGCATCTTTCACAACATCCCCGTTCTGGTCATGGCTTTTTGGTGGATCATCTGGAGTAGCCTCCATGTCTTATAATGGATCCTATAAAAGAGAGCAAATTGACCTTATGACTTATGTCTCATTTCTTTCCTACATAGCTGGACACCACTTACATGAAAAATGAACCTGGACTAAATAAATAACAGTTAAAAGCTTCTCCACTCAGAGAAAGACTATGTTTAACCTTATACAACAAAGATCCAACATGTAGAATGTTATCAAGTACATTTATGAAAGGCTAACTAGAAAATTTAAACAGTTTAAGAAAATGGCTGCAAGATCTGAATTTAACCCTTGTATTATATCCCAGTAAGGAGACCACCATTACTTGTCAGTGTGGCATCACAATCGACAGCACATCACTGTGTATGTAACGAGGTGATTTTTCTGAACTCCACTGGAAAATCCTTCCACTCCAGTTAGCACTAAATGCACTCTCAAGTGGTGTCGGTTTTATAGGAAAGGCGAGTTTCCCATGAGGAGGCGCCACATCAAGGTGGAGGCTGATGTCAGATACTTCCAAATGTTTGATGCAGCACAAACTGACCAAGTAGCAACATAAGCACTATTTCCAACATGGCCTAACAGTTCACAAACAGTATGATATCAAGTAATAAAGTATACTTTGTAAGTTAATTCTAATAGTAATGTCGTTTTCAAACATCTGCAATCAAAGGATGTTATTTTTGCTACATTTGTGTTCAAAAAACACCTGTGGAAAGACTAAAAAGGACAGCTAATGGAGATATTTATTGGAAACCATACAACAGGTTGACAGCCTCCATGTTTTTTTTCCACATTTCCCACAAAAATCACATGAACTCCAATCCAATTTGCTAGGATACAACGCGGTTGCATTCAATTTATATTTACACATTTTGCAAATATCAAGTAAGAAAGACTGAATGATGTGAGAAAACAGCATTAATTTCAGCAACTTTTCTGTGGGTGGAAACACCTTGTTGATAAGGTCAGAGGAAAATGGCCAGATTTCCTGCCTTCCAGATTTCAGCTGCCAGAAACACAAATAATCACTCTTTACAACCATGGTGAGCAGAAAGGCATCTCAGCATGCACAAACATTGAATCTTGAGGTCGGTGGGCTACAATATCACATCAGGTTCCACTCCTGTCAGGCAAGAACAAGAATCTGAGGGTGGACAAGCTGGAAAAAGAAATTAAATGATGAAAATGATGTTTGATGTGAAGCTCGCATTCTGTATCTGCATGATTATTTATTTATTTATTTTGCCTTGGACTGCTGACGAATGATTGGCTGTTTAGATAACTGCAAAAATGTGCAGGTGTACAGGTGTTCCTAATAACATGGATGGTGAATATACATCACTGCCTTAAAAGAAAACCAAAAACTTTCAACATGACCATTTGAAAATCCCAGCCAGCCAGATGGAAAAGAAGAAAAGAATGAAAAGTGATCATAAGTAATTACACCTAGAAACTTGAGATGTGATGCGAGTACAACTCATTGGTCAGCAACCCACTGATGAGGGGGCAAGTTTTGGCTCTGTTCACCTTTTCTAAACTAATTTGCATGTTTTCATTAAAACCAAATCTAGAACTTCTCACTTTGCCATTCTGGTGATTATAAAGGGTATTATTTTGTTTGTTTGATTAATGAACATGTCTTAATAGCTAATGTCTTTTTCTGAATCTTAAAGCTCATGGTGTTTACACATACAAAAAAATATCAGCTTTCAGCACCTAGTCAATAAGCCTGCTTACATGCACTTAAGTAATATGATAAAGGGGGAAAACTCTGGTTCTACGAGTTAGTCAATAATCAGATTTCTTTTAGTCATGTCACTACAACAAGGCTATATTAGTTAATTATTTTAACTACCACAATGTTGAGAAACATTATACAATTGCATTCTTTTAATATAAACACATCTGAATTAATCATATGATAAATTTTCTCTCAGTTGCTTGGAAGCACAGTTAACGCCTGATTACTGACCGCTGAAAAAATCCTTTAAGACACAAATTTAAAAAGAATAAAAATAACAGTGTCCTTGTGATACAACACCAGTAAATGTAACAGGAAGGATATATATATATATATATATACACACACACGTCATCTTTCTTTCTTACCTGGAGGACTATAGATTATCATAAAGACTATAACGCTCAGACCAAACACCCTTTCAACAAACCTTTCATACTGTTTAGCATACTTTATAGTATACAACTGTGGAAGAGTAATGTTTTACAATACCACTGCTTACAGTCACTTGGCATATGATGGGCTCCCTTCTGAGTCTGGTTCGTCTCAAGGTTTTCAATTTGATCCAATTTAATCGAGCCACCGGATGGTCAATAGACCTTGTTGTGTAACAAAAACAAATCCTTTTTCTCACCATTCTCTTCACGCTTAACGTAATACAAAACATCAGGGCAAGAGAATATATGATGCAGTTATGGATGTTCAGAAGAGCACCGGTTTCTCCTTGTCATGTCCTGGGAGATTTACTTTGCCACCCTTCCCTCTGGTTTGCTCATTAGGGATCTAAATCCACACCTATAAGCTGCTTTGTGGCAACATCTACTCTTAAAAGTGCAACACAAATAAAACTGGGAATGCTCCTGTGGAAACTTTGTGCACGTCTGTTCTCTAGATGTACCAAACTTTTGTCTGAATGTACATTTCGGCTATACATTATCTATTCATACACATACACTAATGTGACCTAGTTAAGTCCATGTTAGTTGACGCATTTCCTTGGAAATCAAGTTTTAGCAACATTTGTATGCATAGTGGACAGGATGCTCTTCATGATCACTACCTTTCCCTAACGGGATCATGTTTGGGAGAATGACTCACGCCTGCAAGCCGCGTGTCTTACATAAAGTCTGAGCTATGCTATTTCAATTGACTTGGCAATCACCAACTTTGAGCAACGCGAACACGCACAAAACACAAGAGGAAGTGTCATGGCAATTGCGCTAACGACTGCGCTTCACGTTTACACACTGGCGCCTATACACATATTTGGCATATTTTCATAGCGCACACGGCTAAAGTGATTCTACACAACCTAGTTATTTTGCTATATCAACAAAAAAAAAATAAAGCACGTCGCCCCCACCCACGCAACATCAGACGATTAGAATCATACGGAAGTTCTCCAAAGAGTAGATCTTATAAATAAGTTGTCCACACAACGTCTGGGAGATATTAACACTAATTAGTTTTCATATCCGCTCCAGATATACTTGATATAGATCAATTTACCTTTCTTTTCTCTTTAGACTGGCAGGTCAGAGACGGCGGCCATGACAGTTCCATCCGGGTAACACTCGGCTGCCTCACTCTGCTGTGTGTGAGTAGTGAAGCAGGAACTCAGAGCGGAGGACTGGAGCTCACTACCTGAAAGTGTCATTAGCTTCTCCTCTTTAAACTAATAGCACATTGCTCCTTCATGTCCCAGAAAGAAACTTTAAAATGTAATCTGTCTTGTCATTGAAACTATCCGAGGCTCTAAACAGAACACATGCCGTTTCAGCACTAAATGCGCCCTTGTTGTTGCTCAGTGTTTATAACAGCACTAGAAGTCTGCCCTCGTTTCACTGAAGGGCTTACTTACACTGGTAGACTTCAGAGAAAGAGACGCCATGTCTGCTCCCAGCCCGCCATTTTCTTTAAATGTCGACCACACAATGCTCATGTAGTTCATTCAGTTTAGACCAGCAACATTTATTGATCACAACATTCACATGTTCATACTCTACTGAGATGCATTGTCTATATCATGCATGTCTATAAAAGACAAGTACATGCCCCATGATTACCTTCAAATACGTCACTTTTATATTTTTCCTAACTCGTAAAACAGGCTGGATGCTCTTAAAAGCAAGTTTCTTTAATTGTTTATGATCATTTATACAGCGGTATTGAATTCTCTCATTTGATCGATCATAGGGTGTTGATTAATTTTCTAGAATAGCAGTTTAGACAATCGTACAGGCAGTGATTCAAATGATAGGTTCATACTAATGTGCTAGTGCTAATATTTATCATTTCTATCCTAATAGCTCATTCACAGGGACTGTAAAGCAGATGTTCCACCTATAATAAATTGATATATAAATGTTATCTAACAAGTTCAGCACAGTGGCTCGGTAGCACAGTCCCCAGGTGGAGTTGTGTGGGGTCTGTCCTCCCCATGTCCACATGCATATGAGGTTAATTGGTGTCTCTAAAGGCGGCACGGTGGCGCAGTGGATAGCGCTGTCGCCTCACAGCAAGAAGGACCCGGGTTCGATCCCCGGGTGGGGC
>JANCOA010000057.1:9943280-9959501 GCA_024363135.1 Leptodoras oyakawai | reverse complement strand
CTTGGTGGTGCTGGGGCTTGAACCTCCAACCTTCTGTTCAGTAACCCAACACCTTAACCATTGAGCCACCCCTGCCCCTGATAACTGACCGGGCTCGTTGAGAACTTTCAGCTTTCGATCCATGGATGGTTTAGAAGAGCATGTAGAATCTTTTAGTAGGTCGTTGTCCTATTCATCCATTTTTATTTATTTATTTATTTTATTTATTTTTTTTACCGGTGATCACACAACCTGACACCAGTATTCCCAAATAGTCATGTTCCTTTTAGTAGTTCCTTTTTTTGCCACACATTCATTATTTTGGTACACCCGCTTTATATTATTGTATGTTTGCTTATACTATTATAGGTTGGTTTTCTCTGTTCTGTTTTTAGTTTAGGGACTAAGAGTGGTGATCTGTGGCATTCTGCTTGCACACAGGCTGGGATATGATCGACCTCGGTCGGGTGGCCTGGACGAGTGTGCCTGATAGACCAGAAGCGCCCAGTGACCATTACATTTACGCCATTTGTCAGACACACTTATACAGAGTGACTTATCTCATTTATACAACTGAGCAGTTGACGGTTAAGGGCCTTGCTCAAGGGCCCAACAGTGGCAGCTTGGTGGGGGGGGGCTTGAACCTCCAACCTTCTATTCAGTAACCCAACAACTTAACCCCTGAGCCACCCCTGCCCCAGGTGTTTTCACTGATGAGGTTCCCAAGAGCATCGCTTGGCGTCTGTCATGGCTTTCTTTACAGCATCTAATGCTTTCACTATGTCTGAAGTATTTTCTCTTTTTTCACTCACACAGCTGCCCAAGTTTCACTTTTTTCGTTCCTGTAGTGGGGACATGAGTTAATGTGAATAAGCTGAACAATTGAGTATCCACTTTTTTCTGTTCACTTAAGGGGAGAAGCTTTAAAAAATGTTATTTACTACGCTATACTTATTTTTTGAACAGATGGCTGATGGGCCTGCACAAGTTTAAAATACAATTTAAGGGCTCCCAAGTGGCGCAACAACGACGCTTTCGCCCTATCATCCGGAAATCGCGAGTTCGACTCCGGGTGATGCTATAGCTGCCCGTAGCCGGGAGCTCAGAGAGCAAGATTGGCTGTGCTCTCTGGGAGGGAGGGGCAGCATACGTTCTCCCCCCATGTCAATCAGCGCGACACTGTCCAGTCACGGGTGTCTGTACGCGCTCATGCATACAAGAAGAGGGTGGGGGGCGCTTTCCTTTGGCCGCGCTAGGCAATGAGCAACAGTTCGAAAAGAGGCGGCGGCATGCGTCGCGTGTATCGAAGGACGCACGTGATGGCTTCGCCCTCCCAGACTGGCAGTTCATCCTGTGACAAGGGGGGAAGCACTGACGGGTGGGAATTGGAGACGACTAAAATTAGGGGGAAAATCGGGGAAAAATTTAAGAAAAATCAAGGAGAAAAGTGTACTACTGTCCAGGTTTGAAAAAAAAAAAAATCTTACAGTAATAAAACCATACTGCATCTTCATAGGGCACACAATTATTGCCTTATTTGTTGTACATTGTTACATCTGCTTATTTTGACAGTGTCCACTTTATTAGGAACACCTGTACATTCATGCCGTTATGTAATCAGCCAATCACGTGGCATCTGTGCGATGCATAAAATCATGCAAATACAGATGAAGAGCTTCAGTTAATGTTCACATCTTATGTCAAAATGAAGGAAGAAGTATGTAACAGTCTGTGGGACTGACAAGCCTTCTTGAATGTAGAGTCACTCCAGATACTTTTCACTTCGTTTTGACATTTGATGTGAAAATTTGACGATGGTTTTATAATTTTGTTTTTTGTCTACCCTTTCAAGTTCACAGTGGATGTTTCCTCTACTCAGAGTTAGGCAGGTAATAAAATGATGCAGTGATGTGCAAATCAAAATAATCCCTTCAAACCTATGCCTTATTTAGTGTTTCTTAAGTAGCCAAGAACTCATTATTAATGGTCAAACAATGAATGGTGACAGTAGTTACCTTGTAATCAAGTTAGTTGCTTATCCAGAGCTTCCTGTAAACAAGGAAGTTATGTAGCTGACAAAAAACTTTGACCACTGACAAAAATGATAGACTCACCACAGTTGATGTTCAGGAAGTCCACCCCGCTGTTTTACATTGTAGCAATTGAATCATAAATCACAAATAAGACATAAAGACAAACTGCTTTAATAGACTTCATGAAACCAACTGCAGACAAATCAAATTATTTTAATTTGTGGCATATTTTATTTCCAGAAAAAATGTTGGAATCATCTTTTATGACTGAATTCTTTGAGGCTTGTACTTCACTAATGAAAAACAATATTCTCCATCAAGCTGTTTCCAATGTTCTCCATTTATTTAAATTATCATAAATATTCAGTCGGATTGAGCCCCAGGCTGCTTGCTGGCCATGTCACTGGAGAAAAGCTCGAACACGTTTTGCTCTGTGGTAAGATGCATTACCATCCTGAAAAATGACTTCATCACCAAACTCGCTTTCTATCAACGGAATGAGAAAAGTGTCCAAAGTTTCAGTGTACGTCTGTGCATTAACTGCAGCGGTAATGACTGCAATTTCCTCTGGTCCTTCACCTGCAGTGAAGGGAATTTGATTGTTTTCTTCAGGCAGTCACTGTTACATGTTTCATTAAAACGGCACCAGACAAAAGTTCCAGCAGCATCTCCTTTGGCCCATGCAGATTCATGACTCATCACTGAATATCACTTTCATCCAATCATCCTCACTCCATGGCTGCTTCTCTTTAGCCCACTGTAACCTTGTTTTCTTCTGTGTGGGTGTTGGTGCTGGTTTTCTTGTTGCTTTTCTAAAGTGAATCCCATTTCATTCAGCTGATTTCTTACAGTTTCTGTCAGAAACATTGACTTCTGTTTCTGCCCATTTGTTTTTCATTTGTTTTGTTGTGGATGTTTTGTTTTTGAGGTATACTGCTTTGAGTTTGATGCTTTAATGTCTTCCTTGGTCTACCTGTATGTTTCCCTTTTATAACCTTCCCATTTTGTTTATATTCGCAACCAATTTTAGAACAGATTGAGAACAACTAACATCTGATGCTACAGATGGAGTTCCTTCTTGAAGGAGTTTTATAATCCTTTTCATTGCTTCAAATGACCACACTCTTGTTGGGGCCATGTTTCCTTTCACTTAGCCAAGTCCGACAGCTCTTTAAGCTCTGTAAGCACTCTCTTGCAGACTAATTTGTGCCAGTGTTTGTTTTAGAAATGCAAACTACAAGGTGGGTTGATGTTTTTTTTGCTTTACTTGATCTGGGGAAAAATTGCTGTTTCTGGTGACTTTCGTGAAACCAGAATGTTCAGCTATTAAAACATTGTCTCATATCTGTGATTTCCTTATGAAAAGCAGCTCTGGTGCTGGTTATTTGATCACTCTTTCCTGCATTCTTCCTGTTCTATGTAGGACCCAAGACATAAAAACTAAGAAACATCATATACCTTTGGTTGACCGCACACCTTTGGAGCCACCCCCTGTCGTGGTGGTTGTGATGGGGCCTCCGAAAGTTGGCAAGAGCACCCTCATTCGTTGCCTGATCAAAAATTACACACGGCAAAAGCTTTCAGACATCTGTGGCCCTGTAACGATAGTATCAGGTGAGTTATTGTTCTCGTTCATTCCAGTGAAACCATATTTCCTATTCCTTTGATATGATTAACACAGTTTTAATCTCTTTCGCTCTTTTACTTCCATCTGCAGGGAAGAAACGGCGTCTGACTTTTGTTGAATGTAACAACGATATCAATACCATGATAGATTTGGCAAAGGTTGCAGACCTGGTGAGTGTCTCTGATGAAACTTGTATGTGTGTGTGTGTGTTAAAAAGACCAGACTGTCAGTTGACTGAGTTCTTTTTCTCTTCAACAGGTCCTGATGCTGATAGATGCGAGTTTTGGCTTTGAGATGGAGACCTTCGAGTTCCTCAACATCTGTCAGGTCCATGGTTTCCCTCGTGTTATGGGGGTGCTCACACATTTGGACTCCTTCAAAAATACAAAGTCGCTCAATAAGACCAAGAAACGTCTCAAACATCGCTTCTGGACTGAAGTGTACCAGGTAAACAGCATGTATCTCTGAAATCACCAGTCTTCATGATTATAACCATCACTTGATGGCTTTTTTTATGTAGCATGTCTTGTCTTTAACTAAAAGGGAGCCAAGCTGTTTTACCTGTCTGGGATGGTGTATGGCGAGTACCAGAAACAGGAAGTGAAAAACCTTGGAAGGTTCATTTCAGTCATGAAGTTTAGACCCCTTGTGTGGCAAACCTCTCACCCTTATCTGTTAGCTGATCGGTAAGTGGAGGAAAAAAACAAAAACCCCTCGTTCAGTCCTGAGCTTGGGTTACTGTATTAGTTTCATGTTCATGGGTGTGGGTTTCCTGAGGGTTCTTGCAACCTGCTAATAACTGGCCTGCCATTTTGTGTGTGTGTGTGTGTGTGTGTGTGTGTGTGTGTGTGTGTGTCCATTGTGCTCTGCGATATTCAGGGTGTGCTCTGCTCATGCTCAGTGTTCTGGCTCCAGATCCACCTCATCCTCGAACAGAATAAAGTGGTTACTGAGGATGACTGAATGTATAATGATCAGTTTTTTCCTGTATACGCAGGATGGAAGATCTAACTGATCCAGAGGCTATCCGGTTAGATCCTAAATGTGACAGAACTGTCTCTCTGTATGGCTACCTGCGTGGGACATTTCTAAAAAACAAAGGCCAGGTTCATATTCCAGGTAAAATAAAGATACAAAACAGATACCTACAGCTGGTGGTTATCATCTTTTTAGGTTAAACAATGTTGGTACCACATAGAATTAACAATCAAGATTTAGGCATAGATCTAAATCAAGTTACTCCAGTTACAGATTGTTTCTCAAAAAGAGCCATATTAGTTTTTTTTTTCCACCTACACCCACTATTCCTTAGAGAATCTGAGAGCCTGTTTCTTTACCCCAAAATACTATAAGGTTTATAAGGTACTAAAATGTTTGACTGGCAGTGTACATTTTATTACTGGTTTCTCAAAATGGTGGTAATGTGTGACAGGGCTGCATATTGTATTAATGTGCTTTACAGGAGTAGGAGACTTCTCTGTATCCGACATCAGCTTTCTTCCTGACCCGTGTCCTCTGCCGGAGGCGCTGAAGAAGAGAGCGCTGAATGAAAAGGAGAGATTGCTCTACGCTCCCATGGCAGGGGTCGGAGGAGTGGTGTATGATAAGGATGCGGTGTACATTGACATGCCTGTTGGCCACGTCAAACAGGACCAGGTCAGGTCACTTTTTCTCCTATTGCTGAAAAATGAACTGTTTTTGATTACCAGTAAGCAGTGCTAATGGAGACGGCTGTAATGGCACATTACACTAAACAAGACTCAAGGCTATTTCAACAATGACATTTTGCAAAAAAAAAGAGTATGGACATGTTTCCACTTCACTGTTACAGATATTTCTCTTTTTTACCCCACTTGTAGGCAACCCAGATGATGTTTTTTTAAAAGCAGAATGTTGGTCAAACAGCATAACATGTTATAGGAAAGTAATCAGTGATGTGCTGGTGTTCTGCTGTTACCAACCCAAAGCTGATTATATTCCTAAGGCAGTTTCTAAAGTGTTTTCTACTATTTGTACCAATTTACTGATGATTAACTTTTTGTAATAATTAAAGAACTATATGCCAGTTTATAGTTATGTTTAATGTACTGGAATGTAAATGAAACCCTTCCCTTACTAGCCTCGCTTCTCCATCTTTACATCAAAATCTGAAACTATGCAGTGAACAGTCGTCTTTCAGTTTTAACTCTGACTATTACAAAGACACTGGAGACAAAATAACCGAAAATGTCAACATATCAATGATTAACCGTAAAATATCCATGGCTTTAATCCTTAAAAGATAAGAATGATTACTTTAATATAATCCTGTAATTTGCCTTACAGCTAGCATGATTGTCAGAGCTGCACCTTTCAATTAATCAGAATCAAATTCAGTGTGCTCTCTTATAATCATTAATACATGGCTTAAACAACCATGTAACATACTATGTGCAATTCATATTCAAACAAGGGAGAGTTGAGTGAAAAACCTTAAAATTGAACCATCATTTAGAATGTTTTTAGGTTTTTTTTTCTAGAGGAGTCTGGGCACTTGTAGCACTTATAGCACTTGCATTGAATTAAATGAAGATTATGTAAAGAAATGTTTTTGTTTGACTCACTCGTACATGTACATTATATTGTGCAGTTTGCACTGAGAGACAGCTTCTATGCTCCAGGTTTTGCTTCAGTTACTGCATCTGCTGAAGTGAGAGGCAGACCAGGGTTGCCCAATTTACATGACAAAGGAAATCTGAATAGTTCTGCATTCACTTAAAATTGTGAAATGTTTGGAAGGAAACCCAGCAAATGACCAGCTCTGTTGCTTCTAACAAGTTGCATGTTGTATGTTGAGATTTTCTCTCTGGTTCCTTCTTAAATGTTTTTTCTACAATGGAATTGAAATGATTTTCTAATTGAATTTATATCGACTCTATGCAACAGGTTGTGCACGTTCCAGCTTTTAGCTCGACTAATCTAAATATTATGATGCAATATCATCCATCATGAGAGTGTCGTAATGCTACTTCTAATGATGTATCCGAGAACAGCTCCTAGACTTGTATGGTGCATGTTGTGTAAAAGAGCTTCTGACATTCCATGACAGGAGGAGGTGCGTCCTGCCACAGAGCTGATGCAGTCTCTCATGGGCACACAAGCCACTCTAGATGCCAAGATTGCAGCCAGTAAAGTCTCCCTGTTCACAGGAACTGCAGCCATCTCTCCAGAGGAAGTGCAGGAGGAAAAGTACTGTTACTGTCATTTGTTTAGTATAAATCCTTCCTTCAGTTCTCATGTACACATCTTCTGAGTCTGTTCCTTTATCATCTTTTTCTGTTCCTTTAGCAGTGGAAAAGAAGGACCAGTGGAAAGCAAGGTGTGGGACACGAGGACTCTGAGAGAGAGGAGGAAAGCTGTGTTTAGTGACGAAGATGAGAAAGACATTACTGAAGGAAGTGATGAGGAAGAGTCAGATGATGAATGTGAAAGCGAGGAGGAAAAGGCAGATGAGGAGAAGGAGGAGGATGATGCTGAAGATGATGATGATGATGAGGAGGAGGAAGTAGAGCCTGAGGAGAAGGAGGATGGAGATGATGAGGGCAAACTGGTCAAGAGTGAATTGCCAAAGGATACAAGGAAAACAGTGAAAGAGGTAGCTCCTCCCATAAAGAGACAGAAGCTGGAGGAAAGTGGGAAAGACAGCAGGCCTATGGTAGAGTTGCCTGCATTTGCAGACAGTGATGATGAGCTAGAGAAGAGTGATGATGAGGAATCGGAAGAAGAAGACACAGATGAGGAGGAGGAGGAGGAGATAGAGGAAGAAAAGCAGAAGCCTAAAAAAAACAGCTCAGCACCTCCAGATTCTGGTCACTGCTCTGAGGAGGAAAGTGATGAAGATGAAGGTGAAGAGGCGCAAGAGGATAGCGACTCAGAAATGGAAGAACCAGGCTTGAGAGAGAGTGCAAGGCTAAAGACAGATGATGATGATGATGATGATATGGAGGAGGAAGAAGAGGAGGAGGAAATGGACACTGAAGATAAAGGAGAGCTGGGATCTGAAACTGCTGGTACTTTCTCACTCATGTTGATTGTTTCATTATCATCAGTTCTATTCATTGAGTCTTTAAGCCCTTATATTTCCCAGAGCCACTTTTTATTTTAAGACAAGGAACTTACAAGGCAGGTTTAACCATAACCCAGAATGATTGTTGTATCAGTTATGTGTACATCCTTGTTTTTTGTAGTTTCTATTATGTCGACAAACAACGGTATACTGCCACTATTTTAACAGGATGTGATAAAATAAACTGTGATGGGTGACATTGTGTGCCCATAATCTGCTGTTTTTATTATGGATTCGTATCCTTTCTCTCTCCTTATGCTTGATGTGTGTCTGTCAGGAGCACTACGCTGGAAAGAAGATTTGGCCCGGAAAGCCATGGAAGCATATCAGAGACGGGAACGTGCTGCACCTAACCTACGCAAGCTGGTGTATGGCACAGGTGAGTGAGCAAATCACAAGAATATATAAAACTCTAGACAAGCTGGCATTTATTGCAAGAGGTATGTTTGCAGAATGAGAGTGCAGCTTCTGTGAAAGAAGTGCCCTGCTTTTATGGAACATATTAAAGTCCATTGTGTTCTTTTGTGACTGATGAGGGTGGGAGTTTATTGAGTTGAAGCCAGTTTGTATTTCTCATTTGTTTGTGTGTCAGTGGTGGTGGAGGAGGAAGCGAACAGTGAGGAGGAGGAGTTGGGTGGGCTGTTCCGAGTTAGTCGGCCAGAGAAGAGTAAGAAAGTAAGAGCGAATGCAGTGGACTGCTCACGCTTCCAGCCTGATGCAAGCCATGACTGGGACCAGGAGGAGGTGAGTAACATGGCAGACATGCTGTCTTGTGCACTGCTTAATTTTTCAGAATATCTGGATATAATCTGGGATAAATCGAAAACTGATCCGAACACGTGTTTAAACTGATGAGTGTATTTTCAGATGTTGGCTTCCATAAGGGACTGCTTTGTAACTGGAAAATGGGAAGGAGACAAGGATGCTTCTACTCTTCTTAAAGAAGATGGTAAAGAGATGATCAGCTTCTTCTTTTTTTTTTCTCTCAACAAAGATGTCTTTGAGTCCTTTATAATTTATTCTCATCCTGCTAGATGAATTGTATGGAGATTTTGAGGACCTAGAAACTGGAGAGGTTCACAGACCAAACATTGGCAAGGGAGATGAAGCTGAGGTACTTGAATTAGACCAACACCAACATTGATATGTTTTGATATGGTGTGGTAGTGTTTCAGTATGAATTTGTGTATGTTTGTCATGAGCAGGGAGATGAGGAAGAGGAGGAGGAGGAAGAAGAAGAGGCAACCAAATTAGTGAAGGTTGATGAAGAAGAAGCTCAGAAAAATAAGCGTCTGGAAAAGAAGAAGAGACTGAAGGAAAGGTTCAATGCGGAATATGATGATGGAGATGCTACCTACTTTGATGACCTGAAAGAAGAGATGCAGAAGCAGGCTGAGGTCAGAGGTCACTTCTGTTACCTTACATTATACGTTGAAGTACTAGAAAAACTGGTATACCACTCAATACTTGGTGGGTCCCCCTCTGGATCTTGGAGGGAACATTGCACAGCCCTCACGCTGATGTTTGTTGAGGCATTGAATTCCGATGTTACTTGAGGCAGTTTTCACGCCTATAGCATGAAATGATTCTTGCCAGCCGACACTGGTCACCCAGAGTCTTTTTACAGCCACGCTGCTGTCGTAAATTTGGGTTTAACCAAAACTCCTGTAGTGATGGTGCAACTTGAAATGCTCATATGTGATAATCAAAACTTGCCATTCTCACAGCAAAAACAACGCTAGAAGCTTCGATAGATGTCTCTCACTTTGTGTATACACTGGAAGACTCAACCAATGATGTGCATAGGTGGCATTGCTATGTAATTTGCAGAGGCAGAGTTTTTCTGGTACTTCAGTGTATGTAGTTGCTTTTTTTTGCATTTCTTTACACATATGGTCATTCAGTTTAAGTAATGAAACTTGACATTCATGAATCCAAGACATTTATGATGAACATTAGATGTTCTATACAGATAACTCAATATGAACAGGCTGATGCTGAAACCTAACTGGAAAAAAAAATGGGAAAAAAAAACTATAAATAAATTCTGCAATAAATGACTTTCGTAACCTGAGGGAACAGGTTTATAAGTAGGGAGTGTCTAATCATCTTTTGACAAAATGGTGCTTATATCTTTATATATAATTATTGACAATGTTTTCATTTTGATCATTTGGAAGCTTGGCAGTAACTTCTTTTGCTGTGTGCCTGCAGCTGAACAGGGCTGAGTTTGAGGACATGGATGATGAAACCCGTGTTCAGTATGAGGGCTTCAGGCCTGGCATGTATGTGCGACTGGAAATCCCTGCTCTTCCGTGCGAGTTTGTTACCAACTTTGACCCACATTATCCAGTCATACTCGGTGCTTTGGGAGCCAGTGAAGGCAATATAGGCTATTTACAGGTGAGCATAAATCATCAGAGCTTGACAAAGCTCTGTTCTTCTCCTCCTCCTCCTCTCAGGATTACAAGCATCACATGTTAATTTGTGACTTGAATATCAATTCATTACCCCTTTTCTGGTGCCACCTTTCACATTACTCGTCTTTCTGTTTATCTCCTGACTATAGATGCGTCTGAAGAAACACCGCTGGTACAATCGTATCCTGAAGACCCGTGACCCACTCATTCTGTCGTTAGGCTGGAGACGTTTCCAGACCATGCCTCTCTACCACATTGAGGACCACAATGGCCGCCACCGCCTGCTCAAATACACTCCTGAACATATGCACTGTGGTGCTTCTATCTGGGGTAAGACAGCTCTAACTTCTCATATTATAGTCCAAGAGGGTTATATTTCTCACGGCTGCCTACTTAATGTTCTCCTTCACCTTTATTTTTCACTTTTCCCTTCACTAAACCCTCATAGGACCCATCACACCCCAGGGGACAGGCTTTCTTGCTGTTCAGAGTGTTGCAGGAACTCAAGTAAGATCTTTAATATTGAAAAATATGGAGCAGCAGTTTTAAGCAGTTATCATCCATGCCTCCTGTAGTTTCCTCATTTTAATTACTTTGAATCTGTCTGATCTTTCTTAGGCCAGTTTCCGCATTGCAGCCACTGGAGTTGTCTTGGACTTGGACAAATCTGTGACTATTGTGAAAAAGCTGAAGCTGATTGGATACCCCTATAAGATTTTTAAGAACACCTGCTTTGTTCAGGTAGGGGATCCTGCGGAGTCAGGTCGCTGTTTACAGTTGTAGCAGTACTGCGCATGACCGAATGCATAAAATGTTTCAGAAGTGATGAAATATTATATAGCAGCCACCCTTGTAAGATCATCCAGTTAGAATCACTGCTATGTGCATATGTTGCTCCTGCAGCAGTGATCTGCATTTGAGTTTATTCAGTGTTCTGTGCCATCTGTGACCCTGGTGCTCCAGAGGGTGTAATTACCCATGTTCTCAAGGCGAGAGAAGGCTGGCAGGGTCCTTGTTTTCTCTGACACTGCCAGTTGGGAGGCCAGGACTTTTCATTCCATGTGGTTGGTAGGTCAAAAATTGTCATGGCTGGAGGCACTGGGCTAAAGGAGAAAATGCTGGGAATTCTCAGTGGTGAAGATGTGAGGGGGAAAAATTAATCAAGTTAATTAACCGTTGTTCAAAAAATAATTGGGTCTTCTGAATGTAAAAGCATGTCAGTAACTCTGTCCTTTCCTGCACTCTCTCAGGGAATGTTTAACACTGTATTGGAGGTCGCAAAGTTTGAGGGTGCCTCTATCCGCACGGTCAGTGGGATCAAAGGTCAGATTAAAAAGGCTCTCCGGACACCACCTGGAACCTTCCGAGCCACATTCGAAGACAGACTCCTCATGAGTGGTAAGTTAGTCTGTGTACTTGTTAAAGCTGCTGGGTGTAAGTATTTGGAAGAAAATGCTTTTAGAATTTTTGTGTTTGTGGAAGAACATTTCATAAAACCTGCAACCAAAACTACTAAGTGCACTAAGCAGCATACCTAACTAGTATTGACAGACCAGTTAGTATGTACTAGTAGTATATACTGTACTTCAGGATGTTATGCCAGATTTGTGACCTTGAGGATATAATTATCTCCTCCTGCCTCCTAAATATTACAGAAACATTACGAGAATAAAAACTTTGTGCACATCAGCGTGTCAGTCACTGAGCACCAGAAAGACCAAAACTTCTTGGCTACTCTGCTGTAGACTGTGTAGCCTTGGGTTGATCTTTATTGGAGAGGGCTCTGCACGTCTCCGAGCTTTGACCACTAGCTAGCTAAAGTACAGCCTAGAGAACAGAACTCTCTTTAGTGGGTGTTCTTTGTGTTCTTTGTTTCTTATCTACTTGGTATAATTCATGGCTCTAGGCTCATTTTTACCACTGATCGCACTTCCCATGTTTTATGTTAACCAGTGACCATGCATGTTGTTGAATCATTTTCAGTGTATAAGCTGGTTTTGCATTGATGTAAAGATTGACACTGAGTAAAAGCTTCATGTTTGCAAAATCTTTTAATCTGAACATTTCCAACAAACATATGCTTAACAGACAACTCTTGCTGAAAAAGGTAGTATTGCCTTAGGTGTCTCATCATTAATATATACTATACTATAATAATTATTGCTATCTCTAAAGACATTTAAACTTAACCAAGAAAATGGGTTAATTAAAGGCTACTAGCTGCTCAGTTCAGGTGGGCCAGCTCTTATCATTATGCCTGTTGGAAGTTATGTATATATATATTTTTTACCACTTTAACACTGGATTCGGGTGTTTAAATAATCTAAGTGCTATGCATGTGTATGTAGATGATGAACACGTAGCCAGGAAAACGTGGGTAACCGGATTGGTTAACGAGTACCAGTGAGGTACCAAAATATTTTTCTGTCCAATTTGTCAAAACCATTATGTAAGAGTGTTGGTGCGCTCGATAAAACTTATAGACGTTAGTATACAGACCAAGCTGAGTGGACACACTGGGAGGTTTGATATAATCTGATTTGAAATACAACAATCAGGAGAAACTCTACAACACCTGTTTGCCACTACCAGCTGAGTTCCTCCACAAGCACAGCAACATTCCTATAAGAATATGTCGCTGACTATCGTCTCCCATGCACCAGCTTCCCATGAAATTAAAGAGCAAATTGGGCTCCTTTATTCTGTGACACAGCCCTGCCCGTCACAGCGTATTCAGAATTCTTCTGGGCCTGAAGTCAGGGCGTGATCATGTTTGACATATCTGAGCTGGCGTATAACGGGTCAGGGTTGGTGGGAAATTGATATGTATATGACTCCCCAGATACAGCACTGACTTTGAATTGCCTTGTGCAGAATGAAAACCCACGGTTATTACTGCTGTACAGGATTGTCAGAGTGACTCACAGCAGCTCTACATAATTTTATTGTGCATTTCTTTCTCCCCTGACTCGGTAATCATTTTAACAAACAAATCCCATATGTGTCTTAAACAATTTGATTTAAAAAAATATATATCGCCGTGTTAGCATTACGGTAGGCATTTATCTACATTGTCTTGCTTTTAGGGTTTCAGGGTTCGCATCAGCTGTATAGTCCAACTCATCATTAATACAAAACACCTTGAAAATGGTTAATGGGTCTGGAAATCCAGAATCGGTGCACTTTAAATTTAGACTATTAAACCAAGCAGTTTGCATATTTTAGCATATTTTATTTTTGTTCATTCATGCTTTGCTAATGATGATTTAACTCCTTGCCAGGATAACATCACTCTTACCACCTCCAAGAGCAGCTCTGAATGCAGTGAACCTCATATTCCGAAAAAGGATTTATAGATGGATTTTCAGCTTAACCAAAGGATTTGAGTGTGCTGACAGTAATGGGTACTCAGTGCTACATTTGAATTCTTTTTTTTTTTTTTTTTTTTTCTTCCTCCTGAAGCCAGACAAATAAAAAGTGAGGGCCAATATCACCCAGCATAATCAGGATACCTAAATATATTCATTTTATCTTTATTTGATCCCAGAAAGATCCCAGTAGTAATTTCTTTTTAAAGGAGACCTTTAGTCAGGAAACATCTAGAAACATCTGCAATCTAAAACATCCAGAAGATGTTTTTAAAAACATGTGGCTGTTCTGTCGATAAAGTCATGCAAGCTCCAGATAAGAGGATGGTTTGCCTCTTGTGATGGTTATAAAGCTTTGAAAACGAGCAACAAAAGCCGAACATGGAAAGTCTGGAAAAGTTGATATTGGGAAAGGGTTTTTTATTTGTATTATTTTCATGAGAAATTTGCAAGGTCTGAAGTTTGTTTGGTCACATTCTATTTGGTTATTTTTGTGTATTGCTTGAAGGGAGAATTAAATCAACCATCCTTCAACCAATCAAAACCTATCCAGTACTGATCTCTTAACAGTGAGTAAGCCGGTATACATCATCGCTAATATTTCTGTGAAAAGTGTAAGAACTTCCTAAATCATCGAGGAATGAGTTGTCTGAGTGTGGGTTCGGGTTGATGCTAGGGTTTGGATTGAGGCTTTAATGATCAATCTGATGTTGGCATCTGAGAGAAAAAGTCTGTCATGTTAGTTAGTCATATGGATGATTATTTTCTGAGAATTTTTTTGGAACTGCACCTAACTGTATTTGTGACGGTCTGTGCTATTGGGACTATGTTTCTCTTTCATGTTCAACTGTTATGAAAAGTCGAGAACGGATGTAAAACAATCGCAGCATAATGAATGTCAATACTTTTTATTTTTGTTATTGGATGTTTGTAGATATCGTGTTCCTGCGCTCCTGGTATCCTGTCTCAGTTCCTCAGCTGTATAACCCGGTGACATCTCTGCTGATGCCTGTTGGTCAGAAAGACACATGGACGGGTATGAGGACACTTGGGCAGCTTAAAAAAGACTTGGGAATAAAGAACCAACCCAGCCAAGACTCGCTGTACAAGGTACTGAACTTGTATTCACGTAAGGACAGATAAAAAACAAAACACGCAGGTTTCAAACAATTTACCCAGCATACAACTTGGTAATTACAAAAGAGCTAGTATTCAATTAGCAAGAGAATAAAGCTACTGCACAAGCTGCTAATTCAGAACAAGAGTCAGCTCAGATCTAGTTACACCTCTGTTAGCGCTCTCTCTCTCTAACTCGCTCACTCACTCGCACTCTGTGTCTTACTTTTTCTCACACACACACACTCACTCACACTCTCCTTCTCTTACTCTTTCTCTCACTCACTCTCTCACACTCCCTCACTCTGTAGGCACAGCCCCCAGTTTGATAACTGACCATGCTTCATGCACTAACAGTCACAATGAACCATTTAATTCTTAATCATAGTCATGAAAATAATCAATCGAAGTAAGTCCTCCCTTGTTTTCTGTAGCCGATTGTGAGGCAGAAGAGGCACTTCAAGCCCCTCCATATACCCAAAGAGCTGCAGAAGGCTTTGCCATTCAAGAGCAAACCCAAACATCAGCAGGCCATGGGCAAAATCCCCCGGGACCTGCAGAGACCCGTTGTGATCCGCGAGCCCCACGAGAGGAAGGTGAGCCCCTCATGCATCACTAACACAATTAATTCAATTTTCTTGTCATTTTGAAACGAATACGGTTAGACCGAAGTTAATTCACCAAGGACACCTCTGGAGCATAATTTTCCCAATACCGCACTTGTTTAATCCTTGTTCTAGTGGTAATACTGCAGACAGCATGTTAGCCAATTTCTTGAACCAATCCCCATGAAATCTCTAAAATAATTCCTTAACTGGACAAGAAGTCTCATTTTTTTCTGGTGTAGTTTTTTTTTACTTTTCTCCATCCTGTTTGTGTGCCATTTAGTAATCGGATATTCCTCCTAGACATACATTAATTGATTCTTGTTGGAGCAGCACAGATGCTTGCTTAAACCCAGCAGTATGGCATCAAGTCAAGTGTTTATTTTCACTTACCCATAAAGCCCTGGCACATTTTTGCTTACTCTTGCACTTCCATAAATAACCCTGAACAATTGAATTTGTAGTATAGTTTTATTTATTTATTTATTTATTTTTTTAACTCCCTAAAATGACCCAAAATGAGATTTTAATTTTTCTTGGATGGACATTGCTAGCTTCTGAACACATTACATTATTCAGCTTGTTGAATTTTACTGGTACCTTTCAGATGATCTCGTACTACGATTTAAACTGCAACAGAATGACGAACTGTAAATGTCATCAGGTTATGCAGCTTGTGTATGAATATAAATCTGAATTGTAGTAATAGTCCTGGAAGGCAGGAACATTGTGACTGCAGCTGTATTGAATGCTCTCTAATAATGTCAAATCTGCTCCCTAATTGTCAAATCAGTCTAGTTTAAAGCTCACAAGTAATCAGACCTGTTTTAGAGGAAGCCTTTGACACCGAGGACATGACGCTGGCATGGTTTTTATTCTGTCATGCTCTCATCTTAAGCAGCACAGAGTTAACATGCTTGTCCATAGAAACATATTTTCCGCAAGGTGATAAAATGGTTACTAATACT